>OZ020567.1:77938396-78296613 GCA_963971475.1 Chrysops caecutiens | reverse complement strand
ATCATCATCATCATCATCCCCTTATATTAAAGCGCTAACAGAAATTTTGTGAATTTAACATGTTGAAAGCTGACAATAAGCAAAATAAGCGACAAATAAGCCACAAATTGAATTTTCAGTTTTTTGACGTTTAAGAGCGAATTTGCAGCTTGTTTTAAGTTTATTTTGGTTGTAGTTTATCATCATCATCATCATCATCCCCTTATATTAAAGCGCTAACAGAAATTTTGTGAATTTAACATGTTGAAGCTGACAATAAGCAAAATAAGCGACAAATAAGCCACAAATTGAATTTTCAGTTTTTTGGACGTTTAAAGCGAATTTGCAGCTTGTTTTAAGTTTATTTTGGTTGTAGTTTATCATCATCATCATCATCATCCCCTTATATTAAAGCGCTAACAGAAATTTTGTGAATTTAACATGTTGAAGCTGACAATAAGCAAAATAAGCGACAAATAAGCCACAAATTGAATTTTCAGTTTTTTGGACGTTTAAAGCGAATTTGCAGCTTGTTTTAAGTTTATTTTGGTTGTAGTTTATCATCATCATCATCATCATCCCCTTATATTAAAGCGCTAACAGAAATTTTGTGAATTTAACATGTTGAAGCTGACAATAAGCAAAATAAGCGACAAATAAGCCACAAATTGAATTTTCAGTTTTTTGGACGTTTAAAGCGAATTTGCAGCTTGTTTTAAGTTTATTTTGGTTGTAGTTTATCATCATCATCATCATCATCCCCTTATATTAAAGCGCTAACAGAAATTTTGTGAATTTAACATGTTGAAGCTGACAATAAGCAAAATAAGCGACAAATAAGCCACAAATTGAATTTTCAGTTTTTTGGACGTTTAAAGCGAATTTGCAGCTTGTTTTAAGTTTATTTTGGTTGTAGTTTATCATCATCATCATCATCATCCCCTTATATTAAAGCGCTAACAGAAATTTTGTGAATTTAACATGTTGAAGCTGACAATAAGCAAAATAAGCGACAAATAAGCCACAAATTGAATTTTCAGTTTTTTGGACGTTTAAAGCGAATTTGCAGCTTGTTTTAAGTTTATTTTGGTTGTAGTTTATCATCATCATCATCATCATCCCCTTATATTAAAGCGCTAACAGAAATTTTGTGAATTTAACATGTTGAAGCTGACAATAAGCAAAATAAGCGACAAATAAGCCACAAATTGAATTTTCAGTTTTTTGGACGTTTAAAGCGAATTTGCAGCTTGTTTTAAGTTTATTTTGGTTGTAGTTTATCATCATCATCATCATCATCCCCTTATATTAAAGCGCTAACAGAAATTTTGTGAATTTAACATGTTGAAGCTGACAATAAGCAAAATAAGCGACAAATAAGCCACAAATTGAATTTTCAGTTTTTTGGACGTTTAAAGCGAATTTGCAGCTTGTTTTAAGTTTATTTTGGTTGTAGTTTATCATCATCATCATCATCATCCCCTTATATTAAAGCGCTAACAGAAATTTTGTGAATTTAACATGTTGAAGCTGACAATAAGCAAAATAAGCGACAAATAAGCCACAAATTGAATTTTCAGTTTTTTGGACGTTTAAAGCGAATTTGCAGCTTGTTTTAAGTTTATTTTGGTTGTAGTTTATCATCATCATCATCATCATCCCCTTATATTAAAGCGCTAACAGAAATTTTGTGAATTTAACATGTTGAAGCTGACAATAAGCAAAATAAGCGACAAATAAGCCACAAATTGAATTTTCAGTTTTTTGGACGTTTAAAGCGAATTTGCAGCTTGTTTTAAGTTTATTTTGGTTGTAGTTTATCATCATCATCATCATCATCCCCTTATATTAAAGCGCTAACAGAAATTTTGTGAATTTAACATGTTGAAGCTGACAATAAGCAAAATAAGCGACAAATAAGCCACAAATTGAATTTTCAGTTTTTTGGACGTTTAAAGCGAATTTGCAGCTTGTTTTAAGTTTATTTTGGTTGTAGTTTATCATCATCATCATCATCATCCCCTTATATTAAAGCGCTAACAGAAATTTTGTGAATTTAACATGTTGAAGCTGACAATAAGCAAAATAAGCGACAAATAAGCCACAAATTGAATTTTCAGTTTTTTGGACGTTTAAAGCGAATTTGCAGCTTGTTTTAAGTTTATTTTGGTTGTAGTTTATCATCATCATCATCATCATCCCCTTATATTAAAGCGCTAACAGAAATTTTGTGAATTTAACATGTTGAAGCTGACAATAAGCAAAATAAGCGACAAATAAGCCACAAATTGAATTTTCAGTTTTTTGGACGTTTAAAGCGAATTTGCAGCTTGTTTTAAGTTTATTTTGGTTGTAGTTTATCATCATCATCATCATCATCCCCTTATATTAAAGCGCTAACAGAAATTTTGTGAATTTAACATGTTGAAGCTGACAATAAGCAAAATAAGCGACAAATAAGCCACAAATTGAATTTTCAGTTTTTTGGACGTTTAAAGCGAATTTGCAGCTTGTTTTAAGTTTATTTTGGTTGTAGTTTATCATCATCATCATCATCATCCCCTTATATTAAAGCGCTAACAGAAATTTTGTGAATTTAACATGTTGAAGCTGACAATAAGCAAAATAAGCGACAAATAAGCCACAAATTGAATTTTCAGTTTTTTGGACGTTTAAAGCGAATTTGCAGCTTGTTTTAAGTTTATTTTGGTTGTAGTTTATCATCATCATCATCATCATCCCCTTATATTAAAGCGCTAACAGAAATTTTGTGAATTTAACATGTTGAAGCTGACAATAAGCAAAATAAGCGACAAATAAGCCACAAATTGAATTTTCAGTTTTTTGGACGTTTAAAGCGAATTTGCAGCTTGTTTTAAGTTTATTTTGGTTGTAGTTTATCATCATCATCATCATCATCCCCTTATATTAAAGCGCTAACAGAAATTTTGTGAATTTAACATGTTGAAGCTGACAATAAGCAAAATAAGCGACAAATAAGCCACAAATTGAATTTTCAGTTTTTTGGACGTTTAAAGCGAATTTGCAGCTTGTTTTAAGTTTATTTTGGTTGTAGTTTATCATCATCATCATCATCATCCCCTTATATTAAAGCGCTAACAGAAATTTTGTGAATTTAACATGTTGAAGCTGACAATAAGCAAAATAAGCGACAAATAAGCCACAAATTGAATTTTCAGTTTTTTGGACGTTTAAAGCGAATTTGCAGCTTGTTTTAAGTTTATTTTGGTTGTAGTTTATCATCATCATCATCATCATCCCCTTATATTAAAGCGCTAACAGAAATTTTGTGAATTTAACATGTTGAAGCTGACAATAAGCAAAATAAGCGACAAATAAGCCACAAATTGAATTTTCAGTTTTTTGGACGTTTAAAGCGAATTTGCAGCTTGTTTTAAGTTTATTTTGGTTGTAGTTTATCATCATCATCATCATCATCCCCTTATATTAAAGCGCTAACAGAAATTTTGTGAATTTAACATGTTGAAGCTGACAATAAGCAAAATAAGCGACAAATAAGCCACAAATTGAATTTTCAGTTTTTTGGACGTTTAAAGCGAATTTGCAGCTTGTTTTAAGTTTATTTTGGTTGTAGTTTATCATCATCATCATCATCATCCCCTTATATTAAAGCGCTAACAGAAATTTTGTGAATTTAACATGTTGAAGCTGACAATAAGCAAAATAAGCGACAAATAAGCCACAAATTGAATTTTCAGTTTTTTGGACGTTTAAAGCGAATTTGCAGCTTGTTTTAAGTTTATTTTGGTTGTAGTTTATCATCATCATCATCATCATCCCCTTATATTAAAGCGCTAACAGAAATTTTGTGAATTTAACATGTTGAAGCTGACAATAAGCAAAATAAGCGACAAATAAGCCACAAATTGAATTTTCAGTTTTTTGGACGTTTAAAGCGAATTTGCAGCTTGTTTTAAGTTTATTTTGGTTGTAGTTTATCATCATCATCATCATCATCCCCTTATATTAAAGCGCTAACAGAAATTTTGTGAATTTAACATGTTGAAGCTGACAATAAGCAAAATAAGCGACAAATAAGCCACAAATTGAATTTTCAGTTTTTTGGACGTTTAAAGCGAATTTGCAGCTTGTTTTAAGTTTATTTTGGTTGTAGTTTATCATCATCATCATCATCATCCCCTTATATTAAAGCGCTAACAGAAATTTTGTGAATTTAACATGTTGAAGCTGACAATAAGCAAAATAAGCGACAAATAAGCCACAAATTGAATTTTCAGTTTTTTGGACGTTTAAAGCGAATTTGCAGCTTGTTTTAAGTTTATTTTGGTTGTAGTTTATCATCATCATCATCATCATCCCCTTATATTAAAGCGCTAACAGAAATTTTGTGAATTTAACATGTTGAAGCTGACAATAAGCAAAATAAGCGACAAATAAGCCACAAATTGAATTTTCAGTTTTTTGGACGTTTAAAGCGAATTTGCAGCTTGTTTTAAGTTTATTTTGGTTGTAGTTTATCATCATCATCATCATCATCCCCTTATATTAAAGCGCTAACAGAAATTTTGTGAATTTAACATGTTGAAGCTGACAATAAGCAAAATAAGCGACAAATAAGCCACAAATTGAATTTTCAGTTTTTTGGACGTTTAAAGCGAATTTGCAGCTTGTTTTAAGTTTATTTTGGTTGTAGTTTATCATCATCATCATCATCATCCCCTTATATTAAAGCGCTAACAGAAATTTTGTGAATTTAACATGTTGAAGCTGACAATAAGCAAAATAAGCGACAAATAAGCCACAAATTGAATTTTCAGTTTTTTGGACGTTTAAAGCGAATTTGCAGCTTGTTTTAAGTTTATTTTGGTTGTAGTTTATCATCATCATCATCATCATCCCCTTATATTAAAGCGCTAACAGAAATTTTGTGAATTTAACATGTTGAAGCTGACAATAAGCAAAATAAGCGACAAATAAGCCACAAATTGAATTTTCAGTTTTTTGGACGTTTAAAGCGAATTTGCAGCTTGTTTTAAGTTTATTTTGGTTGTAGTTTATCATCATCATCATCATCATCCCCTTATATTAAAGCGCTAACAGAAATTTTGTGAATTTAACATGTTGAAGCTGACAATAAGCAAAATAAGCGACAAATAAGCCACAAATTGAATTTTCAGTTTTTTGGACGTTTAAAGCGAATTTGCAGCTTGTTTTAAGTTTATTTTGGTTGTAGTTTATCATCATCATCATCATCATCCCCTTATATTAAAGCGCTAACAGAAATTTTGTGAATTTAACATGTTGAAGCTGACAATAAGCAAAATAAGCGACAAATAAGCCACAAATTGAATTTTCAGTTTTTTGGACGTTTAAAGCGAATTTGCAGCTTGTTTTAAGTTTATTTTGGTTGTAGTTTATCATCATCATCATCATCATCCCCTTATATTAAAGCGCTAACAGAAATTTTGTGAATTTAACATGTTGAAGCTGACAATAAGCAAAATAAGCGACAAATAAGCCACAAATTGAATTTTCAGTTTTTTGGACGTTTAAAGCGAATTTGCAGCTTGTTTTAAGTTTATTTTGGTTGTAGTTTATCATCATCATCATCATCATCCCCTTATATTAAAGCGCTAACAGAAATTTTGTGAATTTAACATGTTGAAGCTGACAATAAGCAAAATAAGCGACAAATAAGCCACAAATTGAATTTTCAGTTTTTTGGACGTTTAAAGCGAATTTGCAGCTTGTTTTAAGTTTATTTTGGTTGTAGTTTATCATCATCATCATCATCATCCCCTTATATTAAAGCGCTAACAGAAATTTTGTGAATTTAACATGTTGAAGCTGACAATAAGCAAAATAAGCGACAAATAAGCCACAAATTGAATTTTCAGTTTTTTGGACGTTTAAAGCGAATTTGCAGCTTGTTTTAAGTTTATTTTGGTTGTAGTTTATCATCATCATCATCATCATCCCCTTATATTAAAGCGCTAACAGAAATTTTGTGAATTTAACATGTTGAAGCTGACAATAAGCAAAATAAGCGACAAATAAGCCACAAATTGAATTTTCAGTTTTTTGGACGTTTAAAGCGAATTTGCAGCTTGTTTTAAGTTTATTTTGGTTGTAGTTTATCATCATCATCATCATCATCCCCTTATATTAAAGCGCTAACAGAAATTTTGTGAATTTAACATGTTGAAGCTGACAATAAGCAAAATAAGCGACAAATAAGCCACAAATTGAATTTTCAGTTTTTTGGACGTTTAAAGCGAATTTGCAGCTTGTTTTAAGTTTATTTTGGTTGTAGTTTATCATCATCATCATCATCATCCCCTTATATTAAAGCGCTAACAGAAATTTTGTGAATTTAACATGTTGAAGCTGACAATAAGCAAAATAAGCGACAAATAAGCCACAAATTGAATTTTCAGTTTTTTGGACGTTTAAAGCGAATTTGCAGCTTGTTTTAAGTTTATTTTGGTTGTAGTTTATCATCATCATCATCATCATCCCCTTATATTAAAGCGCTAACAGAAATTTTGTGAATTTAACATGTTGAAGCTGACAATAAGCAAAATAAGCGACAAATAAGCCACAAATTGAATTTTCAGTTTTTTGGACGTTTAAAGCGAATTTGCAGCTTGTTTTAAGTTTATTTTGGTTGTAGTTTATCATCATCATCATCATCATCCCCTTATATTAAAGCGCTAACAGAAATTTTGTGAATTTAACATGTTGAAGCTGACAATAAGCAAAATAAGCGACAAATAAGCCACAAATTGAATTTTCAGTTTTTTGGACGTTTAAAGCGAATTTGCAGCTTGTTTTAAGTTTATTTTGGTTGTAGTTTATCATCATCATCATCATCATCCCCTTATATTAAAGCGCTAACAGAAATTTTGTGAATTTAACATGTTGAAGCTGACAATAAGCAAAATAAGCGACAAATAAGCCACAAATTGAATTTTCAGTTTTTTGGACGTTTAAAGCGAATTTGCAGCTTGTTTTAAGTTTATTTTGGTTGTAGTTTATCATCATCATCATCATCATCCCCTTATATTAAAGCGCTAACAGAAATTTTGTGAATTTAACATGTTGAAGCTGACAATAAGCAAAATAAGCGACAAATAAGCCACAAATTGAATTTTCAGTTTTTTGGACGTTTAAAGCGAATTTGCAGCTTGTTTTAAGTTTATTTTGGTTGTAGTTTATCATCATCATCATCATCATCCCCTTATATTAAAGCGCTAACAGAAATTTTGTGAATTTAACATGTTGAAGCTGACAATAAGCAAAATAAGCGACAAATAAGCCACAAATTGAATTTTCAGTTTTTTGGACGTTTAAAGCGAATTTGCAGCTTGTTTTAAGTTTATTTTGGTTGTAGTTTATCATCATCATCATCATCATCCCCTTATATTAAAGCGCTAACAGAAATTTTGTGAATTTAACATGTTGAAGCTGACAATAAGCAAAATAAGCGACAAATAAGCCACAAATTGAATTTTCAGTTTTTTGGACGTTTAAAGCGAATTTGCAGCTTGTTTTAAGTTTATTTTGGTTGTAGTTTATCATCATCATCATCATCATCCCCTTATATTAAAGCGCTAACAGAAATTTTGTGAATTTAACATGTTGAAGCTGACAATAAGCAAAATAAGCGACAAATAAGCCACAAATTGAATTTTCAGTTTTTTGGACGTTTAAAGCGAATTTGCAGCTTGTTTTAAGTTTATTTTGGTTGTAGTTTATCATCATCATCATCATCATCCCCTTATATTAAAGCGCTAACAGAAATTTTGTGAATTTAACATGTTGAAGCTGACAATAAGCAAAATAAGCGACAAATAAGCCACAAATTGAATTTTCAGTTTTTTGGACGTTTAAAGCGAATTTGCAGCTTGTTTTAAGTTTATTTTGGTTGTAGTTTATCATCATCATCATCATCATCCCCTTATATTAAAGCGCTAACAGAAATTTTGTGAATTTAACATGTTGAAGCTGACAATAAGCAAAATAAGCGACAAATAAGCCACAAATTGAATTTTCAGTTTTTTGGACGTTTAAAGCGAATTTGCAGCTTGTTTTAAGTTTATTTTGGTTGTAGTTTATCATCATCATCATCATCATCCCCTTATATTAAAGCGCTAACAGAAATTTTGTGAATTTAACATGTTGAAGCTGACAATAAGCAAAATAAGCGACAAATAAGCCACAAATTGAATTTTCAGTTTTTTGGACGTTTAAAGCGAATTTGCAGCTTGTTTTAAGTTTATTTTGGTTGTAGTTTATCATCATCATCATCATCATCCCCTTATATTAAAGCGCTAACAGAAATTTTGTGAATTTAACATGTTGAAGCTGACAATAAGCAAAATAAGCGACAAATAAGCCACAAATTGAATTTTCAGTTTTTTGGACGTTTAAAGCGAATTTGCAGCTTGTTTTAAGTTTATTTTGGTTGTAGTTTATCATCATCATCATCATCATCCCCTTATATTAAAGCGCTAACAGAAATTTTGTGAATTTAACATGTTGAAGCTGACAATAAGCAAAATAAGCGACAAATAAGCCACAAATTGAATTTTCAGTTTTTTGGACGTTTAAAGCGAATTTGCAGCTTGTTTTAAGTTTATTTTGGTTGTAGTTTATCATCATCATCATCATCATCCCCTTATATTAAAGCGCTAACAGAAATTTTGTGAATTTAACATGTTGAAGCTGACAATAAGCAAAATAAGCGACAAATAAGCCACAAATTGAATTTTCAGTTTTTTGGACGTTTAAAGCGAATTTGCAGCTTGTTTTAAGTTTATTTTGGTTGTAGTTTATCATCATCATCATCATCATCCCCTTATATTAAAGCGCTAACAGAAATTTTGTGAATTTAACATGTTGAAGCTGACAATAAGCAAAATAAGCGACAAATAAGCCACAAATTGAATTTTCAGTTTTTTGGACGTTTAAAGCGAATTTGCAGCTTGTTTTAAGTTTATTTTGGTTGTAGTTTATCATCATCATCATCATCATCCCCTTATATTAAAGCGCTAACAGAAATTTTGTGAATTTAACATGTTGAAGCTGACAATAAGCAAAATAAGCGACAAATAAGCCACAAATTGAATTTTCAGTTTTTTGGACGTTTAAAGCGAATTTGCAGCTTGTTTTAAGTTTATTTTGGTTGTAGTTTATCATCATCATCATCATCATCCCCTTATATTAAAGCGCTAACAGAAATTTTGTGAATTTAACATGTTGAAGCTGACAATAAGCAAAATAAGCGACAAATAAGCCACAAATTGAATTTTCAGTTTTTTGGACGTTTAAAGCGAATTTGCAGCTTGTTTTAAGTTTATTTTGGTTGTAGTTTATCATCATCATCATCATCATCCCCTTATATTAAAGCGCTAACAGAAATTTTGTGAATTTAACATGTTGAAGCTGACAATAAGCAAAATAAGCGACAAATAAGCCACAAATTGAATTTTCAGTTTTTTGGACGTTTAAAGCGAATTTGCAGCTTGTTTTAAGTTTATTTTGGTTGTAGTTTATCATCATCATCATCATCATCCCCTTATATTAAAGCGCTAACAGAAATTTTGTGAATTTAACATGTTGAAGCTGACAATAAGCAAAATAAGCGACAAATAAGCCACAAATTGAATTTTCAGTTTTTTGGACGTTTAAAGCGAATTTGCAGCTTGTTTTAAGTTTATTTTGGTTGTAGTTTATCATCATCATCATCATCATCCCCTTATATTAAAGCGCTAACAGAAATTTTGTGAATTTAACATGTTGAAGCTGACAATAAGCAAAATAAGCGACAAATAAGCCACAAATTGAATTTTCAGTTTTTTGGACGTTTAAAGCGAATTTGCAGCTTGTTTTAAGTTTATTTTGGTTGTAGTTTATCATCATCATCATCATCATCCCCTTATATTAAAGCGCTAACAGAAATTTTGTGAATTTAACATGTTGAAGCTGACAATAAGCAAAATAAGCGACAAATAAGCCACAAATTGAATTTTCAGTTTTTTGGACGTTTAAAGCGAATTTGCAGCTTGTTTTAAGTTTATTTTGGTTGTAGTTTATCATCATCATCATCATCATCCCCTTATATTAAAGCGCTAACAGAAATTTTGTGAATTTAACATGTTGAAGCTGACAATAAGCAAAATAAGCGACAAATAAGCCACAAATTGAATTTTCAGTTTTTTGGACGTTTAAAGCGAATTTGCAGCTTGTTTTAAGTTTATTTTGGTTGTAGTTTATCATCATCATCATCATCATCCCCTTATATTAAAGCGCTAACAGAAATTTTGTGAATTTAACATGTTGAAGCTGACAATAAGCAAAATAAGCGACAAATAAGCCACAAATTGAATTTTCAGTTTTTTGGACGTTTAAAGCGAATTTGCAGCTTGTTTTAAGTTTATTTTGGTTGTAGTTTATCATCATCATCATCATCATCCCCTTATATTAAAGCGCTAACAGAAATTTTGTGAATTTAACATGTTGAAGCTGACAATAAGCAAAATAAGCGACAAATAAGCCACAAATTGAATTTTCAGTTTTTTGGACGTTTAAAGCGAATTTGCAGCTTGTTTTAAGTTTATTTTGGTTGTAGTTTATCATCATCATCATCATCATCCCCTTATATTAAAGCGCTAACAGAAATTTTGTGAATTTAACATGTTGAAGCTGACAATAAGCAAAATAAGCGACAAATAAGCCACAAATTGAATTTTCAGTTTTTTGGACGTTTAAAGCGAATTTGCAGCTTGTTTTAAGTTTATTTTGGTTGTAGTTTATCATCATCATCATCATCATCCCCTTATATTAAAGCGCTAACAGAAATTTTGTGAATTTAACATGTTGAAGCTGACAATAAGCAAAATAAGCGACAAATAAGCCACAAATTGAATTTTCAGTTTTTTGGACGTTTAAAGCGAATTTGCAGCTTGTTTTAAGTTTATTTTGGTTGTAGTTTATCATCATCATCATCATCATCCCCTTATATTAAAGCGCTAACAGAAATTTTGTGAATTTAACATGTTGAAGCTGACAATAAGCAAAATAAGCGACAAATAAGCCACAAATTGAATTTTCAGTTTTTTGGACGTTTAAAGCGAATTTGCAGCTTGTTTTAAGTTTATTTTGGTTGTAGTTTATCATCATCATCATCATCATCCCCTTATATTAAAGCGCTAACAGAAATTTTGTGAATTTAACATGTTGAAGCTGACAATAAGCAAAATAAGCGACAAATAAGCCACAAATTGAATTTTCAGTTTTTTGGACGTTTAAAGCGAATTTGCAGCTTGTTTTAAGTTTATTTTGGTTGTAGTTTATCATCATCATCATCATCATCCCCTTATATTAAAGCGCTAACAGAAATTTTGTGAATTTAACATGTTGAAGCTGACAATAAGCAAAATAAGCGACAAATAAGCCACAAATTGAATTTTCAGTTTTTTGGACGTTTAAAGCGAATTTGCAGCTTGTTTTAAGTTTATTTTGGTTGTAGTTTATCATCATCATCATCATCATCCCCTTATATTAAAGCGCTAACAGAAATTTTGTGAATTTAACATGTTGAAGCTGACAATAAGCAAAATAAGCGACAAATAAGCCACAAATTGAATTTTCAGTTTTTTGGACGTTTAAAGCGAATTTGCAGCTTGTTTTAAGTTTATTTTGGTTGTAGTTTATCATCATCATCATCATCATCCCCTTATATTAAAGCGCTAACAGAAATTTTGTGAATTTAACATGTTGAAGCTGACAATAAGCAAAATAAGCGACAAATAAGCCACAAATTGAATTTTCAGTTTTTTGGACGTTTAAAGCGAATTTGCAGCTTGTTTTAAGTTTATTTTGGTTGTAGTTTATCATCATCATCATCATCATCCCCTTATATTAAAGCGCTAACAGAAATTTTGTGAATTTAACATGTTGAAGCTGACAATAAGCAAAATAAGCGACAAATTGAATTTTCAGTTTTTTGGAAGTTTAAAGCGAATTTGCAGCTTGTTTTAAGTTTATTAAAAATAAGTGAATGATCTATTTTTGGGATACGGAAAGTGTTTATAATATCTAGTTTTCAACGTAGTTGATTTCAAGATTTTCGTCTCAAGGTACGTTTAAAAGACAAATCAGTAGGAGAATCGAAACCTTCTAATATTGAATATAAAAAAAAGAGGTGCCCACCCAGCAAACCGTTTTTTTGTTGTAGTTATGTGCTTATATGGCTACTACCTTCGATGATGTTTTACATAACGAAAACGACTGATTTCTGTTTCCAGATTAACTGAGGGTAAAAGTATATTTTACGGGAATATTCCTTCCAAGGAGTTGTTCCTTAAGTTGTGTTGTGAGAATAATTTCTCCATATGAAATCCCAAACATTTGAAGGGATTTTCTTCGTATAAATACTTCCAAAAATTATACAAATTGAATAATGGTCTCATAATATATACATATATATTCATTTTCTTACAGTTTAAAGTATAAATTTAGAAACATTTCCATTTAATAAAATACACATTCATTTCATTATAAACATTAATATATAAAATTTGAAAACGAACGTAGCCGAACATATGTGAATGACGTCTCGAACACACAAGGTTAGATTATCACACATAGGTGGCCAACATCGTTTGTGACACCAACATGACGCAACCACCCCATTTATGTCAATTTTGAGGTTATTTCGAATTATATTTAAAATACGAAAATATCGAAAATTAGATAGAATTGTGAGTTTTTGCATATAATATTAATTGTTTGTTCTTGAGTGTTGATTTGATATTTCAATACTTTGTTGCGGTAGGATGCGTGAATTTTCTGAAAACCCGAAAAAACACGTTCACGTAAAATCATAAATATATCGAAAACGAGGGAAAATCGAGGATTTTTCCTTGAGATATTTAATTTTTATTTTTAAATATAGATTATATTTGTACAGGCTTTATGTCGATTAAGTGCGCGCCTTCCGAGACCTAACTAACTGTACTCTTGCCGGCATTTCATTTCAAAAATTTATTCGACTCATAACTGTCATTACCATTTCCTGAGACTCAAACTTTTTCGAAATTGACTTTTAAATTAAATGATAATTGAAATGTCATTTGAACTGAAATGAATCTGATTAGAAGACAGTCTAAAATTGTTCGTCTCATAACTGTCACTGAAATGATCAAGGAAGTGTCATTCTCAGATTAGCACTTGCTGAGACGCCATCTTTTTCGAAATCGGCATTTCACTGTAGTGATTATAGAAATGTCATTTGTACTAATATGATTCAGATGACCACACAGTCTGAAATTGTTCGACTCATAACTGTCACTGAAATGTCATTTTCAGATTGGCACTTGCTGAGACGCCATCTTTTTCGAAATTGCCATTTAACTGTAGTGATTATAGAAATGTCATTTGTACTGAAATGACTCTGATGAGCACACAGTCTGAAATTGTTCGAGTCATAACTGTCACTGAAATGTCATTTTCAGATTGGCACTTGTTGAGACGCCATCTTTTTCGAAATTAACATTTAACTGGAATGACTCTGATTAGCACACAGTCTGAAATGATAGTAGAAATGTAATTTGTTCCGAGACTGTCCGCCACTACAAATCATTTCATTTCGAAATCTTAACTTCGAATTTTTTTGACATTGCTGGTACTAAAACCGTGTGCTAATCGACGGCATAACCTTTCGAACGACATTTTGAATTGAAGTTCGAACTTTTTTGACATTTGATACCTTCGCTTGTTACTAAAACTGAAAAAAAACTGTTAACTTACCTATATAACTTCAAGAATATATTAAAATACTGACGTTTTTTCCTGCATTCATGTGACGTTTCCGTTTTGTTTTGAAACTATCCCTGAACGGAACAATAAAGTGCCAATATAAAGTTGGCATTTTCGGAGAAAAGAACCTTTCGAAAATGTCACTTTGATATAATGCCAATCAAAAGGTCAGTTGTATGAAAGTGCCGTCGATTAGCTCACAGTCTGAAACGATGCGAAATGATCCCACCGTGCAGTGAAACTTAAACCCAGAAACGCTCCAGTTTAATATCCAGTGCAATGTATGAATTTGACAGCTGGAACCGTGCCTACAATCGAACGGAACGTATTAAATGTTGGCATTCCTGTTGCTAGTAGCTCAATGGCATGAATGCCCACTTCACAATTACTCCAATTGCATACATGCCAACAGATGTCGCCACCATCCATCACGAATCCCATTCAAGGCTCCGTTCGGTAATTCCACTGAAATTTGTTTTAATTTTTGTAATTTTAACACAATAATTGCACTGAAAGTAATAAATTAATTCATTTCATTCATTAAGATATAAATATAATATAATACATATATCAACTACATGTTATATTGTATACACAAATCAAATGGAACTGGTTTTATTAGGATAACATGTTTTATTTTATTAATAACATGCAGCATATGATGTACACCAAAGTGTTATTTGTTAATAATTGAAAAAGTTCCATTTAACTGCATAATTACACTCTAAACCCAAAGTGATATACACAAATCTAACAGTGTAGCCAGTGACATTCCATGGGGTTAACACTTGAATTTGCTGTTCTCGCAAAACACCATCGCATGACATTAGATCAGTAGTGCGGTGGAACCATTAACTGGTTAAATATATATACTTTATAAAGTTCATAATTGCATACAACATAATCGAGTGAAATCAAATGAATAAATGAATTCGGTTTATCCACTACAATACAAAACGTTTTCATCGATCGTCGCTGAATAGTTCGCAGAACGTGTGAAAATTTTGAGAGATATAATTTTTTCTTAATTTTTTGGAAGAAAAAAAAGTAATTATAGTTGGTTTTTTCTATCTCATTTTTCGTATCATCCGCTCTCTTTCGTTTCGTTTCAATTAAAGGAAAAACCTATTGTTTATTGTTTAGAGAGAAGAGGGACAGAATAGGTTTTGTCCAATATCCCAATGGATATCTGAGTGTACATGTATACCGTGGTGTTCGTATAATCGTATGCAACGCGAATTGTTGTAAATTTCACGTCAATTTTACACGGTTCCAGTCCGTATTTCGAGTGTTTGCAATGCAATTGGATTAATTATCGATAATTTTGCGTTAATTATAATGGAGTAATTCAATTTCGACATTGTCCATCCATGTGCATTCCATGTAATATCTATTCAGTTGGAGTTACAATGTGTAGCAGCGCACACATGCGAAACCATTGATTGTGCGAGAGTGTGTGCACGGAACGAAATGTATTCGATTTGTTATCAAAGTAATTTTTATAGCAATATCACATCATTTAGTTGGATATGATGTGTTATTGATGTGATATCATCGTAATTGGTTTAATTGTAATTATTATTATTATTTTATTTATATTTATTATACATTCATACACACATTCACACATGTGTGGTGTGTCGTCACAACACAACCAACACATCAGCACCAGCGTGCTGTTGTGTGTGTAGTCGAAAAGTCATTCGTTCGAATTCGCCATTTTGAAGGAAAGTCTTTTATGGAAAAAGGAAAAAGAAATGACGGAACACAATGAAAAATTTTTACTGAATTTTCCAAAATGAAGTTTAGCATGTTTTGTATATTGTTTTGATAGTAAGTTGCAAATTGGATAATATATGTGAATATCATATCATGAAGCATGTGAAGTGTTTAGTTTAGTTGTGGAAATCGTTTCAGAGTTTATCCATTTCGAATGGTCAATGGTTAATGGTTAATGGTTATCGATTGTGTGGTTAAGTTGTGTTTTTAATTTTCAATGAAAATTTTCCAATTTTCAAAAGTTTTCAAAGTGAAACATCGATCAGCCGAGTGAAAGGGAGGGGTGTACCGACAAATGGCAACAACGACAACAACGACAACAACGGCAACAACGACAACAACGACAACAACGACACCAACGACGACGACGACAAGTCGAAAGCGAAACGGAAAACGTGAAGGAAAGAGAAGGAAATTCTGTGATTGTCAAAAAATTTTCGATATTTTTGCAAATTTTCCGACTCCCAGAGGGTTTTCCAAGTGAATTTTACAAGTAATAGTTGAGTTTTGAGTTTTTAGTTTCCACTTCCACGGATGGTGTGAAGTCGAAGAAATTTCCTCGTTTTCCTCCTTTCGTCGACTGGAAATTCCGACCGAGCAAACAGACCAAACAGACGTGCAAGTTGGGTGTCATCGAAAATTCGATTTTATTTATTTATTTGTCAATTAGTTAAAGTAGTCAGTTGGAAAATGGGGAAAATTTCGTCTTGATTTCCATCGGAACCAAATCGAGTTTCGTACTTCAATTGTTGTGGAAATTTTCAACTCAGTTCGGTGACGGGTGCGTTGGCCGATTAAGGAGGAAAACCACATTGAAAACACGAAAATCGCTTGGAGAGACCATGGGGTTTTCATCGCCGCGGAATGTGTTTGGAGAATCTCTGGAATGATAACAATATCTGTGGAGTTGCTGTGCGATTTGTCACTAAAATTTGTTCTGTGTGGAGGAAATTTTCTTTTTCACAATTTTTATTTCTGAAAGTAACACTAGATTTGTCATATAGTTGTGCACAAGAAATGTCTCTAGCGACAGTCTGGATTGTGGGTCCGTTCAGAACTAAAACTTTTGAAAGATCCTTGATATCTCGAAAACGGGAGGAGATATCGAAAAATTTTATCTAATATTTTCGTTTCATTTTCTATCAAACTACCAGAATGAATTATCAAAACAGTGAAATTGCGGAAATTGTAATATTTATATCATATTTAGGACTCAAACCATAACAATATCCTTAATATCTCGAAAACAGTAGTAGATATCAAGAAATTTTATCTAACATTTTCGTTTCATTTGACAATAATTAACTAGAATTCGTCATGAAAAAAGTGAAATTGCGGATATTGTAACATTCATATCATATATAGGACTCAAACCATATCAAAATCCTCAATATCTCGAAAACGGGAGGAGATGTCAAAAATTTGTATCTAATATTTTCGTTTCATTTGACATCAATCTAATATGATCAACAATCAAAACAGTGAAATTGCGGATGTTGTAATATTTATACTATATTTAGGACTCAAACCATAACAAAATCCTCAATATCTCGAAAACGGAAGGGGATATCAAAAAATTTTATCTAATATTTTCGTTTTATTTTGTATCAATCTAATATGATCAACTATCTAAATAGGGAAATCACGGGTATTATAATATTTATATCATATTTAGGACTCAAACCATAACAAGATCCTTAATATCTCGAAAACGGGAGGGGATATCAACAAATTGTATCTAGCATTTTCGTTTTATTTTGCAACAATCAACTAGAATTCGTCATGAAAAAAGTGAAATCACGGATATTGTAATATTTATAGTATATTTAGGACTCAAACCATAACAAAATCCTCAATATCTCGAAAACGGGAGGAGATCTTGAAAAATTTTATCTAATATTTTCGTTTCATTTTCTATCAACCTACCAGAATGAATTATCAAAACAGTGAAATTGCGGATATTGTAATATTTATATCATATTTAGGACTCAAACCATAACAAAATGCTTAATATCTCGAAAACCGGAGGAGATATCAAAAAATTGTATCTAATATTTTCGTTTTATTACACTCAAGTTAACTAGATTCCATGAACAGAAAAACAAAATCACGTATTGTGTAATTTTTAGTACATTTAAATCCACAACTTCATGTAGTGATATCTCGTAAACGGGAGGAGATATTCAAAAATTGTATATAAATCGAAATCAATCCATCAAAGCCACGGATATGGTAATATCCTCGAACTTCTTGATAAGTGATTGGATATCTTTTGTGTTTTGATATTCATAATATTCATTTATTTTTAATTAATAAACTTTTAATCTTTCCAGATTTCAACAACTACAAGATTTCAAGCCATATAGCTAGGACTTTCAAATTCTAAATGGTAGTCAATCACAGTTTTGGGTATTATTATTACATGATATAAATGTTGAATAAAAATTATTTATTAAAATTTCATTTAGACTGGCTTTGTGAACAAGCAATGCCTTCCGCACGTCCAGGTAATCTCAAAGATCCAGAAATAGCCGATTTATTTAATAAACATGATCCGGAGAAGATATTCGAAGACTTACGTGAAATCGGCCATGGATCATTTGGTGCGGTCTACTATGCCAGATGTAATCTCACGAAAGAGATTGTGGCAATTAAGAAAATGTCATATGCTGGAAAGCAAAGTGTAGAAAAATGGCAGGACATATTGAAAGAAATAAGGTTTGTTGGATTTATGGATAAAATGAAATATAATATAATTAATAATTTCTAATAGATTCTTACGTATTCTAAATCATCCAAATACGATCGAGTACAAAGGATGTTATTTACGAGAAAATACAGCATGGCTCGTTATGGAATATTGTGTTGGGTCTGCCTCGGACATAATCGAAGTACACAAAATGCCCTTACACGAAATGGAAATAGCAGCTATATGCGATGGTGTTCTACGTGGTTTGAGCTATCTTCATAGTTTAGGAAGAATACATCGTGATATAAAAGCTGGAAATATTCTATTAACAGAAGGTGGTGTCGTTAAATTAGCTGATTTTGGTAGTGCTGCAATAAAATGTCCAGCAAACAGTTTTGTTGGTACACCATATTGGATGGCACCAGAAGTTATTCTGGCAATGGATGAAGGCCAATATGATGGTAAAGTTGATGTTTGGTCACTTGGTATAACATGTATAGAATTGGCTGAAAGAAAACCACCATATTTTAATATGAATGCAATGTCAGCTTTATATCATATCGCTCAAAATGATTCACCAGCATTACAAGTATGTTAATGAATTTATATGAAAATTTACACATATATTATTAAATTAATATTTTTCAGGCTGAAGATTGGTCAGATACATTTCGTAATTTTGTTGATTCATGTTTAAAGAAATCACCAACAGATAGGCCAACATCAACAAATTTATTAAATCATGTTTATGTTAAAATACCACGTCCACCAAATGTTCTTATTGAATTAATAGCACGTACAAAAGCAGCTGTTAGAGAATTGGACAATTTAAATTACAGAAAAATGAAAAAAATCTTAATGGTTGATTCATGTGAGACTGAAAGTGCAATTGGTGATACTGACGATGTCCCTGATGAACAAACTGGTGGTGATAGCAGTAAGAGTAATAGTATAACATCTGAACATTCATTACATTCAGTTGGTGTATCTGCTGCTGGCAGTCAAGTTGTATTAAATTCATTAATGGTAAAAATATAAATAATTCAATCAATTTTTATCAATAATAATTTTATAATTATTATATTACAGAGTTCATCATCAAATTCAATACCACCTGGAATGGGTAATCCACATCATGGTGGTGGTGGTGGTGGTGTATATCATCATCATGGTGGAGCAATATCAAGAAATTCATCACGTCATCGTAATTTACCACCACTTCCAAATATGATGCACATGAATAACAATATTACACCAACAAATTCAACATCAGTTATACCAGCTAATATTGTACAAAATTCATCAATACAAAATCCATCAAGTGGTGGTTTTATGCCATCATCAACTGGTAGTAGTGGCGGTGGTATTGGTGGTGGTAGTGGCAGTGGTGTTATTGTAAATGCATCTGGCGGTATTGGAAGTGCTGGAGGCGGTGGTGGTGGAGGATATTCACCACATCAAAACCATGCAACACAACAAGCTATATCAAATGCTGTTTCTGAACATGGCACAAATAATTTTGCAACAATTCGAACAACTAGTATTGTTACTAAACAACAGAAGGAGCATATGCAGGTAGTTATAATATATGTAGTACATATATAAAATTATTATTACTTTTCTCACAATTTATTTGTTGTATTTTTATTATTTATATTATTTGTCTATTTATTTATAATTCACATTTATATATTTCTATATATATTGTTTTTTTGAACAAAATTTTCTTTATATATATTATATATTTATATATAGGAATATTATCTTTGCCCAAGACTGTGCGGCGGCACTAGTTATTGTTCCATATCATAAATAAAAATTTCTGTGTCAATAAAATAATTTCTGTGTCAAATGGAGTCATCAATTGAATATAACGAATCGAAGAAACTATTTAACCAACAGCGAAGAACGATGAAGAATTTCTCAAATACGTATATGCACAATATAATTTTAATTAATTGTATATAACAAGAAAAAAAAGAAAATCAAAAATATGTTGTTCATCGTTAATCAAAACACGTCAGGTAAAAACACTCTATAATATCTCTAAACTAGGTAAAATGAATTTTCAAATTTCTTAATTTGTTTGTATAAATATCATATTAGGAAAATTATTATTAATATTATTAATAACATAAATAATAAACGCGACAAAAATACAAAAACAAAAACCAAACAACACAGTGCTAGTCCGCATCGCATAGTTGGCAGTGTATCATTTCGAACATATCTGTATCATTTAGAAACGATTTTCACCACATTTTTATCATGGAATTCATTATGATTTTTAATTATAACGAGGGTTTTAGTTCCACAAGTATGTGAAAATGAGTTATCGTTAATCTATTGGTTAACCACTTATCACATCATATTCAAATGAGGCATCGAAGCCAGGTACTACTTTTGGAACTACCCAAGTATTTATGTTATAAAGAATCATTTCATTTTTATATCCTTTCATTATTAAGTTATGTTCCTCATAAAACAAACAGTTCAAAATCAAGCTATAAAAGTATCTCATGGTAAAAGGCATTTAGTTTAGGTAAATGATTTTATTAAAAGTATTTAAATAATAATTTGAAAAGTAAAATTTGTTTTTCACGTAGTTGTGTTATGGTAAATTTTTGCACAAATAAAAGAACATTTTATTTATATAATTAATTATGTTTATAATAATATTTATTTGAAATAGAAAACATTCATTTTATTTCATTTGTTTTAGGAGGAGATGCATGAGCAAATGTCAGGCTATAAACGAATGCGTAGAGAACATCAAGCAGCACTTCTTAAACTTGAAGAGAAGTGTAAATTCGAAATGGAAGCACATAAAGTTGCACTAGATAAAGAATATGATATGCTATTGCATAATTTCACGAGGGAATTGGAAAGGCTTGCAGTAAGTTTGATATAAAATAAATGTTCTTATAATATAATAATGATGGGATATTAATTGATTTTTAGGTGAAACATCAACAAGAAATTGATCGTCGTGTAAAACAGAATAATGGTGCTGAAAAGAAACTCTTTAAGGAGATATCCCTTAAACAGGAGGGTGACAGGAAAGCATTCGATATGAATCGAAAGAAAGAGTACAAGGCTAATAAGGAAAGATGGAAACGTGAACTATCAATGGATGAATCAACACCAAAACGACAACGTGATCAAACATTACAGTCACAAAAAGAAAATTTAAAACAAGCTGAAGCACAAGAAGAGCAACGATTGCTAAGAGGACAAAAACAATACATCGAGCTAGAAATGAGAAAATTTAAAAGAAAACGAATGATTGCACTGCACGAATTAGAAGATCAATTGTTGAGAGATGTAATTAATGAGTGAAAAGAATTTTATTAATTAATTAATTTAATTTTTTTACGTTTAGGAACTTAGCAAGAAACAACAACAATTAGAACAGGCGCATGCAATGCTCTTAAAACATCACGAAAAAACACAAGAACTAGAATATAGGCAGCAAAAGAGTGTACATAATTTGAGAGAAGAGCAAGTAAATAAATAATTAACTTATATAACATATAGTATATTATATGCAATATTGTTTAATAATCAAATTTTTATTTAAGATAACAAAACAACATGCAACTGAACTACAAAATCAAAATGATTACATGGAAAGAGCTCAGAAAGATTTACTAAGAAAACATGCACTTGAATTAAGACAGCAGCCAAAGAGTTTAAAGGTATATATAATATAATAGTTATATAAAATGAAATAATTAATTAATTTTCATTTGTTATTTTCATAGCAAAAAGAATTACAGATTCGTAAACAATTTCGTGAAACATGTAAAACTCAAACTAGACAATACAAAGCATTGAAGGCCCAAATACTCCAAAGTACACCGAAGGAGCAACAAAAAGCTGTGATAAAAAAATTGAAAGAAGAAAAACATCGTAAATTGACATTGTTAGGTGATCAAGTAAGTGAATTAACTTAATAATAATAAATAGATATTTAAAATATATTGAATTGAATTTAATTTTAGTATGAACAAAGTATTGCTGACATGCTCCAAAAGCAAAGCGTTCGTTTAGATGAAAGTCAAGAAATTGAATGTCAACATTTAAAAGATTTGTTGCAATATGAATTAGACATTCTGATGGCATATCAGAGCAAAAATAAAATTCAAGCGCAAGCACAACGTGATAGAGAGCGTAAAGAACTAGAAGATCGTGTTAGTGTAAGGAGAGCATTGCTCGAAAGCAAGGTATGAATGAACATGATTTTATATATAAATATGAATAATAATTTTATAAAATAACTAATTTTAAATAACATTTTAAAGATGGAAGCTGAACTTCAACAATTCAATAATGAAAGAGCTGAAAAACTCCGAATGCGTCGTGAGAAACATGAAAAAGAGTTGGAGGCATTTGACGAAGAATCCGCAAGAATGGGATTTAGGTAAAATAAATATAATTTATATAAATAATAAAATATTTATTAATTCAATTTTTTTCATATGTTTAGTGCTTTAGCATTAGCTGAAGCATCAAAAGAAACTTACCCAGATGAAGAGGGAAGTTTGTCAGGGTCAATGATAAGTTTAGCACACAGTAATAGCTCAACAAGTTTCCCAGCTGGTTCACTATAGCAACAAAAATGTTACATTCATAATGATGCTACAACAAATAGTAGAAGAAGAAATCATATAAAAAATAGTCAAACCGAAGCACGAAGGCGATCTGCTTCATCAATGTAAAACTTCATGAACACTTATGCATTCGTTTGTATATATCCAATTAAATATATACATATGGGTACATATTATATCAAGTATATTGAATATTTAATTAAATAAGACACGTAATTATTTTTTACTATCAAATATAATATAATACAATAAAGTAAACGTATAAAATACAATGTAAATCTGCAGTAAACAAAAAATAAAATCCAGAAAAAAAACTAACTATGAATTTAATTTTATTTATAGATAAAAATTAATAATAATGATATTGATTATAAACAATAACAATAATCATAACCACAAACAAAATTAAGAATAATATGTATTAATACAATAAAAATTGTTAAGATCAATATATTCATCTATTTAAGACCCGGAAAATGTACGTTTCATGCAAACAGTACTGTCCTTAAATAATTAATAATTAATTCTATTTAATGTAACATAAATCTATTTATTTACTCAAGTGTAAACGAAATCACAAGTTTACAATAATAATAATAATAATAATAATGATGAAAAAAATTATTTTTAAGATAATTAAATTGAGAGAAGTGACTAGAAATCTGGTCTTTTTATATAAAAATTAATATAATATGATGTATTCAAATTAATAAAACAGAAAATAAATAAATTAATTGCAATTAACGGCGAATTAATATAGCGAAAACAAACAGACACAGATTACAACACAATACCATTATTATGATTATTGCTATTGCTGTTATTTATTTTAGTAATTATAACTATATGATATGCTATTATTATTATTACAATTATTAGAAGAATTTTGTTCTTATTCTAGTAAACGCTATTTATATTAATATGAAAAACTATTAGTATTAATTGTATTTGAGTTTTATTATGTGTACATATAAAGTGTATATTTAGCGAACAAATTAATAAAAACGACGTAAGCCGATTTCAGTTTTATTTTTAATTGTAATGATAACAATATATTGTTGTATAACATTTTGAATAGATAGCAAACATATTATTAATTTAATAACATTTCGACATGCTAAAATTATTATAACATTTTTACATTTATGTGTTTAACTTTAACAAAGCTTTTGATAAATTTGTAGCAAATAATATGAATAGTCTGAACGTATTAACTAACTTCATTCATATATCATTTGTATGTACATATAATAAAATGAAATCAGTTTGCTTTAAAATAAATAGCAGAAAATAAATTTAATGAATTAATTTAATGCACAACATTCATAACATTATCATTTTCTTGTTGATACGAAAATTTATGATTGGTTTAAATGAGTGACAAATGACATTAGAGGGAGAATACTATTTAAAATTACATTAAGATCACAACTGCCACGACAATGCAACCGTTTAGAAAGCTCAAAGTTTTTCGTAGGGCTAGTCTTATTTTACCAAACTCGAATATGTTTCAGGTTATATATTGCAAAAACGTTTCTAATTAATACACACGCTCGACTATAGAAGAGACTGCCTAAATTAGTATCATTTAATTGAATCTTTTTAATAAAAAATATTTCTAAGAATTTTCGTTCATGAATTAGTAATAAGGATTAGATTCTTTTCCACACATTAAACAATTTCTACATCACATTTAAAGTAAACAATTTAAATTAAGTAAATGAAATGTAATGAAATAATATTGTTAGTGAAGATAAAACGAGGAATGAAGAGCTTGAATTCTAAAAAGTAGTAAACGTAGACGGACATTGTATTCCGAATTTTTGGCCATATATCTATCTGAACGAACTTCAGTCAGACATGTAGAATTTTCTCCCAAATTGAATTATTTATTTAACATATAAAATTAACAACAAAGTAATCATAATGAAATGTGTGTTTATTAAAAAATGAAATTGTCACTAAAATAGTAGCATTAACAATAATCATAAACGATAATTGCAATAAAGTTTATGAAAACGACTCGATGTGGCTTGTAATAATTAAATTAATTGATAACTGCAAATAAAATAATTTGGTTAACATTAATTAGTGACATATTTTTTGTTAGTTTGTTTTAAGTTTTTCATTCGTTTAATATTTTTATTCTTTTATTTTAGTTTTAATGTGTTTGTTGAAAAATTATAAAATAAATATTAAATAAAATATGAAATCTAGATGATGTTAAGAGTATTTTAGAAGTAATCATTTGTGACTCGTTCAATAGGAGAAGGGAATTAAAATTGAAATAAATGTGTAGATTTATTTTAGTTATTAATGTGTACAATATAAAATGTTTCGTTTAAAATAAAAATCGTAAACGATGTAAAAATAATAATAACTAAATGAGTAAATAAAAATTTGTATTAGAAAACTAGACTCAAACTAATATCAAAGTTAAAGTTCTTAATATTAATTAATTAATATCTCTTGATCAAATTAACATGAACAATTTACTGCACGAATCAATTTGACTGTTTAAAACATAAAATATAAAATATATATATATAAAAAAATAATCATAAGCTCAGAAATGATAACATTTTTGAATATATAAAAAATTGAACTACACAAATGTGATGCAGTTATATATCAATCAATAATTATAAAAATTTTATTTAATTTTTATTATTTCCATTATACATATTGCATTGTAGATTATTTTCATTTGTTTTTCTTAATATTTTTATAATGTAATATTTCAGAAAATAAAACAGTTACCAGTTTTTTTAAAACTATTTCGAAGCCACTTGTAACCAAAAAATCAAAATGAAAAATAATTTAAAGAGGAATTTATTAAACAAAAAACAAACAGATGTTTAAATAAGGGCAAATAGAAATCGTATGAAATGATATGTAGTTTAAAATAATAATAATAATAATAATAATAATAATAATAAAGGACCATTAAGGTTAACAGATCTTAATGTATTATAATGATATCACAATTATTTGAATTATTGTTTTACGTTTCGTTATCAAAAACACTATAATACTAGCTTCGTTTCAAATTTTGTTTTCTTTGATATTTAAGAATGAATAGTATTCAGTTTATGAATGAGACAAGAATATATGATGATCGATCGCTTGAAGTGTTAACGAAAATATATACAAAAAGAAAATACAAAAATTTAATAATAATAACGATAAAAATAAATAAGTAAATTCATATTTGTATAAGATATCATATTAAAATGAAAAATAGTAAAAGCAACTAATACAATTTAAGACACATTTTAAGTCATTAATATAATGCTACGATAATATATTATTATTATTAATAAAACATTTTTCATCAAAAGGCTATTTGTTCCTTTACACACAACAAAACACATAAGAAGAAAAACGTAAAACAATTTTCTTAGCATTTCATAATAACCCCATTCTACTCCATCGCCCCCGCCCCCCCATTTGTAATACTAGTTTATTTAAAAATTTTTGCTTTAAGCAACGATAAATAGAGGAAAAATATGTGAGTAATATAATGATAAACATCAAATAACTCAAAATATTAATTATAAAAATTAAACAGTAGAAGAAAAGTAAAACAGACAAGTAGATTGAATAGCAAAAATCTTTGAAAATGAACAATTTATAATCATAAAACTTTAAAAGTGCTTCAAATTTATGTGTATAGAAAGTTGTTTTATTTATATAAAATATTCGTATCAAACAGAATAGGAGGGAAAATAGGTTTTCATTTAATTTTGAATATTTCCTTTGTCATGATGAATTTTATAAAACATTTTGTGCGATATGTATACATATATTTATATACACCAACAAACACTAATAATCGTTTATATATTTATATGTATATGGATTTGTAACAAATAGAAAATTAATTAATTAGTTAAATAAATTTGAACAAAAATATGAACATGAAACGAAGTGTAACGATTGTTTTATCAGTTGGTTAATAATTATAATTTAATGAAAGGAAAATGAGCAAAATAGATATCAAAAAAACAAAAAAAAATATAAATTAAACTTAAATATTAAAACAAAAATAATATGATTACATTTTAATAAAATTAAACTAACGTTCTGTAAACTGTGAATAGTATTT
This sequence comes from Chrysops caecutiens, assembly GCA_963971475.1. Lineage (NCBI taxonomy): Eukaryota > Metazoa > Arthropoda > Insecta > Diptera > Tabanidae > Chrysops > Chrysops caecutiens. Next base: position 78,269,618 of record OZ020567.1, on the reverse strand, counting down.
ATATAAAAAGTATGCAACTATTTGTTTTTCTTTGCGTGTTTTTATATTAAAAAAAGATAATAAAAGAGAAATCGGTAAAATGTATATTTATTTAATAATACAATATGAAATTTGAGTTATTTTTTAGAGGATAATCATCAGAATCATTTGGGGAAAAAATTGAATAAAAACAAACAATTCCATTTACATCACAATTTATTCAATTAATTTTAAATACTTTAGGTTTTAGGTTCTCATTTTATAATTGATTATCATCATTCACTTCTAACGATTCTTACTTACGATAAAACTATCAAGGAATGTATTTTTATTAATTAATTTCGTTGTTGCTATAATAAATTCAACATTTTGATCTTCTTGTGTTAAAAATCTCAACGCTGAGATTTCACCGTATGTACATCCACCGATGAAAAATACTAGAATAACACGTGGCATATCAGATTGTGAAATTTCACTAGTTAATGACGAACGACGACCACCGATACCAACTAGTTGAGCTTGAAAATCTTCAAAAGTTCGTCCCGGTAAACTGTGTAGGACACTCTTAAGTGATTGCCAACCCTTTTCAGCTATACATTGTTCAACAATTCTTATTGATAATGGTGCATAGAAACTATGAACGTAACTAATATCCTTCGGTGATACTTCTACAGCGTCTTCGACGGTGAGATTGAGAGTCTAAAATTTAGAAATTTGCAATGCTTTAAATAATCGTATAATTAATCGTATGGTTATCACCTTCCGCAATACAGCATATGTTCTACTTTCTGTTTGAGTTTTAAGAATTTCAGCTCGCTCTAAATTTAAAATTGTTAACAAAGCTTCAATGCCATAAACTTGAACAAGTTCTCGCTTGTAGTAATCTAATACCTTGAAAGAGAAATATATACATTATTAGGATATTATGATTAAAACCTATTTGTTATACCTTCGGTTTTAATCCAGATCCAGCAACGCATTGCATACAAATCAAACGTATTACAGAACGAAAATCACTTTTCTTCGCTATCATTTCCTCAATAAATGCACTAGGTTTATCTATATCAGAACAAACCATGAATTCCTGTTCAGCACCTAGTTGATCTAGGAAATCATTTGAGTCAGTAACAGCTTTAATGCCTTCAGCCACAGAGGTATGTATGGTTACAGACTTTTTCTTGGACAGCATATTTGGTAGTTTCTCAACGAATCTCTTCATATCCTGAACAGATTTATCACTATGCCTTTCGTCTAACTGTGAACTTATCGACTTTGCATGACGTGATAGAATTTGGCCGACTGCATTGAAATTCTTAAATCTCAACTCAGCATACAGTTCGTCACCAGAATTCAGTAGAATATTCTTAACTTCCGATGCATCCTGCAAGCTAGCTCCAGTTGAAAATAATCCAACTGGAAATCGTCCTACCGTCTGAGATATTCCATATACTTCATCTATGAGACCTTCATAAGTCAACTGTGTGGCCAGTGCACTCATCAAGTCTATACTTCTATCAAGGATTATCATCTGGTCAATAGCACCTTTGTCTGAATTGAACATGTTCTTTTCATCTCGTCCCATGGTCTTGGCTAACTCCCAGACTTTCGAAGCGTAGTTACCTTTACCATAAATTTTCGGTATCCTTCCATAAATCTTCTGCAATGTAACCAATCCACATGCTGCATGATACAGACATGTCTCATCACCTTCTGCTGTCAGCTCCTTGTAGGCATCCTGCAATTCCATCGACAACAGATCATTGTCAATAGGAAAGAATTCACACCGGAAATCTCCTATTGTACGGAATACATCCCGATTAATACCGCGTCTACTCAAGTGGTCTATGCACAGGGTAGACTGTCGTGGTAGGAAGTATAAGTGGAATTCCTTCTTATATGGTCTCCTCTTCTTCTTCTCCTCATTTATGTTCTCTGCTATCCAATCCATGTTCCTCAAGTCCGGTCTTGTAATGTATATCACATTCTTAACCTCTATATCTGGCAGAGCGCCTCCTTTCAATGCTATGAACATCGTGATGTTCCTCTCCTTCAGATACTCCCTATTTACAATCAATTCAATTGGTCCTGCCAACGAAGTGTCTGTCACAATCAACTAGAACGGTGAGTAGTCATCATTGATGATCCTAATTTTAGGTTTTCTACAAAATTTTACCTTCTTCCCCTCACATTTGTCCACAATTTCCAGAAATTCACGACTTTCTGATTCCTGTAGAAAGGATATATTCACTCGCCAACCTGTTAAATGTGAAAACATTTTGATTTTTATATTTTAACTTAAACGCCCTTTGTTTGATAATAATGCACTATCCAGCCAGTTGTCATTTCTGACAGCTACAAATGTCATTTCACACTATACCCATTGAATAGATAACAACAGGAATTGTTGAATTCAAGGAAAACTTTATAATAATAATAATAGTAATTTAATAATAATATAGCCTAATTTGTAGCTAATAGAGGGTAGAGTACACTTTAACTAATTTTTTGTTAGTGGTTTTTTTTCAAAACAAAGCACATATTTAGGTAGATATGATTATTATCTATATGTTTAGGGGCGGAAAACAAGGTTTTTCCGCACCAAAACACTAAAATTTCAATTTTATTCCGCGAGACTTTCATACAAAACTTTGACATTTGTCAAAGTTCTAGTACAAATCATACAAATCTGCCTTTTACAAATGATGCGGGGGGCTGCGGGGGGTCAAAAAATTTTCCGCCCCTAAAAATGCACAGAATAGTCTAATATATGTAAATAAAAAAGAATTTTTGAAAAAAAACCACTAATAAAAAATTAGTTAAAGTGTACTCTACCCCTAATAGAATATCTGATTATTTAAATATCCTTACCAGTAACACCTACTACCTACCATTGAATTATGAATAACAGGAATTGCTCCAACAAACCACATTACCCCGAAGACTTCTCTATTTTATTTTATTTTATTTATTTAACTTAAGACAAGTGAGGTACTACAAGGTGACAGAGAGGTAAATCAAGCTTAAAACTAGTATTACAATTGAATAGTGCAAATAGTAGATAATGTAGTATATAATGATGTATAGTAAAATAGAACGCAAAGTCGGATTAAGGAGCCTAGAGGACTAGGGTGTCCAAATACTACCTATCGTTATGTCGCATCCGATAATTCAATCTGTCAACATCAACTGTTTTCATTGGTTCAAGCAATTAAACGAATCTTTTATAATGAAATCTTTATTGCTCACAGTAAATGAAAATTATATATACAATAAGTATTAAATATTCTTCCAATATCATTTTATAAACATTTTAGACAGGATTTCTTATAGAAAATGAAAACCACTTAATGAAACATCGAATAAGGTTTTCACTATTACTATTATTGTTATTATTATATATTAAATTTCTTCTTCATTTCATTTATTTAACGTGAACAATGACGACTAGAACTTGAGGAAGATTTATTTAAATTAATTTGAAAAACATTAGTTCTTCTTAAAGGGAAATTTTGAAATTATAATAAAATCAGTGTTTTCAGTTTAAAGTGAAAATCATCGGTAACAATGAACAAATAATGTATTTAACAAAATTTTGTTAATTTTAACGATTGTCTAAAATGAAAATTTATTTGAAAAACTATTAAATTGTTTAAGTTTTAATTTTATGTCGCTTTTATGTAATTATTTTCAAATATATCCAATTCATTAGTGATATAATTTGCTTTGTTCCTCAACAGCTTCAATTGTTTCTGATGAGATTCTAATACAGACAATGATGCTTCAATTTGTTTTAGTTCTTCATTCATTTCAGTTGTAGCATTATCGACAACTCGGCAAAGGCGGGCAAAAGTACTTGAAAGTTCCCTGTAAATTATAAATAAATGAAATATATTCAATGTTGCATAAGTTGATAAGGTAACTAACTGTTGAACTTGATGACTGCAATTGGCAGATGTTAGATCAACAATCATTTTTAGTTTCTTTGTTGCATGTCGAACATATTGGTTTTTGAACGATTTTTCTTTAGCCGAATTTGTCCAGCACAACCTTTCGTACAAATAAACACATCCATATAAGGCTCCAAAGCCGACCAATACACGCCATCCGATGGTTTTTAGAAGCTTTAAGTGATACAGAAATGGGTTAATTTGTATATTTTATCAATTGCAATAAGGTTTCTTACAACTCCAGCGACAAGAAGTCCACCAACTGTCCCCTGAGAGCCGCCAATTGATGCAAATGCAAATTTCGATATCAATGACAATTGCTCTTGTGTGATACCATGTTGTGTTGGTACAAGACACATTGGCGACTCTGGTTCTGTACTGGCAGGAGAAAGAAGATTCTGAACCTGGAAATAAATATCTTTATAATCTATAAGATATACATAAGATGAAGTAACATACACTGACATTGCTACTTTGTCTGTTATGTGTTAAGGCATTTTGTTTTTTACTTCCTCTTACTTTCCCAGTAAATCTCTGCATCATTGCAACTATACCCCATGAAAATTTAAACTCTAAATCCTCTTGAAAATCAGCACAGAGGTTTTGACAATTCAACGAATATAACATTTCGAATGGTTGAGGGCGAACTGTTATTTGTTTCGATTGTTGAATTAGTTTCTCAGATGGGATAAGTGCGTGCATACGATCTGTAATACATAAATTTCATGATCATTTTAAATGATATGATTTATCTTTATTTACCTGTCATCTCACGTTGTGCTGATTCTACATTCATGGCTAGAGCTAAGGATAATCTTGCACGTAGATTTGAGCCTAATCCCTGCTCAACATGACTATTAATTTCTTTTTTGTAAATATTCAACACAAGCGGCTCTGTGTGGAATGGCATATTGAATTCATCAACAAGAACACCCAAACGCCATATTTCTTCATTTAGAGCCTTCGATACTTTCTGTTCAACTTCTTCAACCATACTATGAATTTTTCTTTTCATTTCACGTGTTACTAGCATTAATTGATTTTCAGTTAATTGTATGCGATCAGTAAGCACCTTTTTTTGTTCCATTTTATTATTACGTAATAATGTTGCACGTTCAAATATATTATCTAACATTAATCGCATATCGCCAGCGATATTTTTACCACGTGAACTATGTTGTTCGAATTTTGTTTTAACAGCACTTTTTGAAATACATTCTTCGAATTTACGTTCGAAATCTTGAAATTCAAAATATCTATTTTGAAAACCATCTGCTAAAGCACCTGCATGAGCTGGATTACCTTCAGCTTCTTGTAAACGAGCCTGATGAATTTAGTTTTAATTATAATTTTCAAAATATATATTCAAATCTTAATTACTTGTAAGACTTCTCGTGCTGAAACGAAAAATACTCTTTCACCTGCTTCTTTTTCACTACTAACTTTCAACTCCTTGACCAGGAAATCAATGCATCTCTCTTGATGTTGAGCCTTAACCTGTGAAAATTAATGAGTTTTTACATAAAACACTTTTTACTCATTAAAGAAACATTTTAATAAAATCTGATGTGCGACTACTTCTCAGAAGTTTATTTTACTTAATATACATTCAAGAACTACTAAACAAACAGATATCTATGCAATTATGATGAGGATAATCGAATTTCAAGTGATAAGTTCGTTTTGAAGCGATTTTGATTTTGCAAAAATGGACATCGTGATTTGTGGTTTGTGAATTTTAAACTTACCTTGTACAAATCCTTATGTACGCGATTTAAAAGTTTGGAATGTTTATAAGAAATTGTCATCAACGTAATTATTGATACAGTATAACTTCTAATTTTACAATTATTTCTAGCATATGCATAAATCACATCAATTGAATATTAAAATATATATACTTATAGGAAGTAGATAATAATAATTCTACTTACAGATTCTTGAAATTCTGGTTCATTAGCAGAAGCATCCCATCGATTATTTAATACAAAAACATTTGGTTTTGATAATTTTTGTGAAACAGTATGAAAAAATGATTTTTCAGCTAAAGTCATTGTAGATTCAGCATTTAGCACCAGTACAAAAACATCAGCATTTAAACAATGATTATCAATCCAATCATCAAGATTTGGTGATACATCAACACCAGGTGAATCCATGAATACAACATCATCACGTAATAGACTACAACGTTCTCTTGGCCAAAATATTCGTACTAATGAACTTTCACTTAATTTTTCTTGTGATAATGCATTAGCTAATTGTTTAATACTCTAGAATATAATGAAATTTTATTATTTAATCATATAGTAATGATAATGATAATGATAATATACCACAACATTGAGTTTCTCATCAGATCCTTCTTTAACAAGATAAGCTTCTTGTCCATCAATTCCTTCAACTTGACAAAAACAATTTGTTGTATGTCCAATACCACTTGGAAGTATCTTCTCCCTCAACATGGCATTAATAACCGAACTTTTACCATTTGATGTCCTACCAAAGAATGCAACTTTCATGTGATCCCTTGATAACACTTCTCGTATAGCAATAACTTTTTGTACATAGCTTTTAAACAATTCATATTCAGCTTTGTCAATAATTTCAATATCCTGTGGTAAACCTAAAATGAAAATTGTTCAATTTAAATTGAATTCATTGAATTATATTAACTAAAAATCTCAACATACTAATACCATTAATGAATTGCGTTGTTTCTGTAACATATTCCTCAATTTCAGTGTATATATCATTTATTTTCTTCTTAGCACGTACGAATATCTGTAATGGCGATTTATCATGACCAGAATTTTGTAGTGGACGACGTGTTGTTGAATCGGTTAAAGCATTAGCATCGTATGGTGTTGTGGTACCATTTCCAGTAACCATTGAAATTGTTCGATTTAAATAGGCCGCCATAATTTTTTAATTGTTTGTATTTAATTCAAATGTCTATTAATTTTAATTATTATTATTAATTAACTTTACTTATACAGCAAGTATTCTATTTTAAATTATTTAAATGGAATAATTTTAATATATTATTTTATTTTCGATTGATTCTTGTTTGGAAACAAACTATATTTGTGCATAAAATAAACTGCAGGTTAACTGAAAATAAAGTAAGAAAATAAATTAAGAAATTATTCTGTTAAAAATAAATTATTTTTAGAAACTACTATTGAAAATTCCTCTAGAAATTCTTTGGAAAATCAGGATTGCAGTGGTTATGTCACAGAAATTCCAATAAACACGTCGTAATCAAATTGAAAATTTTTATTTAATTTTTAATGTTAAATTCTCAAACAATTTGGAAATTGTGTTCATTTCGAAAATCACTGAGGATAAAAATAAACACGAACAGTGCTAAATTGACGTTAAATTAAAAACAACGTAAATAAAATTTGTGTTGGATTTTAAAAACAAAAATTAAAAACTAAAAATTAAAACAATCACAGGAGGAAAAATTGAAATTTGAAAAGCAGAATATTGTACTCGATTTATTGAAAACATTTCTGAACATTTTCTAACATTTAAATAACATTTCTAACCTGTTTATTGTTATTGGACATTATTATTTTTCGAGAAGATAATCCTCTTCCGAATAAACACAACACACCGTCTTCGATTGATGTTTCAATAAATACAACAAACTTATATATGAGAGAACATCAATTCAATAACATATTGCCGTATGGATTATGTTCATTTGTTATCAATGCAATTTGTTATATGTAAAATTATTATTTAAATAATTTAAAATAAAATTACTTGGTCGCAATTGTACTGTATCAAACAAATTTCAATTCGATATTATGTGATGTAACATGCGAACAATTGACACTGACTGTGACTGTACGTCAAATCACCTCAGCGTGTGCGTGCGTGTGACAGTTGGATGCGACGAGGGATGCCACACGTGGGTATGCAAATTTAATGAGATTTTTTGTTAATTTTCCGCAAATTTGGAAAATTCGGAAATGTTTCCGTAATTTTGGAAAATTTATAATTAATTTGGAAAATTTGTGTATTCAATTTATTTTCGTTTGCTAGGTGAAACGCAATTCCAATGGATGGCGCTACCAGTTTTCTGTTTTATGGAATCGTGTACACTGTGGGTGGAAAGTTTGAATTGATGGAAATTTGGGAAAATTTTTAATGGGTTATTTCATGAAATTAAATGCATATCTCTTCGGAAATACACCAAAAAGGATGAATAACATGTATTTTTTAAGTTTAGAAAATTGGAAATACAGTACAATACAGGACACTGAGCTTGTTGCAATAATGCTGTAAGGACAACACAGGCTACAAATACCGAATATTTTGGTGAGCTAAAAATTAGAAACACAATTGCAGCTATCTTCCATAAGCACAACAAATCCACATAAGGACATGTTTGTTGGTAGATTTATTGCAGTACTTTTCTTTTTTCGAATAAAAATAGTTTGCTTCCAAACTTTTGAACGATATTGTATATCATATGTACATCTTATTCCTTACTAAAAAAGTGTGAAATTTTCAACTGAGTTTCCGTACACTCTAGTATTCTTCTGTACACCCTGTACACCCAAAGTGAAAGTGGAACAATTTCCATTTTCGATCATATCCTTGATTTGAACCGAAAGATGCTTCACTCCAAATGCGAGGAAGAGATAAAAAATCACTCTCACGTTGTCCTTGTGCTGAAGAGCGAAGAGGTTTCACTTTCCACTTTCACTTTGGGATATGAACGTTCCTTAAGATTTCCACTCGACAGCGACTACCAAAAGAACACGGCTCAAGGTCAAAACATGTATGGACGTCGTGTTCAAAATAACTGGTTTGATTGGTTAAGTTTCTAGTATTTGTGTATAAGTATTTGGGAATGACATGTTAGCCGTGTTCTTTTGGTCACTCGAACAGAACAGAACTATCTAATCCCATACATTTAACAGAACAAGTTTAATTCTCGATAATAACTGCAACTAATTTGCTGTTCTGAACAGAATAGTTGAGTTAGAAATATCCAGATGGCGGCATGGGTCATTTTCCTTGTCGCGAACCTAAATTTTTCCTTAAATTCCACAAAATTACAATTTCTTCAAAACTGTCAGTTAATTTCATCTGAAACTTTAAATTCAAGTAATACGTGAGGAATTGATGCAACCAAGGGCTAACAAAATGGAAAAAAATCGAAGAAAGTTCATATAAATGTGAAGTGAAGTTGGTCAAAGTTTGTAATCTATCGAGCAAAAGTTCGATGCGTTCTTTTTCTGCTTTGGTTTTGTACTCGATAGCGATGACGAAAAGAACACGGCACTTGTTTTGGTGTATGGAGAAAACTGTTAAATACTTTAACATTATGTATAATGATACAGAGTACGTGCGAAAGATATTAAAGAAACCTGGTAAAAGACACAAAATTCAATTAGTCATTTTATTGTTAATCATTCACATATAATTGAAATCCAAATTAGTAGTTCAACTTGTTTTTAATACATTATTTTAATAATAATAATTTTTAATATTTAATATATAATTTACATAGTTGTATTTGAAAAATTTCTCGTGGTGATTTATTTAAGAAATAATTTCAAAATTTAATTAAGGAAATGATTAATTAAAAATTTTAATTATTGGTCATTAACAGTAATTAGATGGCAGTTAATTATAGGACTATAATAGATCTACATACGAGTACACAATTCGATTCATTGAAATGAATAACAAACAACTGACTGTGATTATGTGATATTATTATAATATAATTTATTGAACAATCACTTTCGATAATTTAAATTTCAAAAACAACAACAATTATTCTAAAGATACTATTATATTATTATATATGTATTTAATATAAATTAGTAATTAATTGGTTTCATGTTAATTTTAAAAATGATTTTATTAAACGATTCTTAATTTATTACAATAATTATTTGGCGTTCAATTCATTATATTTACACTTAAGTTAGTCGAAGTTAATTGGTTTAGTATAAACAATTTTGCATTTATAGTATGTATTTAAATTTAAATTTAAATTAATTATTTGTAGATGAAACATTTTTTGTATTTAAAAAAACTTGGTCAATATTGATTTTCATTCATCAGCTATCATCCAGAAATTCACTGATTGTCTGGGCATGAGTTAATGTTGTCCATAGTGGTGAACGATCACCTGATATTGTATATGGTTTACGGTATGTTCTATATTGTTGCTTTTCGTGTTTTAGATTAAAACTACTTGATGAATTTAATAGATTTGAAGATGATCTAGAACTACTTGGACCAGGTAATAGACGTGTTGTTGCTGTAGCATCTGATGTGGATATTAGACGTGTATCATAACGTGAACCATTTGATGTTTGAACAAGTAGATTTGTTGTTGATGATAGTGTACCAGTTGCTGCTGTTAATATAGCTGTTCCTGTTCCTCCTCCAGTTGATGATGATGCTGATGATGATGATGATGATGATGATAATGATGATGAATATGGTCTGGTACGTTTAAAATTAACACCAGATTTTGAATTATATGATGATGATGTTGTCATTGTATGCTAGCTTGAATTGAAATCACGAAATTTATGTGGATCCAATGGTGATTCTGGACTTATTATATCAGTTTGAGTTTGTTCTGGATCACTACGTTCTTCAATCACTGTATCCAATTCCAATGATGGAAATCCACGACTTAAGCTTCGCTCAGGACGCAAACTGATAGCTCTCGACGATCTGTTATCTGTTGAATAAATAAATATATAAATCGTTTCTAATAAATTCACAAATTCAATAATTTCATTTATAATTAGATTATCATTTAATTTTTAATCATTTAATTTTTATTATCTTGTTTAAATTGGTTTCTTGTTTAAAGATTGACTCACTGAGTCTATGTATAGGACTAAATCTGACCAGGCTCACAGCATGGTCCTGCATATCATAATTACGGCGACGATCACGTTCTCGAGCCAATTTAGCACGACGTCTTAGACAACAGATGACAAGAAGTGCCAGTAAAGGGAATCCTAGGATACATGACACTATTGGTATGACGATTGATTCTGGTGAAACTGGAAAAGAAAAGAAAATAACGTTGCATCAAGCAAATGTTAACGGAGTTAGAAGTGAAACTTTTTATGGAATGCAATATTCGGCGACTCACTATTCTCGGCATATTCTCTTTGTGCAAATCTTCGTATACTTTTTCTTTATGAGTTAACCCTCAGTATAATGAGATATAGTTTAGTGTTTCATAAAATGTTTCACTTCAAAAATAAAAATGTTATCATCATTAAGAAAACTTTTAGTTTTTACAACCAACTTTGAAGTTGAACAAAGTAAAGTTGAATGAAAGTTTTCTTGAATTTTCTACAGCTCGCTCAGATAAAAGTGGTAAATCACGAAACACTTATGGCTGGAGGTGGTACAACAAATAAATACCATCAAGTTAAGCACTATTTTATATTACACAAATCTATGTAATAGTACAATATATAAAATAAAATTCATTGTTCTTATGTGATATCGCATTCAATCTTACATGATACAAAATCCACCAGACTAAATCACTTTTAATGTTCCTTAAAGTGTTACGACTAGGAAATTTATAAAGTTTTAAAGCATGTGGGAAAAAGTTTTTATCTGCCTAATGGCTTCTTCATTTTCAAGTTAGTGTAATTGACGTGTAGTGAGTTGAATCAATACACAGTCAAGTGAAGTAAATATGGATAGTTTGAAAGCCTCTCAAATGTTGTATAAGTGCATGAAGATGATTTGATCCAGAAACCTGTTAAAGTTATAAACCATAACCATACACAAAATAAGGATACACATTTCTATAAAGGTGATGTAGCGTATAAAGTCACTGTTTAGCTGTTTATATAATTTGTATTCTTAATACATATGTGAAGAGTTTAGTTTTAAGACAAAGTTTATTCTTTTTTATACTAACTCAGGCTATTGCATACAAGTAGCTAATAGAACTTCTCTACTTCCAGAGTAATAGGGTAAATGTCCATTCTTCAAAGTTACCCTATTGTGTATTCTGTATTTGATTATTCCCGTTTTTGTTGTGCTCCTTTTCACCAACAAAATCCTTAAGTTTAACAAATTCACATTGGAATGGATTGTCTGGGATGGATATAAATTACATTTTTTTTCTTGAAAACTGAAATCCTGTCTTCAGATTTATTATTAAGGATTTCTTATTTCTCGTTTTTATCTTTGCTTTCTCAATAAACAAAAAACGAATTGCGTGTCACATTAAAGGATTGACACGGAATTCATGGAATTTTCTTTTGGAATTTTTATTTGAAATTGACAAATATCGAGAATCCTGATTTTTATTGAAATTATCAATCAGAAGAGTGACAAGAATATTTTATGAGGATACTTCAATGAAAACGAATATGTTAATGAGAAAACTTTATTCGAATAGATGGAGAGTTGTGCAGGAAAAAGTATGTGTAACCAGTTACGATAGTCTTTATCATTTCATTTTTTGGTTGCATTATAAAATATACTTATTTGTTACGAGTATCATTGAAACAGATGATTACTTGTACATTCATATTTAAAATTATCCTTGAAAATATTTATGTAACATTTTCATTTCAATCGGCAACCAATTAATAATAAACAAACAGCGAATTCGGGAGCCATGGCACTACCGCGAGTTACGCGAACCGCAATTCTTAGAAAAGAATCGCTGACGCCGACCGCACAGCACAAGCAACTGCAGTATTGCTGCTTAAAGTTCACGCGATAATAAAACAATGAGATGACATAGTGATATAGCTGTGACACCAAATAGCCAAGGATGATACAAGATGAATTAAAGACAATTCAAACTGGTCACGTTTAAGACTAATGGAAATTTAATGCAAATCTTTACCCAAAAACCATACATTAGATTCCTTTGAATTTCCTACAACATGTGACTAAAGATTTCCAAATGATTCAAAATGGATATGTAATAGAGAATGGTATCCTTTCATCAGAAGCTAAACTACAAGCTAAAAGTTTTTATTTTTTAACCAAATATCAAACACACAAACCCACATGTACAAATTAATGTCAAATCAGAAGGAAAACTTTTAACCAATAACAGACAAACTGAGGTTTAAGTCCTTAACTGGTTTGATTTTGGTTGTATCCTTAACGAGCTAAAAGTGACTTCAATATTCGAGTGAGGGAAGGATTTGAATTAAAATCGAATAAATTGATTAAGAAGGATAGAAGTTGAATTGGTGAGTAATTTTTAAAGGATTAAATTGATAAGTTTTCATCAATTAATTTATGATGGATTCAATGATATCCTTGTAAGCAACTCAATCATTATTAAACGTGTCGCATCTTGTTAATTTGTCAAAGATAATTACATTTTCGTATTACATACCCCAATTAAAACGACTGATTGATGATTGTATCATGTAAAATTTGTAATTTGAATTCAGTTCTTGTACAGAATTAACTCCAATTAATAAGTGAAATTTGTTACTGTAACTTTATATCACATAATAACGAGCTAACATGATGTTGAAATCAATTTGTCTCATTTCGATTGACCTTACATGACCTCAGGTTTGTTTTAATTGAAAATTTTCCAATTGAACCACCTGGAATTATTGAATTTCCAGCCTATTGAAGCATCCTGTAATAGCATCTTTATGCAATAACTGACATCAATACGAGTTATTGAGAATTTTGAATTGAATTTTTTCTTCACAATTTCCGCTATAACACTCATCGTCATGTACATATAGTACTAGTATATGTATAAGGTATAACGTATAAGGAATAAATTGAATGAATATCTGTGGAAATTGTGTTATACACATAGGATATTCACATGATTTCATACAATATAACGAACGTATCGAAATGATGTTTATGTCCTTATTGACTTCAGGAATTCTGTTTCATGATGCTTCAATGAATTCAAACGTAAAAATAGGTATGACTTCCTTATATCACACGCAAGGATATCCCATATCCCATATCTCCTATATCTACATTTCTTTTTTTTACAAATAAAATTTTTAATTTCCTTCGCAAAATTCCTGAAATTCCTTTAATACTTTTAGTTTACTTTTATATCCGCCAGAGTGATTATCTCGGTATCCGTTATTTTGTATCTGCATCTGTATCTGTCAGTCACTCTTACGAATGTTATTTCCACAACAGCTGATGTTGTATTATTATGAATTTCACGATTCTTTCATATTTATTAGCCATAAAAGGCACAGAAAGTGATCGTAAAACCTGACAAAATATTAAAAATATCTGAATTTATGAAATTCCTGTCTGTTAAGCCAAACAATTTGTCATAGCTACTTGAAATTGTATTCATTCTTATATACATATGATGATTCTCCACATTCGTATACAGACAAAAATTTAAATAAATAAAATTATTTTGATTTATTGCCGTTGTAAAAATTACGAGCGTCGAGTCAATTTGAGGAATTTTTCAGGGACATACGGGGATAACACATAAATGGAGTAATTGCCGCAATAAGTGCAAAATGCGACAAATTTGACTATGAAAAGGTACTTCAAAGTGAATGAGAGTCGTTTTGGTAAATGTACTGGCATCTGGTGAATTCTAGCGAAGGTGTATACTGAAAATATGGCGTCATCCTTAATCACTGACACCGTATCATGAGTTTGGTACCTGTGGTTTAAAGCTACCATCAAGTACATTATCTGATAGATAATTGACTAACCTTTGTGGAAACTATAAAAAATTATGTGTCACAAAACAAAGTTTTCGAGATACATATATGACGTTTGGGAGTCAGTTAGACTACTGTCAGTATTACAAGCGATTACAGACACCCTCTTGAATCCTTGTTCAATGACATTTTGAAATTTAGTATGAAATGTGAAATCTATCCTGTTCTCATTTCAGAAACCTGAACGAACAAAGAGACAATTGTTGCATTCGGAACGAGGGAGTTTGTATTGTACGTGTCCACATAAATGTAAGAGAGAGATAAAAATTCACTTTAACGCTGACGTTTGTGAACGTGTGACATTTCGTTACATGTCCAAACTTGTGGCAGTCAATGCACACTCATGCTCAGCTGATGCAAAATTCTGTCTACCCAAACAAATTCATTTCTTATGAATGTAAAAATTCTTATTTGAATTCTGTCAACATAACTTCCGTTCATTTTCCGAATGACAAAGTTTGAGTTAATGGTTTTTCCACGTGGGAATAAGTTTTCCCAACCGTAAAAAAAAGAAAAAAATATTTCATGTTTTGTGTAATGAAATGTCACATTCCATCAATGAATGAATTTTACAACAATAACAAAATGAAATTTGAAAAACTTTTATTTGACCGGAAATAAAATTTCGTACACATAGATGGCGGTAGAGTAAGGACGGAAAAATTGAAAGGACACAAATTCCAGATCATTGAATTAAATATCAATTAAAGTTTAATTAAATGTCGGTGAGTGTATAATTGAGTTATTAGCTGCAGATATTTTCCTCATTATATGAGAAAAAATCCTCAGTTATATACGGTATATGATATAGAGTTAGTACTATATTTATGAATAATTTTGCTTAAACTTAGTCCCATCATGCATGTTTAATTAGACAGCATGGAGACGACTCCATTTTGAATGTAAAATTTTTAAAATATTCAAAATGGCAACAAGACGAAGAAGAAGAAGAAGAGAAAATCGATTTTTGAAATAACGATCATGTCGTCATGTACCTTTCACTTTTTGGAGCGCACTCGACCCAAATTTTCATCCCCCTCCACAATTTTGAGAAATAGGGTTAGAAAACTTAAACGTGAGCTTTTAAGGGATACTCGTACCTACTACTATACACGTAAACGTTTTGCATTTAATTTTGGGGGTTTGAATTAAAGCCGGCAGAGGGTGTTGGTTCAAATTCAAGACTATTTTGACCTATTTTCATACAGTGATAGCACTTCTAGAATGGAGTCGGGTCAAGATGCTACCACCATCATCATCGTGATGATGTCATCACGTGGGGTGTTTAATCAGGTGAAAAGGAATAATTAGGGGTGTGCATATGGGATTACCATAATGTAAAGGTAAATAATTTTAATTAGTGGCATGCGATATATGTTATGTTTTCAATTACTAACTTACCCGTAGGATAAATGATGATAGTTGGTCGCTTGCTGTTCGTGATGATATTAGTAGTTGGTGTTGGTTTTGTTGGATGAAGTGGTATTGGTGTTAGTTGCCTTGGTGTTGCTGATGGTAATATTGTTGTTGCATTCGTTGCTGTTGCTGTTGCTGTTGCTGTTGATGCAGCCAATGTACCTTTAGTTGATATGAATGCACTGAGTGCAGCAGCTAGTTTTGAGAAAGCTAAAACATTTCGAGATGATGATGTTGTTGCTGTGGATTTTTCATTTACTATCTCATGTGATACAGTTGAATAATCACTTTGAGATGGTGTCGATGAAACTATATTATAAATAGCAGCTTTCTTATTGTAATTGATGTTGAGAAAACTTCTTGTTGCGGCAGCATTTGTGCTCATAATGGCTACTGTAGCTGCTACCAGTGCTACTGTTACCACGAATTCGTGGAAAACTTTTGTAATTTTCGAACACGTTTCAAAGTGTTATTTCAAATAGGATTTAAAATTTTAAATTAATTCAAATTCAAATGACTGCTTCAATTATTTCCTGAAATAAAGAAAAAATCATCGATATAATTAATTATCTTAATATATAAAATCCTAATGGTCGTGAAGCAGAAAATGAATTTCATTCACCGGAGACTAGGATTCACTCTCTGAAAGCGGGGAAAATTCATTTTATGCAGATCAAACACAGAATGAATTTCTCTTCGATTTCTGGAAATGAATTTCATTCACCGGAGAATGGGATTCACTCAAAGCGGGGAAAATTAATTTTCTACTTGACGTCATAAATATCAATAAATTCTTATTTTTTACCCGTATTACGTGCTTTTTTTTCTAGTATGTGATAAAGCTTCATCTTCAACATGATACACTCAAGTTAAGCTGGAAAAATTGCTGGATAATTTTGACTTTTATGTGACAAAATACAAGTCTAGCCCAAAACATAACCTCAAAACCGAAAGTAATTGCTATACATTTTTTTTTCAATCTTCTCCTGACAAAATATCATCCTTTAAGGATATATATATGGCACACATCCTCTGTCACCATCGTATTGAGATTCTGTGAACGTTACCAGCTGTGCCTTAACAAATGATGGGATTAAAGGCGACAACATTTTGTAGGCTTCAAAAAATATTATATATGGGAGCCAAGGGATTCTGGCAATTCTCTACAGATCTTTGTATCCATGTAGATATGGAATGTAGGTAAATTGTTTATCCGACAATTTGGCTACAGTATACAAATTGGCCATGTAAATTTATCATGAAGAAAAATATTGAATTTCATGATATTGATCAACTTGTAAATCGATTTCGTATCAATAAGAAACAGACAACTGGACTTGATGTTATATCGAGTAATTTGTAATTTGTAATTTGTAATTTGAGTGAGAAAACTTTGCACCATAATTTTGAATGTCCTTAATCTTGTTTGAATGATTTACAGGATGGGATATATCCTGGGAAAAGAAATAAATGTTTGAATTTTGAACAGGACGAATTTGAATTGATTGAATTTGCGAAAAATCGAATTCACTTGAATTTATTGTGTTTGGACAAGAATAGACGATCCCTTTTTTGTTTGTTATTATTCAAGGATAAAACGTAAAGGAGGGAAAACGATTAAAATTGAGGGAAAAATTTTATTCAATTTATTCAGAATTCGAAGGATAAATTCCTTTCACTTATCGTCCTTATTGAATCGTAAATGATAAAGTGTTTGGGAGTGATTGATTTGTTTTTGAATAATAATTTCAATGTCCTGGCGAAAGAAATATTTAAAATTATTTAAAAATTTTTCATCAGAATTCAACTTTTTCCAGACTCGAATCCTGGTGAGGATTGAAAGTATTAAGTGTGAAAAGCTGATGAATAATGAATAAAAGCTTTTACGAAATTCATACATGTATGTATGTCCTTCAAAGAGAAAAACGAAATCGTCATGACAGCATAATCCTGAGGAGTGTCCTTTTTTTCGTTACTAATTTATATTTTTTCACGCGTTGTTTTTTTGTTAAGAATGAAAATGATTTTGTTATGATAGGATAGCTTTAAGGACATCAAGGACGCATTGAGAAAAATGTCACTAAAGTTACATTTGCATTTGTATCCTTGACTGCAGCAGCAATCCTTGCGGCGATAGTTTAGTGCGATTTACTTTAACTTTTTTGTATCATTCTGTGGACATGTATGTAGGTATGTGTGTATAAGTTTTCATTTGTTTGGCTTTGTTTCATCCTTTTTCTATTATTTGACTTTTGAAATTTGTCCTGGCACCGAGAAGTTCATCTTGACTCTGTTGAGAATGTAAACTTGAATAAAACTTTCCATTCTAGGATACGAAAGTGAGTTGAGGTTTATTTGATTGTGGTTAAAAGGATATTTTTAGAAATTCAATTTTAGTTCAGTTTTAATCAAGCAAACCCAATGATTTGACGTCATTTTTAAAGAATGTTTGCTATATAACCTTCATGGGATTTGTGTCATTTAAGATTTCATCATGTTATCCCTTTTTGTCATGTGGTAGAAGCTTAGAAATGTTCATAATTCATGAGAATGAAATGGAAAATAAATTATGAAATCCATTAGCGTAAAGGATACGAAATTGTGAATGGATGTGGTGTACTGGCCGAAAAGGATTCATCTGGAAATTTCTTGTTAAAATTATAAAATTGAATTTAGTGTGCAGGAAATTTTATGGACAAGATGCAGCAAAACTTTGACACGTTCAAGGAAAATTTCAATTATATTTTTTAATGTAAACATGTGTCAATCAACTTTAAACAGTGCGACGTGCCCATTCTCGGCCTCTTCTCTTTGTGCGGTTATTCGTATAATTTCGTTTTTTCTGTCTGTAACTGCGAAGTGGCAAATGCTCGGCATGTTCTCTTTGTGCGGATATTCGAAAATTCCTACCTTTCTTCTTCACTGAGGCTTTCCTCAAACCAAATCTGCTTTGCTTCCTGGGAATTGTTTTGTTATTCAGCGAAAATTCAGTTACGAACCGGAAGTTGAAAAGATTAAAATTTCATGTTAATTGTATATCCTGGCTAATTTGGTTTTCTGAATGAACAAGCCTTAAAAATGAAACTGATTTTAATACACGAAAAGTACACACATGGATACACATGCACTGGAATAAACTTTTCTAATTTTCATCATTCCATCATCTGAAACGAGGCTTCCATTCACTTGTGATTTCATTTAAATTTTAATGAGCATTTTCATGTATTAACACATATACCATATAATGTCTGCACGTTTCAAAATGCAGCCGCGAAAAATTCACACGTATCCATGAAGTGGCCACATTCAGGACGATAGATTTCCAAGTTGAATGCTTTATCCTTTATCATGTTTTCAATAGACTTCATCTACATAACACTGTGTAGAGAAAATTTTCTTCATGTTACAACATTCCTCGTGTTTCACGTCTCCAAGGACGCGTCTGTTATACATGTAACAGGATTGGAAATTTCTAATAGAACAGTGAATCCATTAAAGTGTTTCAATGGTTGGGGATCTTCATATTACTTATAATTGATTATATTAACATTGAGCTGAGGGGAGTGCGTAAAATGAATTTGAATCACACAGTGTTAGTTCGTCAATATCACACCGTTCACTTGAGTCACTAACCAGTTACCGACTCATTAGTGATCAGGCTCTACACACAAAGCTACTCAGCACCAACCGATACTTTTACATATGTAGTTGTTCATCTTGTCGGATCACTGAAGTCGAAACTTGAATCACTAGTGATTCTCCTAGAGACTGCTTACAAACCGGTTTCCGACGAGTTTGCACTCGATACTACTCAAAGTAAACTGATCAGTGTTTCGCGATTTTCTTCAGTCTAAAGCTACTGTGAAGTCTCATGGCATTCGTAAATCTTGTTGGTAACTTACACGACTCACCTCCTAGTTACTTTCAATCCTGTAGTGTTTTCGGATAAATCCTCTTTTGATCCAAGGTGCTACACCGATTCATTCCATTAATCAAGAAAGTGATTCCATTCAGGAGTTCTATCGAACCGGAAGTCATGTTTTTCACATTTCCTTTACCACGTAAAACTTTCCGATTTTTCAATATTCTTCAATGAATAATTCAGGTGAAAAACATTTCCTTACCTGTCTCGCGGTTAATGTTATATTGTTGGCATCAATTATGTCAAAATTTATTTCATGCCAGTCATGGAATAATTCTAAACCATCATGTACCTGAAGGGTTAAGGGTTTAAGTTAATTATCAAAATTTTCTTTCAGAAAAGTTAAAAGAAAATTACTTTTCATGGTGGTACGAGTACGATGGAGTTAAGAAGTTTTGGTTTTTCCACCTTTGATTGCATTAGTCAAAACAAAAATAAAATCCATGAATGGTTTTGAAGTTTTGTGTAAATATTATTTGAAGAAAATTTAATCACATTACATTTTGTTGGATACTCGTATTTTACTTTTATTGTTAAAGTTAATTATTTTTGCACGAGTTATTTTCATGGTGTTGTTTGATGAAGTTGATTAGAATTTGTTGTTGTTAACAAAACTTTGCGTGACTGAATGCTGCAATAAATCATGGAATGTTTGACTTATATTTATTTAACTTAATTCAACAGGATTTTTGTGCTATGAACCGTATCATTAGCGTTATTAACTGGAATTAAATCGTGAAAACTACGATGCTGTTGTTTTCGAAAACTCTTCGTGGTTTTTGTTTTATCGGTAACTGGACGCAGACCAGCAGGTAGCTTATTCCCATTGGTGATCGGTGTGCTACGCGTGAGGGGAACTTGTTTCTTTCGTCTTCTTCATTTCTTTCTGATCTTTTACATTGTTCGCATATCTCTGCATAAGCTTATTATAAATTTCCATCATGAAAAGTGTTCCACGTCGACATTTGAATAATAGATTCATTTCCTTCATAAACATGAATGAGACGTGCAGGAAATACTGAAAGTGAAACTAATTAAAACGATAAGTACTTTAAGGATTCCTCTATTTTCGTTATATTTCAACAAAAAGAATCAAAGAAGAAAAAGAAATCAGTACTTAAACTTGTACTTGCAGATGTAGATGTAATTATGGTAATTACAAGTTTCACTCATCGTTGTTTGCTTAGAGAAATAAATCCACTCAATGTAATCGCAAGTTTATGAGGAAAAGTTAAATATTCCAGAGGTTAATGAAAATGTTAATAAAACTAGAATGAATTGAATTTTGTGAAAGATGTAGATAATGCACGTAATATAAGTATATCCGGAAACTGAGTTTCGTGTCACTGTGAAAGTTTTAATGAAAAAGTGCCAAGTAATTTGTTTGTTCAAATACGAGCAACGAATCAATATAAACTATGACTAGATTTTCTATTATAGAATTTCATTTTCCATAAAATAACACAAGGTTGAGATTTTCTCCAAATGCATTTTCATAAATTTCCCTGAAGTAGAATTACCATGGAAAATTCGGATGATGAAAAACTAAATTACCTGGTTTCTGTATAACATCTACATATGTACATATATATACTGGTATAATTTTCACAACGATTCCGGTTTAAATATCTACCCACCACTCATTAGGATTCATTGCATCAAATTTTTGTGTTAAATAAACTCGTTATTGTTCTGTATAATCTTCTGCTACTCCGTTCAATTATAATCCTGAAACACATACATAAATTTACTTTTATATAACAAGAGGATATGGTTCTAACGAGAAACCAGGATTAAGTAGCTGGAATTAATCATCCGGTTAAGGAGAAAATTGCATTCACAAAAACCATACCTACATAAAGTAGAGAACATTTTTAATGAACCCTTTAAATGAAATTGCATAAATGAACCCTTTTTTATATTTTTATATTTCTCCTAAAGAATCCTAATTCATCCGGGTAAAGTTTATTCTTTACTTTCTTTCCTTCCTTTTATTCTTCTGGATATGGACCCAGCCATCAAAGTGTTTCACGGTTTTTATTTTTATATAGAAAAATAACTTAGAGCTAATGGATCGAAATGAAATATATCAGAGCTTTAAGAAAACATTTTTTCCTCATTTTCCTTTTTAATGGATGGGAAAAACCTTTTTTTGGATTAACAAAAAAAAAAAAAAAAAAATGAACGGTTCATCTGTGGTTTGGTCATTTAAAGGCACTTATCCCTTATGTTCACATGCCTGATAAAATACGTTCAACTGTTTAAACATGTCAACCATCAAAAATGACATAAATCCTTTAAGTATTTTGAAAGATTTAATTAGGCATGCCTGAGTCTGATGAGTAATTTATTCAAAATCACAAACTCCAAATACTAATATCCCTCAGGATAACGTCTGTGACATGATTTAATAGGACACTTAGCTGTTGAGCATGATATGCTGTTGACACAGCGACATGTAATGTGTTGTGATATTGTATTGTACTGGTACAACCAAGGCACTGGCATTTCTTACATTTTGAAAAGACACAAACGTGATATTAAGAAATGACAAAAAAATCTCCGTCACAAGACGTCGTTTGTTAGTTTAATTCTTTTTAGGTATTATTATATAACATATTTTTTCTTTTTTGTTTAATAAAAACCGAGTACGTACCCGTTTCCAGTGGGTATGACGTTATTTTCCGGATATACTTTACGTGATACTCATACACAATACTTTATTATCCTTGTTTTGTACAACGAGAAGGAACAAGAACAAAAAAATATAAAATAAAGTAAAATAAAATAAAATAAAATTATATGAACAAAGTCACAATTCACATTAAACTTGACAAGAGAAACTTTTTAAGCATCGACCTACACACACAAACATACACACACACACAATCGTACACAACAAACTTGGCAAATCTTGTTAAAAAGGAAATTCTGATATTCTTAACAGGAAGCCTTAATAACAACTCAAACCCGGATGTAGTGAAATGTAACAAGACAAAGCCTAATGAAAGCAACATTAATGTAATGTTAAAAATTTTTTTTGACACATGTCATTTTTATAAAGACGAAAATGAGGGCATGTGTGTCAAAGGAAGAATTCGTCAAATATAATTCATTCGAATGTGTCCAATTTCTTTTTTTATATATATTGTGGAAGGTCTTTGGACATCTGTTTAACTGCAGTTTTCTTATCACATTCAGTGGGGTCCATGCTGCTCTGGTCAGTGTCCTGCCAACAACTAGTTAATATTCAGTATGGTTTTTGTTGCTCTGGTCAGTCCTTTGGCAACAACTGGTTAGTGTGACATTCAGGAGGGTCCGTGTTACTCTGGTCAGCGTTCTGCCAACAACTGATTATGTTCAGTATTTATGATGGTCGACAACACACTCATAAGAAATCCACGACAATCTTCTGTGACGTTGCTTTGTTGGCGATGAAATTTTATCGTCTCGTGCGACTTTGTTGGCGGTAGTATTTTATCGTCTTGTGCGACTTTGTTGGTGATGGTATTTGGTATGTGTTCCATTGAATTAATCCCGATCCGAATGTGATTTGTTGTAAAAGTATAGTGTGATGCTTGTGAATTTGTTGTGCGGAAACGGTCAGATTTATTCAAAATCAGTTTTTAACGTATGAAAGAACATATCTTTGAGTATTTTAAAAAAATATTTTTGAATGATGAAAACACAAAATGGCGGCATGACATTACCATTCTCAGACCGCTACAAGTCTTAATATTTTTAATTTAAAACCAAAATGAGATTTCTAAAGGAATAAACTAAAATCTAGTAAAATTTGAAAACTTGTTTTGATTAATTAACTCGAAAAAGAAATGGCGTCCACTAGATTGTTTACAAGAGAAACCACTCGAAAGTTATCTACAGAATTGTGAAATTTTAATTTATTACAAAAATCCTTTAATGGCTATTAGGAAATTTTATGCTAAAGTTAGGAAAAACATACTTTCGAGAAAAACGCGTTTGAAGTTTTCATGTTCCAAGGAGGCCCAAGTAACTTGATGCGAAAATTGGTCTTTCGCAACGATTTAGTACTTTCTACTATTTATAATTAACATCTCATATCATTTTCGGATTGTTTGGGAAGTGTTAAAGCTCATAAAACGAAAACACGAACAAATAAAGTCACAAGGTGATACACGAAATGTTTAAA
The DNA here is from genome assembly GCA_963971475.1 of Chrysops caecutiens. Classification (NCBI taxonomy): domain Eukaryota; kingdom Metazoa; phylum Arthropoda; class Insecta; order Diptera; family Tabanidae; genus Chrysops; species Chrysops caecutiens. Next base: position 78,245,459 of record OZ020567.1, on the reverse strand, counting down.
TCAATTTGAATAAACGAATTTGGTAATTAAACGAATTAATGGCATTTGATAGATAAACAAAATCGGAAAAAATAGAAAATTTACAAATTAATTGAGATTTCAGACGATGATATTGAAAAATTATACAAAACTATATACAACAAGGTTTTCAATACAATACTGAACATTATTTATGCTGGAAAAAAGTTAAATTTTTTCCATCAAATGTAACGAAACTGCGAAGATAGTTATCCGTCTCAAATGGAGACAAATAAGTTTTACTAAAGAATAAGAAATTTCCCTCAAGACAACATTGAAGGATGTTTCGGAAAAGACACATTTATCCACATGCAATAAGTATAAATGTAAATATATACACTATATGTATTAGAAGATTTCCCGAAAAATCGCTTTTCTCATCACAAAGTTTTGGGGGAAAAGCAATAAAAGAAATAAAACTAAAAATAGAAATCGAAAAGTTTTTTGTTTCATGACTTAACAGAGACGACACGATTCCTTAATTAAATTGATCTGGAAAAATTAAGTGATGGAATTGAAAATTCACTCATTTGAGTTACACAAAAAATTCATTCGTTCATCAATTATGAAGTATGTCAAATAAATGAATAAAAATAAATAAATAAATGAAGAAAGAACGTTTTGTTTGTAAGCCTTGCGGTTGAACTTTTGAAACCAACTCAAGGTCAAGAGCAAGAAGCATGTGAATCCTTGAAGGCATACTTTCAAGGGGAAGGGAATTGGAAAATAATTTGTTAACTTCCAAAAATTCCAGCTGGAAAAGGTAAGAATGTTGAGCAGAAATTTTGTGTACACAAAAAGCTAAAAATACACCAGTGGGTTTAGGTTCAGTCCTTTAAAGGTTTTGTAAGGAAACTTTCTTTAACTTTTTGAATATTTCTTAGTTGATTTTGCGGTTCTTGTTAAATCAAAATAAATTTCTTGGAGACAAATGCGGTTTGGAATTTTGTACGAAAAAATAAATAATACAGTACAAGTTTTCAAATTGAGTGTTAACTCGTTGAGCTTACAACATTTGAGACCAGAAAAATATACGTAGGGAAAATGTGGAGAATAGTCGGTGAACATTGTTTGTTTCCTCGCTGAACAAAATCTGGTAAAGAGAGAAACAGAAAAAGTATACGAATAAGCGCACAAAGCCAAGAAACCGAGAATAGTAAGTGGGAAATGTTTGTTTCCTCGCTGGACAAAATCTGGTAAAGTCGGAAAGAGAAAAAGTGTTCGAATAATCGCAAAAAGAGAAGACGTCGAGAATAGTCAGTGGGAAATGTTTGTTTCCTCGTGGAACAAAATCTGGTAAAGAGAGAAACACAAAAAGTATACGAATTACCGCAAAAAGAGAAGACGCCGAGAATAGCAAGTGTGTTTGTTTCTTCGGTGAACAAAATCTGGTAAAGAGAGAAACAGAAAAAGTATACGAGTAACCGCACAAAGAGAATAGTAACTGAACACTGCTTGTTTCCTCGCTGAACAAAATCTGGTAAAGACGGAAACAGAAAAGTTATACGAATAATCGCACAAAGAGAAGACGTCGAGAATAGACGGTCGGGTGTGTTCTGCCATTCCATGAAAAGTTTCACTTCTAACGCAGTTTCCTCGGAAATTAGAATTCCAGTTTCAAAAATTTGAAGCTTGACATGTCCCCAGGGATGTTTTAAGAAAACATGGCACATGGATTTGTGTTGGACAGTTTGACTTGTTTTTAAAAAAAGAAATGGAAAAAATTAAATTTCCAAACTAAACCATTTCAAGACATGATGTCCTTAATTTAAAGCTCTAGCAAAGAACATAATCCTTAATGGGAGTTACACACACAAGTCTATCAACGTGGTTGGAACAAGAAAAAGGTCGAAAATCATGTTTCCCTCGGACAGGATCGAATAAGAAAAGGACATTCTTAAAAAGGACACTACCAGAGTGTTATGGTTTGCTTCAATCCGAATTGAAACATCTTATGTGAATTAATTTTTTATTTGTTATCCTTGTGAGAACAACTTCGGTTTGGGATTATCCGTTTTATTTAAGATATTTTCATTTATTTTGATTCTAATGAAATGAACTTATCCTTGTCGATAAGGCAATTGATGATAGCAACAAGATTTGCCTCAATAAAATATTTACTTATTAAAAAATTCTATTTAAGGATAATTGACCTCCTTAAAAATTCAATCAACCAAAAGTTAATTGATAAATACATATTTAAAAAGAAATTATTCAATAATAGCAATCATTTTCAGTTCATCGAGTTTCACGTTTTTACGATTTTATATTTTGTTTCCTTGCAAAACAAAATGTAACAAGACAACAACATGGTATATATCCTTAAAAACCATTTTGAAAGGGATTTCCTCATTTTCTGTGGGAATATTATGGAAAAAAGGGAAATTTCTGTCACAGATGAGACGAGAATTTTCACACGAGTAAATATTGATTTTATTTATTTTATTTATTCTGGTTTTTTCTTTTTCAAAAATGGAAAATCTTTCTGCATTATTCATGCATATGGAAAGGTTTAGTGCAAAGATGCTACCATTAAATTTTCATTTGACCACAAGAAAGGACATCAAACTGAAGAAGGAGAAGAAAATTTTGCCTTGTGTTTTATTTAGGATTTCCAAAAAATATAAATTATCCTTTAATCAGAATGTAGACAGGTTCCAAAAATGCTTCTGTTTTCCAGTTAAACATTCATTTGTCCTTTTGATCTTGAAGGTTCACTCAAATTTTAACTCCTCACATAATCCCTGCATTATGACATCAATCCCCTTGCAACACGGAGCTTTTATGTATTTCTCCTTTTGTTCAACTTCTTTAAGTTTGTGAATAATTTAACGTTTTGGAAAAATGGAAAAATCCTTGACAATGGAAGGAAAATTATTCCATTCCATGAAGGTTAATTGAAATCAATGCAAGGTTCCCTTTTCATTTTTGCCTGAAAATTTGAATGGAAAAACAAAAATGTCTTCCTGTGGAACCGCACGGAAGAAAATCCACTTCAAGGCCTTTTACATGAAAATGATATCCGCCATTTTGTTTGTTCACCATTTACACAAGTTCTCGCGGCGACTTACATGGTAATGTGCCGACTCGGATATATGTGGGAACATGGAAGGAAAAAGAAAATGTGCTTGTGATCGCTCAATGGTCAGAGTGGAAGGTTGCGGTTTCGATTCCCGTTCACGAAGCATTCAAAATTTTCTTCCTCAATGTTCCACAATAAGTATTAGGCTTCCGCTATCTCTATCTGAGACCAATGAATCAAACCAGTCCTTAGCTCTTCTTTTACGGAGATACGAAACTATATAAGAGAGCTGTCTTTCGCTATAGTGATCTTGACTGTTTTCCTCTCACAAGAGCGTGTCAACTGACGTAGCAGTTAGAAAGAAACTGTGACATGACGAATATGTACAGAGTACAAGAACCGGTTACAGGTCTATCTCCGTCTTCATCGCGCGATAATTTCTCCTTAAAGCAATTCATCAACTTCACAGACAAATGCTCTAACCCAGTGACTGACTGTGACATTATTTTAAACTTGAAGCACTTCCATCTGGCACGTACCACCTTCTCACACTGTACTAACTCAAAATTCCATTGCTCTATGGCAATTGGTTTGTTTGACAAGTACTTTTCTCTATTTGAACAATTTCAACAATTGCAGACAAGGATTACGTGCTGAAAGTTTTTCCACAATGTTCAAGTATGAAAACAAAGACAAGAGTAATTGTTTAAAATGAAGAAAATTCAATTGAAAATTGATAGAGAAATTTTCCAAATGGCGAAACATTTCGATTTTCATAAATTATATTATTTCATTTTGTCCGTTTTGGAATTGAAGTTTTTGTAAAAATGGAAAAATCAAAATAAATTTATTTTGTCAGACATTTTTGTTTCAAATTCAAGAATTGTTTATTGGTATTCACAAGCAGCAAGGATATACTACATTTTGTATATGAAATTGATATAAATTATTTCCTCCACGAACCCAAATCACCGTAGATCCGAACCGTTTCCACAAAAAAAAAACAATTCGTGCGTACCTATGTATTGTACAATTCATACATGATGTCTAGGATGATGATTTATTTTGTGAGATCTAGGATAATCTTTTGTACATGGCCATCACAAGGACGAGTGCCATCCAAAAGGATAATGATGGATAATTCAACAAGGCTAGACTTTTCCCCAAATGCGATTTTGGTAAATGGAGATACCCTATCTCTTACCATATATACAAAATAGGATTCTGTAAGTCACAAAAATTTTTTTCCATTTTTAAGATTTACGAGCAAGGATTTTTGATAAACATTTGGAAAATAACCTTTTTCCTTTTTTCCGGACATGATTTATACAGTGGTACCTTCTTGTGGTTTTCGAGGTTTTACACTTTTTTATGGTTTAAAGGTTACAAAGTTTTTACCATCGGAATTCACACTCGATAGACTTGAAGTTTGGTGATGGTGATGCGACGAGATAATTAATTTAATAATACTACCTAAGAGATACTCATAAATCATTCAATTACTATTATTACTATTACTTTGACATCTGTAAGTACATGAGATCCACTTAGTTTAAGTACCAACCATACCGCAACCGAAGACGGAAGAAATTCTGATCTGATCCGTCTTAAAAATGAAGAAGGAAAAATTTCTTGGAGCTATAGATATGAAAAACCCCAATGATTTGCATTGGTTAGACGTGAGAGGCGCCTAAGAAGCATGAAAATTTTCCCTTTTTTACTATCAACGATACACTATAAAAATGGAGTTATTACGCTTCTGTGTGCGTGTATATAACATTTATTGATACCACTCGTAGGAGGATTCAAATGTTAACCAACATCCTGTGACATTGTCCTTATCTATCTACAACAAAACCATGAACACACAATTGAGTGTAATGAATTTTTATATGGTCTTGCTGATTTCTCTTGAAAAGCAACCCCAATTTTAGCTCCCCCACCCTTAATATATATGATACAATATATCCTTGAAGTTGATGTCTTCAAAAAAATTTCCATCCAATTCATGTGATTTTCCGTTAACCCTTTCAACATGTGTACACACGTAAAACAAACTGGAGTTGAAAGTTTTAAGGATATGAGATATTTGTTATAAACGAATATGTGGATGACAATGACGAGGTCAAGTTGTTAAGTTGACTTTACACCTGAAGGGACAATTCAATGACATTCACTTCAAATCACGTACGAATGGGTTCATTTACCCACCAATGATTTCTATTGACTCAAGTGTTAAAAGGTTTTTCCCCTAAAAATAGTAAAATTAAATCGAGTCAATGATACGCGAATGTCGTTTTATTAGGATTGAAAGAAGATTGTCTGGAGTTAAAAGTTTCGTATTTACATAAGGATGGACTTGGAGAAGATTCATGATTTTGGGATTTTTGGTAATGCTATCGATTTCTCGATTTATTTAGCATCACTACCCTCGAAAATCAAAATAAATCGAGTACAATCGGGTTCATGGAACAAAGGATATCGAAATCGGGAAAATGTTTGTTTGTGTGCTTGTTAAAGCAGTTCGGGATTTTTCTAAATTTTCTTAGCTGAATGAATTGTTTATACTTTTGAGAATGTTTTAAACTGTAATCCATTAGAAAATTCGGATTATTTCCGAAATTACGTAATTTTAAAGCAAATATTTGCTTCGAGATTTCGACGATACTATAGGATAAGATATCTCGAAAACCACTTAATAGATTTTGTTGTAATTTACAACACATATTCTTAACAATATTACTAATGTTTTTCTTTACGATTAGTAACAGCCATTACTTTTTTGACTGACTGGCAGAGGAACAGGGTAAACCATCAGGGAGGGATTTCATAGCTCCGGTCGATTTTAATATTTTCAATCCATTTATATTTTTAATTATTAATAAAACTGCAATATGTATGAGTGAATTAAAAACTGGTTTGTATAATTAAAAATATTTTAATTTTCCAACACTCGATGTAAATTAAATTTTTAATTCAAAATGCATGAGAGGAAAATTGGAATATATTCTTGCGAAACTTTAACCTTGTCTAAATGTACCGGACTAAATGATTCGTAAATTTTCCGATTTATTTTTAACAAGGCGAATTGAAATTTTTTAATTTTACTTAACCCGCGATTTTTATATAAATTTGAAAATTCACTTTTAAATTCAATTCAGAAGCGAAACTGTCAGCGAGCAAACAAGCGACTAGTCTCACCACCTTCTCTTTGTGCGGATTTTCGTATATTTCTTCTCACTACGTTTGGACAAACAGCAAATAGTTTAACAGATTTTGCAAGCTCGGCGAGTTAGCGCTGAATCTAAGAACTTGTCATATGTAATGTTTCTAGTCTCTTCGTAAAAATTATTTCATTCCAAATAAATTTGAATATTAATTTTTCATTTGCATTTGGTTAGCATTGTTAGAAAAATGATGAAGAAGTGTATTAAAGTCTTGAATGAAACTTTAACGTTAAGACGAATAAATTAACTTGGACTTAATATTCTGGTATAGATAATAACAAATAAAACACAGTCCTTAGAATCTTAAATTTCATGTAAAGCATTCGAAATGTGTTAAACATTCACTTCATTTCATGTGTGTATTATACAAATAACTTTTATTCACATCATACTATAACTAACAATTCTATTTTCTTCACAAACTATAAATAATGGTCATTGCTTTTGGCGACATCCAACTAAACCATTTTAATGGGAATGTTTCATGTTTTATGTTAGACTGATAAGAGACGTTTATAAATTATCATATACGTACCCGTCTATTGTAAATCTTCATTGAGAATGATATCAAAATCTTCCTAATTTACATAATTTCAATTTTTAAAATAATTTTTACTTTTTCAACCAGTCACACATTCACACAAAAAATTAAAAATTAAATTTTCGTTACTTTACACTGTATCGCGTAACGTTCGTTAAAACGATATCACTGGGAAATTTATTTTATTCACGAGCTAAAGGATTTCACATCCGTTCAGGACGAAAGTTTAACAGTAACTAGTCTTCATCGGGTTCAAGTTAAACACTGAAAGCCGGGTTGTAGTGAATAATAACATTCGAAAGCTTTTCACAGAGCTTTACATTTAAGGATACTGAAATGAGATTCACTTGGAATTCGAGAGAGATTCACAGGAGATAATTAAATTTATTTTAAGAAATTGAAAATTTGAAATGTTCAAAATATTTAATTTGGATAAATTACACAAGTGTCTCTCAAACTGTAGTGCAACTCGATCATGGTTAATGGGTTGTTTGTTAAAAATATAAATCTGGAAATAACATATCAACGAATCAATTGTATCTGGTCTCATGGAAATTGGTGATATACTACTGAATACTGCTGAAGACGAATGGCTGGGCTTTTACGATATTCGCGAAATGGAGCGTTTTATGGTGACACACATGAATAAATAAAGTTTTAATAGAACTCCAGATCGAACTCGGATTGCATGCAACTTGTGCCTGATTTCTAGAATTCTTAAAATGTACACTTGATGAAATCATTAGTGGTCGTTGAATTACTTCCACGAGAGATCACATGACCATCGCGTTCTACGGGTAAGCCTAAGTGGTCTACCCAATCTAAAGATACCGTGCTAAGAGGATGCGTGACACAGGGGGTGCTGTGTCTAAGTCCCGTCGTAACCAAGCCTAAGACTTGGGTTACTATGCACGCGAATTGGTCAAGAGACAAGAGACAAACGTCTGCTTTGCGATGCGAGTGGTCACACTGGCAGCGAAGAAAACGTCAGAACATGCAAGAACTCGTCAGTACAAGTTGGACTTTCAAATCGGTTTGATTTTTGACGTACTCGTCAGAACAAATTTTCGTAGCAATTCGCGTGCATAGTAACCCTAGCCTTTACGCTAGTTCCTTTCTATCTGCAATACTCGTGGTACGAAGCATGGAAGAGGCACCAGGAAATTCGGACAATTCCGTGCTATATAGATATGAGAAGTGACCGACAAATGGTAATCAATTGTTCCTATTTTTCATTGTAATCACAAAATTAAAAATTTAATTATTTCCACAACACTAAAATCACGGAAAAACTGAAAATTTGAAATTAGTTTTTCATCAATGAAACACACCAGCAGCGTCGCGTTCGATTTAATGAACCACGAAGTGGGAATTATCGTCTTAACTGATTTTCTAGCGCGAAAAATTCATTTAACCACAGCAAAAAGCTTGTAAACAGAGAAACCCAAGTAGAAAGCTTTCAACATAAACTTGAAAGTTTTGTAAATTTTCTCTTCAAATTTTCAACGTGTGGAAATGAAAGAAAATTTTTTTATTTTTTCACACTTTTCCATTTGTGATTTTCTTTGAATTTGTTTTGTTTTTCATTTTCGAAATTACACTATTTGTGATTGTTTACATATCAAAGGATTTTCACACTCAAAATAGATTGGATTTTGTTTATTTTCTTTAATTGCGGAGAATTCTAGACAGACATTTTTGAAAATTCGTTTAACATAGTATTATATTTTTAGTTTTTATTTGGAAATTCATTTAGATTTTTGATAATCCAAAACAAATCTATAAAGGATAATATAATTAAATAACGTAAATATTTATATACACATTCAAATAACTCTTAGCCTTATACTAATACATAAACACATTTAGTTGATATAAGAAATTATCTAGTGTCACATTAAAGGAAATACAATTTTTAACAAAATTGATCTTAAATTGTCTATAAAATGAAAAATATTTATTGATGAGCAAAAATTTAAAAACCATTCAATAAATAATATATTTTTAAAGCTGGTGTGAAAATTTGAGACTGATTGAATAAGCCGTTCCCGAGATATTTCATTAAACGCTTTGGCGAAAAACCGGTTTTGAGTTTCAAAATCACGTTACACATGTGAACATGTTTTTGCAAGTATGCGTGTAACTTTGAAAGTGTTTGTCAGATTGACCTGAAATTTTCTGTGTATATATTTAAATATATGTGTATCATGAAAATGAAATAAAAAAGCATTGGTTCTTTGAACATTCTAGCTGTTTTATCCCTTAATCGGAGTTGTTCACATGCTCATGGCAATTAACTGTGTCAGGGGTCGTGTCAACACATGTTTTGGTAAATGAATCCGGTACACCAGCCGGGTCACCATTTAGGGAAATTATCAAAAAATAGAATGAAGAAAAGAAAATTTTACCAACTGAAATTCGATAGAAATTTAAATGAAACCTAAACATTTTTCCATCGGATTTTCTATCCCATTTTGTTGTCAACAATTTAAGGGTAAAATTTAATCCTTTCGGCTTTTTTATATACCTAATCCAAACGATCCATTTTGTGGCACACCAACCCTTGTATGTGAATGCTTTTTTTGAGAGAGGGTTTTGGAAAAGGTTTAAAAGGTGCCACTTAAGTATGCATACAGATTTTTATGAAAATCCGTTAAAATCCCTTTTTTTTTTAGAAATTTTGTGCTTTTGGTTCAGGATACATATATCCGGTTGTTGTTTTTTGGAATCGATTCCGAAAATTGTCACATTTTTGATTCTTAAAAAGTTGGTCATTACAAGATATACATACGAGTATAACGTGATATAACTCAGAATTGATAGAGTGGATACTGATGTGATACACAAATATTTCTAGTGATAATTGTATCCTCGTGGTAAGTGATATCGGTAAAAGAAGATTGATGTAAGATAAGTAGGAAGTAATGACGTCAAGTGATACATTGACATAAACCAAACCGAAACATGTTCCGAATATGATGTTCTATACTTGAGGCAATGATTGATGTGACATCAAGAAGCCAGTGATTCCTGGTTAGTACTTGAAGTGGGTATAGGACGACAAGTGTTCCCTCTACTTTTTCTTGATTTTCATTTTCATTTTCATGGGTCGGATATTGCTTACTTTGCAACTGTGGTAAATATTTTGGGACAGAGCTTTAAGTAATTGATGTATGTGCTGAAGGGAGAGTATCGATTCCCTTATAATAATTTTTCGGGGCAAATTTAACTTAAACGTTTCGATTTAGATTGATGGGATTATTGGGGAATTGATTGCTTTGTTTTTCTTTCAATTTAAAATTCAAATATTTAAAAATTTTTCTTTGATTAATTAAATGCACAATATTATGCTTATGAAGTGGATAAACTTTTTCAATAATGGATATTTAAAATGTTAAGAATAAGAAATCAATTTTTCCCCAAAAACTCATTAAATGGCTTTCCTGAAATGAGGATAATGTGGAGTGAAGGTAAGTTACAAAACACTTTCAGTCATTTTGTTTATGAAATGAAACTTTTCAATTACGAGTACGTGTAGCAGGTTCCTTTTATCCTTGAATGAATGGATGTCAGCCAAATCCGAGATGTTTAGTAGAACGTATCTAGGTCAAATGTTTCTATTTTCAAAACCTTGTTGCATTGAAAATGTTAGGGACAATAATAATTTCTATGATAGCTCTTCTACTATCAAGCTCTTGTGATAGTGTCATGTTGAAACCACAGAGTTTGGTCACGTTTAGAAACTTCATAACTTCATAACTTCATAACTTCATTGTAATCATGGTGTATTGATTCCACCTGTGACTGCAACATGGTCATTGTAAGTAACCTCTATCTAGGTGTATCACATCAGTCTATTTGAAATTCAGGTTATGCATCCGTTGCATCTTCCTCCTGAAACCTAAGTTTCAGAAGACAGCACCAGGTCAACGCCATGAAAGACAAGTCACAGTCATTAAGGACAGGGAAGTTCAAATAAACTTTATTCTAGAAAATAATAATATTAATAAAAATAAAAATGAAAATAAAATTGAAAATAAAAACAAGACGAAGAAAATTTTGTGGCTTTTCCATAGACGGAAATTTTGTAGTTCCACATGAAAGTTGTGTAAGATAAATTTTGTGAGAAATGCTCCTGGGAAATTCGGGTAAAGTTTCCCTCATCCCCGGATACGAGTATCACATAAGAAGAATCTCAATGTCACTGTATCAAATCAACAAATTCCAACCGCAGTTTCGTATAAAGTTGAAAATGTTTTAAATATTTAAAATATTTTGAAAATTTCAGATATTTCAACCAAAAGCTTGAATGTTTTCATGTCCTTAGTACGTTGAGGAAATTTATGAAAATTCACCAAAATTCTAGTATGGAAAATTATTCGGAAACTTACAGTTTTGGTACCTACCTATTGCTTGTGTCGTGTGAGGTGAGACATTTTGTCGCATTCCGGGAAAATTCAATTTTCCACAGCTTGACGATGGCGCACAGCGAAAATTCGGTTCGTCAATCCGAAGAATTTCTGAATCCGAATTTAACCGATGAACCATTTTTCAATAACTCCGAAAATATTCGGAGTAAAATTAACTGATTCGGATAAGGAAGAAATCGGGATATTTTAGCATTTCAATGCAATATAAGAAGGATTTCAGACAAAATTGACTTTTTGGGAAATTTCGGAAACAATTAATTTTTTTCACTTTTTCAATATCTCCGAAAATATTCGGAGTATCGTACTGATTCCAACTTATTCGGATGACTAATAAATCTCGATTTCATTTGCAATGTAAGAATAAATTCGGACAACATTTATTTGTTCGGAAATTAATGAAAAATTTCGGAAACAATTAATTTCCTCATTTCGTCAATATCTCCGAAAATATTCGGATTACCTGGTCGAAACAAACTGTTTCGGATGGGGAAGAAATCATGAAAAAAATTCGGACAAAATTTATTTTTTCGGAAATCAATGAAAAATTTCGGAAACAATTAATTTCCTCATTTCGTCAATATCTCCGAAAATGTTGAGAGTAGGGGACTAAATCCAACTGGTTCGGATTCGGAAAAAGTCGGACGTCCATTTGTGATGTTAATCTTGTCCGAATTTTCGGTTCATGAAAATTTTGTACTTTATTATTTTTGAATATCTCCGAAAATATTCGGAATAGCGCAATGAATCTAACTGATTCGGATGGGGAGGAAATCAGGGTTTCATTTAAAAAAATTCGGACAAAATTAATAAATTTCATTTCTTCAATATCTCCGAAAATATTCGGAGTATCGCAGTAGGAGCAACAAATTCGGATTTGGATAAATTTTCGCTTTCGTTTAAAACATAAATTCAGAATTCGGACAGTACAAAATTATCCACCAGAATGATTTGTTTAATTTTTATGTAATTTCCTTATTTTACCAATATCTCCAAAAATATTCGGAGTACCGAAATGAATTTAACAGATTCGGATTTATAAAAGCTCTTACTTTTATTTGATATATAAATTAAGAATTCGGACAGAACAAAATTTTCCACCAGAATGTTTCGTTTGATTTTTATGTAATTTCTTTATTTTACCGATATCTCCGAAAATATTCGGAGTAGCAATATGAATCCAACTAATTCGGATTGAAGAGAGTTTGAGCACTTGCTAATCTAAATTTTCAGCTGCAAAATCTCGACACGTGCCTTACAAATAGAACGTGTCTGCGATATGCGTTTTGTCAATTTGAATTCACTGCAAATTCGGAATGAGTAAAGTTTTCTCGTTAAATTTAAAAACAAACATTTCGTTAAAAGTATAGAATCCATCTAAACTTTGAGTCACATGTTTTCCGAAACTGTTTAATGCAAGAAAATCTATAAAAAAATTACAAGAAAAAGAGTTTTTTTTCGGATAAACTTTTCTCATTTTCCGATTAAATTCGGATAAATAAATTTTGAATGTGTTTTCTTTCGATTAGGTTTTTGCAATACTCGTATTTTCCATCAGTTTTCGGATAAAGTAATTATCTGTAAAATGAACTCCGAAATTGGAAAGGGTGATTGGCTTTTACTGAGTCAATTAAATTAATTGACTCCGGTCTGAAGGAGCTTCGGTAAAGGAAACGGAAATGGAAAGGAAGTTTCAAAGTTACGGTTAGGTCCTTTGGAAAATTGGTAGCAATTTGAGTGGTTCAAGTGGACCGAAAATTTCTGGTTCGAACAAAAATTTGATTAACGTAAAACCCATAAAGGGAATTTCTTAAATCACATTGATATATGACTTTTTATTTGAACCGTTTTCGTTGACATTAGGTGACGAAAAAAGGATTCGTATCGATTGATTCAATTCCATTGCTCTGTATTCAAATCATGCAGTTTTGTTCACATTATCACGTTCTGGATATATGGTCCAGGAATCGAATTGTGGATGATATCTTGTGACAATTGTCCTGATACACTTTTGCAGGGAGATGTTGGAAAAATACAATAAATTCGTTCATGATGTTCCATAACTCAAAGTGATATGAAATCCTTCATGATTTAGGCTCTAAAACCTCCTCGAGCACGTAGGACTGGTTTTGTTTTTTATTTGAGAAATGCCTTAAATCTCATGGGGTTAAACAAACAAATTTGTTATTTTGTGTTTCATGTGATTACCTCGATGTACTTTCAATGGAATCCCTTGATACACGGATAACAGGATGAGGACCATGGGATGGTTCCAACAAATCCAACTCAATTCGAATTCTACAGGTACTGGGATCAAGATTGCTTCAAGATTGTTCTCTCAAAAGTTTCAATTTTCATGAGTACGTTTTGGCGTGTGTGTTTTTTGTTTTAAGGGTATATGCCTGGATTTCGGGGCTAAAATAACATGAATAAATAACTAATTTTATGTGCTCACTTCAATTCCAGCACACGAGCAAAAATATATTATTGTGCCAACAAAATTCCTCAAGACAGATTTCTCATTCAGAAAACGGATTTGAATAATGTACTGTATACTGTGAGGGAAGGGCTCAATTTTAATATTTCGTACCTCAAATGAAAGCTTAAAGTGTATTTCATGTATGTAATTAAATTTGGAGTTCATACCTTGAGTAGTTTCTGAGATATCCGCATGAGCAAGAACATGAATTTTTCCTCATGTCATTATTCGCTCACTTCAATGACGGGTATAGCAAAGTTTAAGAAATTTTTTGAACTTTTTAATATTCACGAACATACTATATAGTATTATAAACCATTTGACATATTAAAGTCTCCAAAATTTTCATCCAACTTTGAGTTATAGCTCATTGAGTGAAGGAATTGAAATAGGGACAACTATATCACTTGCTTGAATAAAAGTAATTCTGTTTTAAGAAATATTTCCACACCAACACTTATCTATTTTTAGTAAAAGGATAAAATGTGCTTAATTTATATAATTAAACTTTTAATTGATATCTTAATTAGTTTTCGAGATGTCGATATAAACGCAGTATGAAGTGTGTCTCGTGCGATTATAACCGCATTTCAATGTTGGACAGAGTGAAAGTTGAAATGATTTTTGGTGATTTTAGTATTTGAGAATGTACATGAATCTATTACGAATCGTTTGACATATAAAAATAGCAAAGATTCACTTCCAGTCTCACGGTATCCTTCATTAAGCAAATGAACTGAAATAGGGACATGCAGGAACTTCCCTGAATCAGTGTCAGGTTTGTACACTACATTGTAGGATGAAGCACATATCCTTAAATAAAACTTATGTTTAATGCATACGAATACATGTTTGTATGTACTTTACCCTGCCACCCCTCATGGTGTAATTTCGTGTTTTAGTTTTATTACCAACAAAACTTTATAGGGATCGTTTGGTAAGTAGCTGTTATGAAGGTGCAAACGATTGAATACCATTCCCAGAAAGGGTAGAATTAAGTAACAAATGCCCAAATGTATAGTACTACTTGTTAAAGGCATCAGGAAGTAGGTTACACGTAGCACTCTTGTGTAAAATTCATTTCAAAGACATTAAATTAAGGACACTGTTCCAGGTGCTTTTATTACCTCGAACTAAAGAAGAAAGTAAACAAAATATTTTATTAGTAATGTACACTTTTAAAACCCTACTAAAATATAGGTATATAAAGCACACACATACAGATAAAGGGATAATAAGAAAATTTTTTATAAGAACAGAAAGTGAGAAAATTTTCAACAGTCAATTTTTATGGAAATCCCTTTTAAGTTTCTTTATTTTTTCTTCCACTTGCCCGGGTAAAATAATTAAATCATCCCCATTTGAACAAGTGTAGAGTAACAAAGACTTTTACCAATGTAATTAATTTAAATTTGTTTACAAGGGTGTCTGAAGATGACGTCAAATCGATAGGCGCAATTCTAGGGACAGGAAAAAAGTTCCAGGGATATTTAACAGGATACCCTTTAATGGTGTGCAGTGTATTGAAGATGGAAAGGCATTTAAAACAAAAGGAAACAGAGAGAGTGAGAGAGGGAGAGGGAGAAAATAAAGGAGACGAGCTTTAATATTCATTGAAGTTGTTATTCGGGACAACACAAAAGGGACACCCGCCATGGAAAAGTCACTAAAGTTTTACGATGGTGAACCATACCTGTTCGGAACATGTTCATTGTAGCAGGATTACCAAGACACTGCACCATGGGATATCATCCTTGTCCCACTCCCAGTCACAGGATAAATCTCCTCGTTATGGGGACAACAATTTCTTGGGCGCTGGAACAAATTTACGGCGGTACAATTTACGTGATATAGTCGAATAAATAATCAAGTTCATGTAATAAAAGGGACAATGAGAATCTAAGTAACTTAGAAGGACGATCCCGCTTTTGATAGTGGACCCGTGGTAATGGGCATTTGTCCAGCAATGCAATGGGTTGATCGTCACTTAAATTTACCCTCTTTCCAAGAATTCCATAATTAATTAATATCGGGACAAGACTTGACCTCTGACACAATGATTAAAACGTTTTGCATGTAGTACTCATTAGCGTTAATAGGCGAGAATGTGCTTAATTAGGTTAACAACGAAATGAGGCTAGTGTTAATCCCAATTAAGCCACATTCGAAATAAGGGACAGGTCAATCAGAAAAATGAGAAAGTAGAAAACCACATCAAAACGTGTTGAGGGATAATTGACCAATTTAAAGAAGTTTCTGAAAACTTTACAGACCAACTAAATTAATTTACATTTTCCCTAATAAGATTGAATACGAAATGGGCAAATGAGGGACAAAGTCTTGGCAAATCGGGAACGAGACAAATGTCATGTGAAGTGTGAGTGTAAATTTACCCTGAGTCTCATTTCTATCTCTTCTATCAAATTAGGGATAAATTTTAGCCGAATAAAATAAACGACATATGATGTAGATGAATTTCCTTTTAGCCTGTGACTCAAAGAAATCAGGGAAAATTCCATCTTCCTGAGTCTCAGAGTTTGAAATCGTCTTTGTCAAACTAAGGACAAATTTTAGCCAAATAAAATAAATGACATATGTCCAGTGAAAAGTAAGTGAATTTCCTTGAAGTCTGTGACTCAGAAAACTCAGGGAAAATTTTAAATTTTCGTCAAATCAGGGACAAATTTTAGCCGAATAAAACAAAAGATATATACCTAATGAAAAGTAGAAGAATTTCCTATTTGTCTGTGACTTAGAAAACTCATGGAAAATTCCCCATTTTGATTGCATCATCCGTGAGTCTCAGGATTTTGGAAAATTTCGTCAAACTAGGAACAAATTTTAGCCAAATAAAATAAGAGATGTATGCCAAGTGAAGTATGGATGAATTTTCCAACTATCTGTGACTCACAAGGCTAAAGGAAAATTTCCTGGATGCCAGAATTTTGAGTAATCCTGATCAAACTAGGGGCAAATTTCAGCCTAATAAAACAAGAGATATATACCCAATGAAAAGTAGAAGAATTTCCTATTTGTCTGTGACTTAGAAAACTCATGGAAAGTTCCCAATTTTGATTTCATCCTCCGTGAGTCTCAGGATTTTGGAAAATTTCGTCAAACTAGGGACAAATTTTAGCCGAATAAAATAACAGATATATACCCATTGAAATGTAGAAGAATTTCCTATTTGTCTGTGACTTAGAAAACTCATGGCAAATTTCAAACTTTGACTGCATCATCCGTGAGTCGCAGGATTTTGGAAAATTTCGTCAAACTAGGGACAAATTTTAGCCAAATAAAATAGGAGATGTATGCCAAGTGAAGTATGGATTCATTTCCCAACTATCTGTGACTCAGGAGACGCAGCGAAAATTCCCCGAGTGCCAGAATTTTGAGCAATCTTGATCAAACTAGGGACAAATTTTAGCCGAATAAAATAACAGATATATACCCATTGAAATGTAGAAGAATTTCCTATTTGTCTGTGACTTAGAAAACTCATGGCAAATTTCAAACTTTGACTGCATCATCCGTGAGTCGCAGGATTTTGGAAAATTTCGTCAAACTAGGGACAAATTTTAGCCAAATAAAATAGGAGATGTATGCCAAGTGAAGTATGGATTCATTTCCCAACTATCTGTGACTCAGGAGACGCAGCGAAAATTCCCCGAGTGCCAGAATTTTGAGCAATCTTGATCAAACTAGGGACAAATTTTAGCCGAATAAAATAAAAGATATATGCCAAGTGAAGTATGGATGAATTCCCCAACTGTCTGTGACTTACAAAACTCATGGAAAATTCCCTTTTTTGAGTGAGCCTTTCCTGAGTCTTAAAATTTTGAATCCTCTTTGTCAAACTAGGGACAAATTTTAGCCAAATAATATAACAGAATTTCATCAAAGCGACTTGAATCAAATTGACTTTTCTATTATCCTTGATCCTTAAAACCATACTGGATCACACACGGCAACAAAATAACCAAGTAAACCGTCTCTTTTAAATTGAACTTCATAAAACTGCATTTGGACAATATTTCCAACTGTACGAGAACAAATTGCTTTCGTAATGAAACCATTTATCATGGACTGGAAAGTTCTGTAGTGAGCAGTCACCCTGTATTGAGTATGAGCACAGGGTTATAGTTTAGTACGTTCAAAGGTTTGTCCTTCATTTCCCTTATTTATTTTCCCTTTTTAATTAATATTCGCTGCAGCATTCACTTTTCAAGTAACCAAGTGAATTCAGTATAATGTCCTTTGGGGAGCTTCAAGGATATGGTGACAATAACATTTCCATTGGAGATATGCAGTAAAACTTTTAGGACAAGCTCTTAGCTCATACTTTTCTTCCCGGATCGAATCCAAATATCAAAGGATTCCCTTCCAATGGCGGAACATTCTCAAGGAATTTCTGCCATAAATCCAATCAAAAGATTTAGGATACACGAAAGAAAAATGTTGATGCTTGTTGCCTTCTTCTTTATAAACAAGGATATGAGTGTATAAGGACGATGGATTTCGAGTTATGTTGCACATATCTCGTATAAATCTTGTCCGTTTTACGATACAACAAATTCTATAGATGCTGTTTCAGCACTTTCGTCTTTATCCTTGTAAAATTTCTGATCCTGAATTTATTTCCGTTACAAGGAAATACATTTTAAATATGAAATTTTCTTATATATTCATTTCTGAATCTTTAAGGACATCTATCCGAGGAAGTTGTTTAGTTGGTTTCCATTAACGAATTAAAAACTTCTCTTGGCCAAAAAGGACATTTCTAACATTTTGATGCAAAAAGAAAATTCTGACAAAACTCGAACTTTGAAGATTCTAGAAACTTTAACCAAGTCCACCATGTCCTGGTCACATGCATGTATTGTAGAACCTCCACTTGACATGGGGTTAAAGGAAAATTGTTCTGGACATGTTGTTTACATGATATGCTTGAATCCTTCACGTTGGAATTGTTGTTTTATTGAAAGGTACAAAAGGTTTAAAGGTTTCTCGTACAACAAACTTTTACCTAGAAACCACATTAAGTTGCTGATTTGGTTTGGAAAACTTTTAAACGATTTTGGGTGACGCCATCTTTGCGTCAAGAATTTCCAAATGTCTTTAATTTGAAATTTGATTTCTAAAAAATACTGAAACTCGATTTCTCACAAGGATATACTTCCTCAATTCCAGAAAAATTCCCTCTTCCTGAGCGACATCCTTATGCCAAATGAATATGACGACCACTTTAACACGTTGGCCAACCTTTATCCTTAAGTAGTCCTTTGTGCCTCAGAGGTGAAAATGTCCAAACAATCGCCTTTGACTTCGAGAAGACCAAGAAAATGTTCCCTAATTGTTGACACGTGTGTATATCCTTTAAGCGAACTATGTATGAGATTATGGGATTCATTTAATTTCGTCTGCACGAAAAGAACTTTTCGTCTGAGAAAATACTTAATTCGTCCTTAACTAGTTTCCTTGAAATAAGAAAAAAGATAAAGTTTTTCTTTAAGTGGATAGAAAATTACCAAAACTTTTTAAATGGCTTCTATAAAAGTTAATGATTTAATTGATGCCATTAATCCCTTTTAAACGGGAACGCTTTCCTTCATTTTCAATATGTAAAAGTGATTCAAAAATTATTTCTTTAAAAGGATTCTGTCTGTCTTAATGAATTTCTTGAGTAAACTTCTTGAATTTCCGGTTTAACTTTAAGTGACTTCTTCAGCAAACCCATGTAATGAAGTTATTGTCCTAACAGTTGTCACCACAACCAAATCATTCAGGTTTGTCCCTTTATTCCCTTGGAGGGAATACTAGTTCAGCTTTAAGCTTTTTGTTTTGTGTATAACACACGTGTGGCACAAGTGTCAAGAAGTGTATGACGTTTGAAAGCCGTTCATAAAAGCCTTGATAGACTAGAGTTAAATCGGTTAAATTTAAAGTCGGTTTATCTTTCAAATTGACCCTGGGTAACCGAGATAAACTGGTTTAACCAACCAGGTTAACCAAAGTGTTGAGAACACTTAAGGATCATTCGATGTCCCTGTGTAGTCAGTGGCGGCAAAGGACATCCGTTTCGAAAACTTATTAATCAACCAGATAAACCTGGAAAAATTTGTGTAACCTTATATCTTGGAGTTACTTGTCAAAAAGCTCTTATCACTTGACGGTGTTATGAGAAAAGTTTTTCAAGCTTTAACACTTTGCCTTTGTTAAATGTGACACCATTGAAATGTGGACACGGAAATGAATGCCAGGCATTTGTGAGACGGAGAAGGGTTTCGTCGATTTCAATCGTTTATCCAGTTTATCACTTTGTAGATATCCACTAGGTTATTGCCACGAAAGAGTTTAAAGCCGCATTTGGGGTTGAAGGTGTTTGCTGTAAAAGATATAAAACAGGTCCCCAATGTAGCACATGTTCCCTTAAGTGCTAAAAATGTTCACATTTAAATTATGTTGACACATCATTAAAAAAAATTGTAAAGTGGTAAAGCACTAAAGTTCAATGTTTTGCACGTGTAAATTTTACGTGCACAAGTTGTAAAACACAGTAAAATGTAATTGAAAGTGTTATATGAAAAATTAATTTTATTTTTATTTTATGATTTAAGAATAATTTAATTTTAAAAATTTCATCAGCACATGCTATAAAAACATGCGAAAGTATAAAGGGAATTTTGCACGTGCAAAGACTGAGGCAGCGAAATTTTTATCCGCACACAATAATCGGATGTCTCGTCTCCACACGATAGGTTGTCACTCGCTTGTGAAAGCTAAGTTTCGGCACAACAGCAAATACGATCAGACTTCTCGTCTCCATACAATGAAAACTTCTCAGCTCAGAACTTGTTTATTGCTTATTCATGAGAGAACAGCCTCTCAATTGACGGTTCCTTGAATTAATTTCTCATTACTCAGGAACTGTTGGTCGCAGATGCTTCACAATTGCATGGTAGTTCTGACGTCAATAGCTCTTAAATAGTGTGTCTGATAAACTTTATTGCTTGCAAATAATTGAAGAAAATTTCAAGTTTTGTCAGTTCTAGAATGAGGGTTTAATCTGGAAACTTTTGCAAAAGGGTTAAAGATGGAGATATCATTTCAGAGATATTGTGTAGTAAATATCAACAAGGTACATAATTCTTCTGCTCCATGTATAAATTTCCGAGAAAAACATGTGAAGTGCAGATTTTCTACTAGACCAGAGAATGAAAAGTCAAGAGGAAGGGAGCATCGTCAAATTTATAAATGTATCTCCTGTGAATGTTTCCATTAACTCATGAGGTTAACAGTGAACAGAAATTTCGGAAGTTCTATTCAAGTTCGATTTGTCTGTGGTTTTGTTGAACATCAATTTCGGAACTTTGTAGCAATTAAAATGGCACAAACGTATTAGAGGAGAATATACGTGAGGGTTGCAGGAAGTAAGGGAACACGGTCAAAGCATATTGTTTCATGAACAAATTCAATTGGATTAACTTTGAACTTGAAGCGTGTAGAATTTGTAGCATTAAGCTTTTAATAAGAACTCAATTATTTACAGAACATACAAAATGGCAATCTTTGCGAAAAAGTCAACTATACCAGGATATGACCCAGTTCCTTTTATCTACAAAATTCTGTTCGTGTTTAAGCCAAACATTTCACCCCCACATTTCTGCATGGCATACAAGTAGAGCGTAAACAGTGTAAATTATGAAAAAAGGATAAAATCGATAAAAGTGCTTATACCCCTCCCCTATATATTTGTTTTGTGCTTTTGTATTTGCTTTTGTCATAGAAAAAAATATGTTATATATGTTATATGTTAAATATACAATTTGTAATGTGGTTAGTTATAGCCAAACATTTTATATACTCGTTTATGGGTAGTAGTAAATTTTATCTAGCTAATATTGATATACACCATATCTAGCATTGCTGGATATGTTATATATTTGTCAATAAAATTTGATTTGGAATTTCCGACATAAATTTGGCAATAACCATTCACAATAATGGAGGGTTATGATTTATTTTGCCCGTACCACTTAAATTGATTAATTAAATTAATTTGAGCAAATGGCGGTTGTTAAAAAGCGAAAATCGGAATTAATCGACATGCCAACTGCTAAACGGCATTTCATCAAGTTTGATTCATCAATTAATAACAACACAATTAGCCCTAACTCTCATTTATACTCTACATACATTACATACATACATACGTGAGTGAAACAAGAATTAACGCGCGTTTCCAGTATCAGCTTTGAGTGGATTTCATATCCATCTGTCGAGCATATTTGCAGTCGTCTTTAATTATCAAAATTATAATATTCTTTCCACATAAAATAACCACATTTCAATTATTATGTTTTAATACATTAGAACTGATTATTGTTTATTTTCTCATTTCATTATTCGCGCAGTGCGTGTGTGCAAAACGAGCGGAACATACAAGCTAGGAATGGAACCGCGGCTTTAAATATTGTCTCAAAGTCGTGTCCAAGCGACTGTATGTGTTTAAAATAACTGGTTCGATTGGTTAAGTTTCTAGTATTTGCACATACAACCACATTGGATTTTTTCCAGGTTGTTCAACAGTCGAAGTTGATAAAAATTCAAACCGCATGTTCGCTTTAATGAAATAAACATTTTCTCAGACAACATTTAACCGAATTTTACATTGTGCTCGTGTGAGACAACTGGCCAGCAAACGTTCTCCACCAAATTTCAAATATTTTCCCAAAATAGGATATGAAGATTCCCAAAAGGGACGTGTTTTTTGCCAGTGACGCCTGACTGTTGTATTATATAATATACAAAATATTCTAATATGAACAGCTAAAAAGGGAGACAACATTCAGTTTATATTAAAAAATTCCTTCTGTTAAAATATAAAACGGGAGTTAAAAAATTTTTTCTTCTTTTATTATTAATACAACCAGCCATTTTATATAAATTCCCTGGAATTAAGGAAATTCTCCTTCTCTTAAGTTGGTTTCCCATTTACTTAAGTTGTGACGAGGATTTTCTTAAATTAGGGTAAAAACGGGGTGAATGAAATATAGCATAAAAAATTGATATTGAAATTTTAACGAAGATCTACCCTTTTTTCCCGCTCTTACTGCATTGTGAAAGGATAAGAAATCGGTTGTGAGTCTTTCTTTCTTGAATTTAGGGACAAGTCCTTTTCTAATCACGATCATTATGTTCACTTAAGAAGCAATAATTACTCAAGAATCCTAGGTATTGTGTTGATGGTTAATTTCGTGATTGTGTTAAATTGAATGAGAACTTTGTTGCAAATGATGACAGGATTAAATTCAAAAATTGCACCATACATACACATTTATAAAATTTCAATGTGAAGTGAATTGTAAATTATCTATGTTATCAGTAAAGCATGTTTTCCACAAAAATGAGCAATAAATCCATAATTCATCGTTTAACCAAGGACATAATATACAAATTCACATTTCTCCTAAAAGGATATAAACACTGACATCCTGCTGTTATTCACAATTGTTGTATGGACGTAGTTTCTTGTTAAATGATAAATTTATGCTCTTACAAATGTAAATTGGGGCATGATTTGAAATGGGTTTACGACAAGCTAACATGTTCAAAATATCTTGTTAATATGAGTACAAGGATATTTTTAGTGTACTCTTGTACATCAATGAAATTAATAAAAGGGACAATCCACATTCTCATAAATTGAATATTGTTTTGGTAAACATTCAGTTACTTCCAATCACACACAGGTGGTGCTAAATTTCAACGTTCTGTAGGAAACATGAAAGGAGAAAATGTTGAATGCTCGTGACCGGGAATCGAACCGTAGACCTTCCGCTTGCTGGGCGAATGCTTTAACCACTGAGCTATACCGAGCACACTCACCACAGTTCGTAAATTTAAATTTTCTACTTCATTTTCATGATTTTAAATGGAACCTCTTTTGAGTCGGTGATTTTTTAAAAAGTTCCTTAAAATATAATTTAAAACTTTCCAATGAATGTTTACTTTGTGTCAAGGTAACGAAGAAGAATGCGGAGAGGGTAGGAAAAGTTGTAAGAGTTTTCTTTGAAAGAAAAGGGAAATTTTTTCTCATTTTCTTTGATTACATTCGATGGTGAAGAAAATCTTTGAGATTTGGTTAAAGTTTTAGGAAAAATAAAATTGTTTTCTTGAACTTTTTGACACTTTAAAAGAGTCATAAACATTTCCCAGTTTGAAAAAGGAGTTTAATGTGAAGGTCCATTGTAATAAGGATTGTTTGTTGTATGTCATGATGATGTGAAATACTTGTATGGCTATAGGAATTTGTGAAGCATTTGACCAAAAGTACGTCTCAGTTCAATTAATTTTATTGTAATACGCAACTGCAATCAATCAATCAATCATTGAATCAATCAATCAATCATTGAATCAACGAAACAATCATGTTTTATTGAAGTCATGTTAATATCCAATGTAAGCGGTAAGCTTTTGTCAAAACCATATCATATCATCTACAGTACAATAACATTATTTATGAGATATCGATTGTGTTGATTCCCATATTCAATATGTCTTTATTACACATTCAGGACTAAGGACTCATGATTCTCAGGGATCAGGACTTACGATGATGATTGTCAGGATAAATGTTGTGTGGCAAATTGATGCATGTCAATCACTCAAATTTCCAATTCCAATGAAATGAACCACAAAGTTTATCCTTTTTAATTAATAAGTAAACTTTTATAAACAAGGATACGATAAATCCATGAAAGTTCTGAATTCTCATTCTGACAGTTCAAAGCACTCTCGAGCACTATGCTGGTAGAAGATTTAGATAAGGATCTGCAGAACTGTTGGATATCCTGATCATTCATTGTTTATACAAATCCAACACCTGATACAGTGTGTATACAATGGCGGAGAGAAAAACAAATCAAACAATATGGCTGACATCCATCAAAGTTAACAAGGACACGAATCTAATTAATCCTTCGATACGAAATGAGAATTAACTGAATTAACTGTGTCAATTAATCAATGACACATGTGTTCATGTTTTGGTGACATATGTGTTTGTGTTGTATTATAAAGGATATATTTAACATTGATTTATATAATGGCGTGTAACGTGAGATGAAATTAAGGAACTGAATTTGAATAATATGAAAAGTATCGATACAAATTTAAGTTTGATTTGAAAATGTTTGAAAGGAATTTAGGAGTGAAAGGATGCTTTTAGAAATTTCCAGGATACAAAAGGATATTTTCCCATGGTATATTATGCGAGGAGTATCTTATGCTAACGAAGCGTAACGTGAACTTGCACAACGAGATACTACAACACAAAGGTATGTATCCCTGCAGGAAAGGATATACCAGTATCCTTGTGAATGAGAATCATAGTGGATTTCATGGTGATGTTCTGGAATATTTCATTATATAAAAATCAATTTGAAATTGTGAGTAGCCACATTTTGAAAGCCTTTTGAACAGCGACAAATCCTTGTGTGTATGCTAATGAAGTGTCTGCTGGTGGAGATACTTGTTTTCAGGACAATGAAACAAGTGTAGTGGAAGTGTGCGCTGCAATCATTTTGAAATTAAACACCAGCGTTTTCTTTCTTCCTTATTTGTGTGTTGTTGAGTAGAGACAAAAACAATGTCCTTACTGTATATTCTTCCTTCAGGACACTTTCTGTACAACACTTTCATCTGCACCTTTACTTCTGAACACGACATAGTGAAACGCAAAAAACTTGAATATCCTTTAAGGGATCTGTGTCACAGACAGATTAGATTTACACAACGATACGGATACCCAAGACTCGTTCTTGAGATTGTTGATGCGATAATTTGATGCTAGAAATGTGAGCGGAACCACCGCATGAAAAATGTTCCAGTTTATCCAGCGCCATCTCAATACTTCTAGTTCAAGTAGAATTTTTGTTTGATAAATGTGTGGTGAATAGGTGGTAAATTCCCCTATAAGTATGCCAAAAACTCCACATACATATGTCCGACAACTCTTTGGTAGTCGTCTTTGATGATAACACCGTGTGAATGATATGCCTGACAACAAATAGCCTATGATGTTGTCGTGAAGCCTATAATGTGATATCACTGTGAGACAACCCATCAGCTGGTGTTGTGATGCGGCTTATTGTCTGTTGTCAGCCTTCCTGGTGTTGTTGTTATTTAGCCTATCAGGTGTTGTCATGCTGCTTGTCAGTCGGTGTTGTGGAGAAGTCTATTGGATGTTGTCAAGACGTCTGTCAGGAACTGTCATGCAGGACATCTAAAGTTGCTATATACCCTATCAGGAGTTGGCATACTGCTTAGTAGGCTTTGTCACTGTGGACGGGCTAGGGCGACGACACCGTGTGGACACGTGAGTATGACAACAGCCAACCAATCATGTTTTATCATGCAGCTTCTTAGCAGTTATCAGGAGGCTGCTCAACTGTTGTCATGCAGCCTTCCTGGTGTTGTCATGGTGGTTGTTAGGAGGTGTTCTCACTGTGTCACTGTGGCGTGTTAGCGCGATAACACCGTGTGGACGCGTTAGCACGACAACAAACCACCCTCAGTGTTTCCTCAGTATATGCAGGTACTTGATCTAATGTACCCTGCACTCGTGTTTTATTATGCGCTTGATCCAGAAAGGATCACGAAAGTAATACATTTTTGAATGTATTCCAACAACAACACGTGATCTTGACAGCTATCCGGACAACGCATTAGTGTGCGTAATAGTTCGTGATCCGTTGTGATCATGGAACACTTGGACAAAATGTAGCGCTCACGGTATCTCAGTGGTCAGAGCATCTACCCGGAAAGCAGAAGTTCCTGTGTTCCATACATGGCTTGCAATGAAATCCATCTACATTTCGATTGATCTGGTGATAGATCGTACAATTATCGTCTGTCCGATCCGATTGCGTGTTGCATATAAGCTAGGCGATTTTGATATTAATGTCTAGCGTGGAGCGCCGTCATATGGTTTACCTGATGAAATGTTAATTTGATAATTAAAACTAAATTAAAAATTAAAAATTCATAAACAAATATTGAAAAACTTTTAAAATTTTTCACTTATTTAAAATGTAAATGAACATTGTGGTTCGATGTGAATAAGTAATGAATGAATTATGATTAATGATGAAAATGAATTGTCGGAATGAGGATTTCTCAAAAATTCGTTAACAATTCCCGGAGATTGTTAAGATGTTTATGGTGGTGCCTGCACAGCCTACAACTTCATGTAACCATATATCTGTATTGTAAATGAGTTCACCTGACTGCGAGTACCAGACTACCACGGCTGCAATATCCGGTCGAGATGACGTAACCTACGAAAACAGTGCTTGACCAGACTTGATGGCAACACCTGCCAGAGATATGTAGAGATGAAGTTGGAGTTTGTTTACATTTCAAGTAATGATTGACTTTGATGACACTCAACAGTCAATGACTTCCGTTCATCAACAGTTTGGAAGGTTTTAGAGGACACTTAGCACTCACCTGAAATCAAGTTGAGTCATCATGCATCACAAACCATCATCATAACGATTAACAGTAGACTTGCAGTCGCTTATCATAAAAGTGATGCAGTTTTTATTGATACGAGTATTACATAAGAGGTGCTATACAGAAGTGGGTTGATTTAGTGGATCGTAAAAACGGTTATTTCGTCTTATACTCATACCATCTTCATTCCCCAAGACCCAAGACACTTTGTCTGGTATGATGAAATGAAATCTTGAATTTCGTCTACTCCAGCATGTATAGTATTGTAGGTTAGGTAGTACATCCAGTTCATTTCCATGTTTGATTTGATTTGAGAAGAACTAGTTTCAAGTGTAACCAACGCATTACCCACCCAATTCTATAATACTATAAGAAATCTAAATGAGTCATTGAACGTCTTCAGGTGAATTTTATTTGTTTGTTTGTTTCTATAAAACTTCTATTAGATCTTTTTTATTATTCACTATCTACAAAAAGAATAATATCAAACTGGTATTTTGATCAGGTGATACTAGTGCTTTCACTTTTTTGTTTGTTTCTTCTTTAACATTTTGCCCACACCTCGGAAGTTTGAGGTTCTCGTTGGTCCAGATTCATTGAATTGTTATAGTTATTGAATTATATTATAGTCAATCCGGCGTCAAAACCACAACCGACAAATCTGTCAATTGTTGCGGCTCTGAACTGCAACTGAATTCAGAATTGTCTCTAACAGAACATGATGCCGGAGATGACTCCGAGACTCATTTCTTTGAGTTGTCTTTAAATAAAAATAACAAAAACACATGCCACATACAAAAACTAAAGACACTTTTCAAGTAAAAACCAGAGAAAGAGTTATTAAAAACAACAAGAAACAAACAAACAAACAAACACAACACTAACAAATCGCCGTCATCGTTGATGTCGCCGTACTGTTGTTGCTGTTGTTATTGTTGCTGTTGCTGTTGCTGTATGAAACAAAAACGCGCTTTGCGTTTTTAATCGACGCTTTTCGTTTGTCTTGAGTCAGTCTGCGTCGCAATTTCGAAGCGCACGGTCCATGAAGTTAACTTCAAAAATTTTTACGAATTATAGAATTTGAATTTAAAAACAGAATTATAATTTTTTTATATTTTAAATTTAATATAAATTTTTGAAAACATTAAAAAATTTCATTCAAGTGCCACTCGTGACTCGTCGTACATTCAGTTTTGTTTTATCGTTAAATAATAATTATTAATTAAACGAAACTTATTAGATAATAAATGAGAAAAGTAAAAGCTATTTGTGATTGTGATAAAGCTACAAAAAACTACAATCATTTGATAACACAAAACTGTATTTAAGAAAAAGTGTATATCGAAAGTGATTTTGATGTTGTTATTGTTGTGATAAGAATTTGGAGTTCTCCATTCTTATTTTTTCAAATTCAATTAAAACTCCATCGGTTAAGCTGAGTAATTAATCGAGGTATGAGCTTTTTTTCCATGTATTTTTTGTTCGGTTTCGTGTGGCGCCATTTTTATCATTTCGCTTGGTTCTTGTGTTTTCTTAGTTTGGAATTTCAATCTTCTCCGGTTGGCGCCGTGTTTCCCAAGAAACACAAACAGAATATTTCGTGTCCGCTGTTTTATTTTGTTTGACAGCCTGAATTCTTGTCATTTACTTGATACAACTCGAAATTGTGACGGATTCAGGGGAAAGCGGGGAAAACGGAAGTCATGTGTGAAGCGTGCGTGCGATTATGCTCGACGACGCATCAGATGTTTGCGTGTCGATTTTGTACATTTTCTGTTCATTTTTGCGACGTGAAATTTTCGAATATTTCAAAATTATCGAATTTTGAATATTTTCGCAATTTTCAATTATCAAATTTCCGAAATTGATTTTTCTCAAACGTCAGCACGAAAATAAAAATTTTCACGTTAAATATGAAAAAATAATATTTGATTAATTTACAAAAATTTCATTTCACATTTGAAAGTAGTTGTAGTTGCCATTTGAATATTCCCGTCCGAGGTGTGTCTCACGAAATGTTTGCGTTTTATTAAATTTTTTGATTTTGTTTATTTGTATTTTTTGAAAATTTTCTTGAAACAAGATCGCAAACGTTGAGTTCAATAACACCTTCAATTGATAAAAGATAATTTTCTTAAATTTCATTCATTTCGAATAAAAATAAAAATTAAAAACGTATTTTTAAAAATTGCGAAAAACAATTAAATATTTGAAATTTTTGAAATTTTTCGAATTTTCCCATGACACGTGGGAGTGAAAATACAAAAACTAAATTTCATGCAGCACCTGTTCATAAAATTTTTTGATTTTCAATTCAGTTTTTACCAACTGCGGCGCAAAACCTTATCGTGAAATCGATAACCTCTGGAAAATGTTTCTTAAACCTGAGAGTAGTATCACTAGGTTTATTGAATGTTTATCAGTTCCCGTAGAACTCACAAACTTAACCTAATTTTATCGGTCCCCATCAACTTTATCAGGAATATAGTAATGTGAAAAGCACACTGTCACATTTGGATATGAATTGTGACCTAGATGTTAGCCTGAAAACCACATGATTGTATTTTAATTATCTGCAATTCAGAAACCTGGAATGAAATCGTACTCAATTTTCCTTGTCATTTAACTGTCACATCCAGCGTTTTGATTGGTCCAATTAACAACATTTTAATAAAACTATTACTAACTAATCAACCCCCGCATAATTCGATTAGGTTTCCCATTGACGTCAGTTACAAAATGAAATGTCTTACAAGATGACAACAGTCTTAAGGCTGTCGCGCCATGACATTCTCGTAAAAGTTGCAAGTCTTACGAACTTAGACTTGTAAAGTTAGATTTGTAAAGTAGAAAGAGAATTAATAAGATAACAAGACAGTTTCTTTGGAAAATCTTAATTGATCGATCACTTGAATCAATTAAATGAACTTGCAGTAATTAGATATATGAGGAAAGATGACAATTTTTGTCACAAATTCAGGACACATTCATCTTGAAAGAGGTCAAATTATGCAAATGAACTTCAGCTTGAATTGCAACTGACACCTGTATTATTTTCAGGGTTTTGTTTTATGCAAATTTTATTTGTTACATTTTCTTTCTCTAAACTGCTAAGGTGACTTCTGTGATTTCTGTAGAATCATCATAAAAATGTTTTTTCGGTTTCGGTACCTACATGTTTTTGTATTTCACAGCACGCTTTATGATGTTTACCTGTTTAATGTTGTATTATAGAGGTAAGGAGAAAAAAATTATTTGTTTCTTCGTCTTCGTCTTCTTGTTCTTCTTCTTGAATTCATTGTAAATGAGGAAACGAAGAAGGAATTCTGAAATCTTTACGTGATTTGAATTTGTTTTGTTGGTTTTTATTTTAAGAAGAAAACCGAAAATGAAGAGAGACAAAAACTGTATGGCGCCACATAAGATAATTTTCTCCAAAAATAAATAACCAAATTCAATTGCGATGTTTTGTTGTCACCTTGACAAAAATAACAATTTGAAATTCAAACAGAATGCAAGATGTGCTTGTTATGACACTGGGAATAGCTCAGTTGATAAGGAACAGACGGGCTGTGATTTGGGACAATTCGGTTCGACTGCACTTGGTTGACCTACGTTGGATTGGTTTTATCTCGAACCAATTCGAACTGAGAACTCCTTTTGTTCTACACCTTGTTCTGTTTGTACACGATAGATACGTTCCCGAAGAATACGTGTGAAACAAAATTCGTGTAAGACTGTATGTTGCATCTATGGCGGTTTTCTGAACGTCCGTCATACTTCAGAACGGACTGGGTCGATCGTTTTTCTTAAATCAAAATCGTGTAAAAACAGAATTGGGTGTATTTCATTACAATATCTACTCGAACATCAACTGGAATTTCCTGTATGAAGATATTTCGAGGCTAATATGAGCTGCACACTTCTGCACTCAGAATATATATCTCGAACATGAGCTGGACTGTTGTAAATCTATGGATCTTGAATCGAATTTTGACTTGAGACTCCTACTAGTAAATAACACAACTCGAACATTAAATATCAGGAAGATATCTTGACTCGAACATTAGTTGCACACTCCTTTATGTAAAATATACAACTCGAACATGAATTATCTAAACTCGAACATTATTTGCAGACTCCTAGATCTAGAATAAACAACTCGAACATGAGCTGTAGGCTCCTGGGTGAAGATCTCTTAACTTGAACTTTAGTTGGACATACTTATATGAAGAATACATATATAACTCGAACATGAGTTGGACTGTTGTACATTCATGGATTTTGACTCGAATTTGAGCTTGAGACTCCTACTACTAAATAACACAACTCGAACATGAGTTATCTTAACTCGAACATGAGTTATCGTAACTCGAACATGAGTTACCTTAACTCGGACATGAGTTATCTTAACTCGAACATTAGATATCAACTGCAGACTCTTGCGTCCACCAATCCGAGCTCGAACGTCAAGTGAAAATTCTTGATCGAAGATATATGAACTCGAGCTTCAGAACTTTAGTATCAACTCGACATTAATTTAACTCGAACACAACTCGAACAAATTCTGAGAAAAATGATTTACATGAGCCCACAGGCTTTGCACCAAAAGATTTGTGCCTATAGATGGTACAGCTCAAACTTGAATCTAAAAATTGTAACATCCAGTGGATTCAACTCGAACACAACTCGAACAAAATCTGAAGAACATGATCTACATGAGTCCACTAGAATTGCACCAAAAGATTTGTGCCTGCAGATGGTACGGCTCAAACTTGAATCTAAAAATTATAACATCCAATGGATTTAACTCGAACACAACTCGAACAAATTCTGGGGAACATAATTTACATGAGTCCACTGGCTTTGCACCAAAAGATTTGTGCTTTCAAATGATACAGCTCAAATTTGAATCTAAAAATTGTAACATCCAGTGGATTTAACTCGAACACAACTCGAACAAATTCTGGGGAACATAAATTACATGAGTCCACTAGAATTGCACCAAAAAATGTGTGCCTTCAAATGGTACAGCTCAAAATTGAATCTAAGAATTTTAACATCCAGTGGATTTAACTCGAACACAACTCGAACCGAACTCGAACAAAATCAAATTTTGTCACAAGAGCTTATCCTGTCTCTTGATTAATAAGATCTGAGATTTTTGGTGCTCGAACATACAAAGGTCTCTAGTCGAGAGGCAAGGAACAGAGGCGCGTTACATTGTCTTGAGGTTCATGTGGTTAGTTGATACCTAGATTCATTAGGTTAACGATATCCCAGAGATTTGACAAATTGGTTCCAGTAGATTTGGAAACCCCTCCATGGTCAAGATGACTTCAAGATTCTCAAGCACACAAACACAAACCAAAAACCATGTGGAACGAGACTTTCAGAGAATCTCTTTCACTCCACTAACCTAGATATACATGCCTACCTACAATCTACCATCGTCCAAAACCTAATCCACCCCACATCCGAAATGCTCTTAATCCCAAACCAAATGACGTCAGTCCATCACCTTAAAGCCATGTCAACATAATCATTATTAATTTTTATACATTAGGCGCCATCAAAGATTTCACGGTAATAAACGTTCAACGCTAAAAGGTTTATCATCGTAAAAACGGTACACGGTCCATCCATTTGGTCAGATGTTTTTTATTTAATTTTTTTCAATTTTCTCAATTTTTTTCTCATTCATTTTCTTATGCTGCTAAATTGAAAACATTTAAAATCATAAATTAGTCATAAAAAGATAAATGAATGAATATCTTATAACTGACAGAGACAAAATCAACATTTTCACTGCCATAAAAGTGTGTCGTCTTTTTTTGTTTTAAGTTTTTATTTTTAATTAATTTTTTAATTTTTCTTCTTCTTTGAATTTCATTAAAACAAAAATCACAGATTGGCTAATTAACTTGCAGACGTGCCGCTTATCAAATGAAAGTTTATGGCTCAACTGGCGACAAAATTCTACGTCAATGCCGTGTCGATCGCCATCTTAAGAAATTAAACCAAAACAACATCAACAACAACAACAACAAGAAAGTGTAAGAGAAATGATGTAACTTTTCTCAAGAGGCCATTGAGTCAATAGCACAGGAATGGCCCTAAACCACATCTATACTGTGCGTGAGTGAAGCAAAAATAACCGAAAATCTCCGGTCCCGACTGTCAAACCGAACCGTTTTAGTATATGATATCAGTACCTTGAGGGTGTGTTTTGTGGTCCCGTCTGTCAAACGGGAATGTATCAGTTGGTAACAGCTTTGAGCTTTTACTTCAAAGGTAAAATCAGAAACTGTCACTTTGACGTTTCATTCGAATGGAGAAAGAATCGCAATCGATTCAAAATTAAAATGAACTTTTGGTCGTTGTTGGAAAATTTCCATAATTTAACTTGCACCGAACCATAAATGGAACCGAAAAACTGCTACATGACATACAAGGTTATTTGCATATTTGACACAACTAACATGAAGAACATGTTGTATGTGACAGAGTTGGGAAGATTCTGCTGTCTGGTCTTTATCTCACATAGTGTTGATGACACGAAACCGGACGCCAAATGTCATAAGTGGCGCCTCATATTTTGAACCTGCTCTCATAGCAAATAAAAATTTCAAGTGTAAACAGAAAACCTAATTTCCAGGTACATAACTTGAGTATGTAGGCGAAGGCTTCACTTCCATACATATCAAGTGATACAGAATAGTAGGTACTTGGTATATGGCCTCAAAATGATGAATGAAATAATTTACGATCGCTTGTAGCTTGTAGGTACTATGAAACTGATTTATTACAATCAAGATTTGTTCAATAATAATACAATAATATAATCATAATTACATATATTATAATTGAGTTAACCGCGTAATAACAATTGTTATTTGCATACGTTGTGTAACCACGCAATTTTTGAGTTTTCCGCAAATTCAATTGAGATACTGCTACAACAGAAGCTGCCTGCTGATCATTCTGCAATAATAAGTTTTAAATATAAATTATTCATTCACTCTTCATTCATTCATTCATTCATTCATTCATTCACTGAACTTCCACTCAATGAATTCATGAATTCATTCAAATATTCATCAAAAATTTATTCATCAATTTGAACATATTCGAAATTATTAATGTTGATATTATTTATGTTAATTAATTGTGTCTTTTATTAAATTAAATGCCTGCCAAAAATTATTTCCATTCAATTAATTGTTATTCAAGATGATTTATGGGGTTTTAATTCATTGAGAAGATTTCAATTGCAATGAACGCCATCTATGTGTGATTTTGTGAATGGGATTATGTTAATTCGATGAATCATTGAATGAATGAATGAATGAATAGGCAAACCAGAACGTGGAACGTGTGTGTAAAGGTTCATGAATGAATAGCTGTTTTATATATAACACTAGGAAAAAATAGATATTTATGACATCATGTGGAAAATGAATTTTCCCCGCTTGAGTGAATCACCCATTCTCCGGTGAATGAAATTCTTTCTTTGTTTGATTCTTTCTTTCTTTCAGAGAGTTAATCCCATTCTCCGGTGAATGAAATTCATTTCCTGCTTCACGACCATTAGGATTTCATATATTAAGATACGAGACACAAAATACAAGTGTCAAGTTTCACTAATGACAGATACAAGTGTAAAGATCTTTCACCGAAAACCAATCAGACCTGAATGGGAAAAGGTGGCCATAGTGAACCTGCTTGAATAGGTGCACACGAGTACCTACTTACCCAAAATGGCGTTTATTTGATTTTTGAGAAGTTGAATAAGTTTCACAGTCGATTAATATTGAAAGTTTATTGAACAATTCCGCTTTAGTTTGGTATTCAGATCAATCGGTCAACTTTGTTGCACTGCCTGCTGTCACAGATGGGCCACTACAGTGACACTCGACTGAATTACGACAATCAATTACAATGTTGTTAATTAAAATTCAATTAAAATTACCGTAAATATTATTAACTAACACACAGGTCTTCTTATTTTTGGGTCAAACATTTGTCCAGTTTCATTTTGGAGATCTGTCAGTCTCTCTCTGTCTTACGATCAGTCGCCGGAAGCAGAGAAACCTCCAGTTAAACATGCCTTCGACATGTGCTGTACATTTCAAGACACGATTGCCAACGTGAAAATGATTTATCTGCATGTTTTCCATGTCATCTTCTGTGGGGGCAAGACTGGCTCCAAGACGCCCAATGGAAGACTCCCTTTTTTCGTGACAACGATCACTCTGGGCCACGAAACTTCATTGCGAACATAACTTGCGTCAGATATTTTGCTTGTGACGCAATCGTATTTTCGAAATGAAAGGGTCCCGCCATATGCTCGTGCATCCGGCTTCGTTTGTCGAGGAAAATATTCAACTCGAACTATCTCGAACAAAATTGTCGCCGCGTCGCGTCGCGTGTATTGCTGATCTGATTGTTAGCCAGTTGTCTTTGGTTTGGATGTTTTCGCCATCTCGAACAAGAGTCGAACAATCTCGAACAATTTTTTTTTCATCGTAAACTATCAAAAACCTCTTTTCGAATTGTGTCCTTTTTATTGTTACGACTTTCATTCTGTATACACTGTCATAATATTACGTCTAAATTAACTTGAACCATCTCGAACCATTTCGAATTATATCTTGAACCAAAGTTCGCTGTGATTTTTATATCTCAGAGAAAGCTATTGCAGGCCCGTTCAGGTTTTCAGGTTTTCATTGTTCACGCAATCACAAATGTCTCGAACCAAAACACAAACTGCCATCTTGAACCATGTCGAACAATTTCGAACCATATCTCGAACCAAAGTTCGTTTTGTTTTTGATTTCTCAGCGAAGACTATTGTAGATCCCAGAAGCTCAATTTTCACGCTCGCTTACAGAATTTCAAACAACAACACGACCTGCCATCATGAACAATGTCGAACCACATCTCGAACCAAAGTTCATTTTGGGTTTTAAGGCTCAGAGAAAGCTACCACAGGCTTGTGCAGCTTATTTTTCAAGCTTGCTTCTCAAATCACAAATGTCTCGAACCACAACACCAACTGCCATCATGAACCATGTCGAACCATGTCGAACCACATCTCGAACCAAAGTTCGTTTTGGGTTTTAAGGCTCAGAGAGAGCTACCATAGTCTTGTGCAGCTTATTTTTCAAGCTTTCTTCCTAAATCACAAATGTCTCGAACCACAACACGAACTGCCATCTCGAACCATGTCGAACAATTTCGGACCATATCTCGAACCAAAGTTCTTTTTAGTTTTAAAATCTCCGAGTTTTCTGATTTTCATTGTTCACTTTCGCCTACGCTATCACAAATGTCTCGAACCACAACACGAACTGCCATCTTGAACCATGTCGAACCATGTCGAACCATATCTCGAACCAAAGTTCTTTTTAGTTTTAAAATCTCCGAGTTTTCTGGTTTTCATTGTTCACTTTCGCCTACGCTATCACAAACGTCTCGAACAATAACTCGAACTGCCATCCCGAACCATGTCGAACCATTTCGGACCATATCTCGAACCAAAGTTCTTTTTAGTTTTAAAATCTCCGAGTTTTCTAGTTTTCATTGTTCACTTTCGCCTACGCTATCACAAATGTCTCGAACAATAACTCGAACTGCCATCTCGAACCATGTCGAACCAAAATGTCCAGTTTTAATTTTGCAGAGAGAAACAATGAACCATTCTTCAAATTGATTGAGTCGCATGTTCGAGTCTCTACAGACATCCAGCAATTCCACAAAACGACGTCAATTCATTGTAACCTATTAGTTCCAAAACCCAGCAGTTATTAATATCAATAACCACTGATTTACATCCATCCCATATATCCTGATTGATCGGTTAACCCAAGCCATAAAACGATGATTTGTGTCTCAAAATGATATTCACTCGGTCCCTATTAAAAACGTCATATTCAAATGTACATAACCCACTAAATCACTAAAATAATCCCTTATATCCCTTAAACAGGAATCCCCAGACACTCCTTAATCGGCTCACCAATAGATAAAGCTTCCGAAAAGCGATAAAACGTGAAATATCCCTAAAAGGAATTCGTAAAATTCATAAATTCATTTGTTTGTGTTTGTTTAGCCATGTGTCCATGTGGTGTCCCCTTGCACGTCCCATCCTGATTAGCATGTCCTTCCACTTGTTGATTGATTCACGCGTCCTTTTTTGTGTCCAACTCGAACTGATATTCAAATTAATCCCTTTCACCCTTAAAGGGAAAATGTGTCAAAGGGATGAAATTGTGTCACTATCAATTTTATCATTATTATTATTATTAGGTTATTGATGTGGTTATGGTATGAATTTAAGGTATGTGGGTACGTGGGCAAAACCACGATAAAATTTAATGATTTCATTTTCATTCTATTGATTATATCGAGTACCAAATCCAACCGGATGTCCCGAGTAGAAATCATTTGTGGTTTTTGATCCGACTCGGATCAGAATTGCCTGAAGTAAGATCCGGAACGGGTCAGGCTTCCTGATCCGAATATGACGAATTTTCGTCACACCTCATATGAAAGGGAGCGGATCAGGCGGGCGGATCATTAACGGATCAGGCAATCCTGATTACAATGAAAAAAAATCCTAGGACTTATTTTTTGTGTTTTTTTCCATTTTAGATATACTATTTATCATATA
Source organism: Chrysops caecutiens (assembly GCA_963971475.1). Classification (NCBI taxonomy): domain Eukaryota; kingdom Metazoa; phylum Arthropoda; class Insecta; order Diptera; family Tabanidae; genus Chrysops; species Chrysops caecutiens. The sequence continues at coordinate 78,207,552 of OZ020567.1, read as the reverse complement.
ACCTTTATTAAATTCAAATGAAAAATCGGTTCTGAAAATTCTCCCCGTGGCGGATTCGAACCTACGACCAATTGATTCACGCATCCAAGAGTGGGACCCTCGCACGCTAGGCTGTCTTCTTAGTAATTAAATGAACTCATATTTGGATATATGACCGCAATCATTTACCAAGTCTGAAAAACTAAACTCTTAAAGATTTAAATGTCATGTTCATGTAATGTCACGTATAGGTCTATATGTGTACTTAGTAAGGAAATCAATATTTTCTCGTACATATTGTAATTGTGCTGATATTATAAAAAAAATTTAAATTTTCTTTGAGGATGCCATAAATAGTGGAGTATACATTGAACATGAACTATAATTTTGACAAAATTTTAATTTTATATCAACACGTGGTGATGTTAACGTTAGTGTTGCGATTGTAATTGAGACGTGTAAGTTCATGTTTTTTCAAAACCGTCATCCATAATTAAAATCGGAGAACGATTATTAAACTGAACCTCGTACTTAATGCAACATTTCCTGTACCCACCTCCAGTCTAACTGTTTATGATTTTGAAAACAATAATGATGCATGTGAAATTTTCTAATGGCCAAGTGAAGAGAAATAACGAATTTTCATATTGGGAAATTCAAATACCGGACTTGATCAGAATTTTGTACCAAGCCCTGATCAACTACTAATCAGAAGACCTTATTAAGAAAATTCTGATTGCATCCTGATCAAATACTGATCAGGTTGCCTTAATAAGAAATTCCTGATCCGGATCTGATCGTAATCCCAATAACCTGATTTCATTTCTACTCGGGGTGTTCAACGACTACACACGAACAATAAAACAACATTAATTCGTAACTCGAACAAAGTTTTGTATGACATGCAAATGAGTTGAACTAGCGTTGTGTCAAAATATAATATATTTGTGTAAACAAACGAAGTGTTCAAAATAAAATCAAATTTAATTGAAATGATTAACATGAATTTTTTGAATTTTTTCAATTTTTCCATTTTAATCACATGAAACCTACCCTTTATCTCCAACAAAACCCGCAAACCGCGAAACATCGACACGCACATGGAATAATTTACGAAAACATAAACGCCCGCGTGTATGCCCACATGAATTCGGAATTGATACGTTAACACGAAATATAAATATAAATTTTTAATTAGTAATATTAATTTGAAATCACGGAAGATATTTACGTATATAATATCGATTCCCTACTAAACGTTGAAAGGTTCAAAGGTGATTTGAATGATTTGTTCATGATCGTGACATGCACAACGAATGATCTGTGGCGCCATCAGACGGTGTTTTATGAATCGATCAAGATATAAAATCTTATCGATCACTTTATCTTGTGATTCGGGGAGCTATTGTAACGTTGTATATAGATAAAATGAAAAAATTGTAAAAGTGAAAATGAAAATGAAAATGGCGTCGCTGGATCGTGATTTTCAATTCAAGAAAACTACAAATAAAAATAAGAATTTTAAAGAATGTTAGATTTAAAAACACAAAAAATATGTTAGAATTTGTTTTAAATGAGAATCTTAACGCGTTTTTAATAGTACAAAGATTCTTCACCTCGATTCGTTCCTTCCGTTTTTCTTAAACGTGCAACGTGAACAACGTCTTAATGATGATCTTCAGTGATCAGTAATGGCGTCAGTGTTGGCGTCGGCGTGATGCCGCCATTATGTCCGCCATATTCTCTTCATCAGATAGTGGTTCATGGCATGTTGTTCTTCTTATACCTACTGGTATGAACTATACAACTTCTTGTCATGGTCGTCTTCTTTATTGAATTTTAAACTTTTAACAGAATTTATTCAATGCAAGTCTTTGAGGCGACAGTTAAATGGGTCAGACTCAACACTCAACTGAATTAACTGAATAAAACTGAATAAACTGAAGACACACAATTCGTAAAGGGGGGGCTACAAAAGGTGCATGGATGCATTTTAATAAGTCACAATTCCAAGAGAAATGGAAACAGAAAATGATGGAAAAAAGTGCGCTTGAATAAATTATTATACACTAATGGACCAGTAATTATAAATGCATGTGATGCATCCCAACGATTGAGATCGATGTAGCCTCGTACATGGTTTTGTAATAATGACTCTTAGTCCCTTAATGCTACCCAGGAATTGGAGCAGGGATGATCTTCATTAACAGAGGACTGTGATTCTTTTGTGATTAATCAAGATTAAATCATTAAGTCTGAATGTTGGGTTTTTGGCCCATTCCCAGTGGAATTCAATTCGTGGCATTCACAGGCAGTTTTTCGATCTCATGTGAGATCAATTCCAAGAGACGGGATCCACAATGACACAAAGAAGAAATTGTCATGTTTTCTTTGAATATTTTAAAAATGTTTTTAATACACTTTTAGCAGTTAACTTTAATTAACAAATTTTCAAATTCAGGAAATGCCACAAATTCAAGATGCTCCAAAATGATTTTCACACCATGAACGTGGAATGCCCACCTTGGAATTAGGGATGGTATATTCAATATCCAAGATACCCCTCAGATTCTGTCTGGTGTTTCATTCAACATTTCTCGGAATAGGCCGAACATTTGCAAATTTTACTCCGTAAAACCACAGAAAACTTTTTTTTCAAATAATGAATTCCATGTTTGATTTTATGACAAACCAATGAGCAAATATGCAAATAAACATAATTTGTTTTTCTTCTTGCATGAAATTAAATTAAAATTCCCGCGAAAATGTCGTGGTTTATTTATATTTTTTGAAAATTAATTTCAAGAATTCGAATTTCACAAATTTCTATTCAATACACAACGTGACACTGCTCTACAAGCTTTGAGGCTGAGAGTAAACTTGTCAAATTACCGTATGTCCAAATGAACAGAGAACAAATATACGAAGATCCGCACAAAGAGAAGATGTAGAGAATAGTGGTTAAGCATTGAAATAATTTCAAAATCCATATTCCGGAAAGTTGTAATTGTTGTTGAAATTCTGTTGAATCCGGAAATTCCGGAGTGTTTTCCAGCAGAAAATAGAATTTCTGAAAATTATTCCGTTTCAATTTGATTTTCGATTGAATGAATTTTATCATGAAATTAATTAAAAATTTTTTGAAATTTTTCAGAAATCAATTTCACACTACTCCAGACGCCATCAATTTGAAGTGTGATAAGAATTTCTAAGGATTACATACACCATTCGATATCGAAAATTTATAAGTTTTCGTAAATTGATTTGATCCGTCATCGTTTTGTTTTAGTTTTCGTAAGAAGAGGCAAATGCAAAAATGCCTTTGCGATGGTCGCGGTAACTAGGAAGTTCGCCAAACTGATTGACAATGGATAAGTGAGCGGTTGGGTCTGAAAGTGATCGGTGTGAAGTTTAAAAAATAAAAAAAAGAAACAAAATAAAAAAATTTTTATTCCTAATAAGTTCTTAAGAAAATAAATTCAAGAAGAAAAGTGATTTTATTAGTGTAAAGTGAATTATAATTTCATGTTGTCTTGGGTTTTGTGTTTTGTGTGAATTAAATAATTTCAAAATAAATAAAATTTAAATAATTTTTTCGAAATGAATTTACAACGTGACTCCATTTCGGATTTGATAGTGTTTTTTCTAATCTGGATAACAGACGTTTCCTGCCTCTGGGAGCACAAGGGTAAGTCTTGTTTCACTCTCATTTCCAAGTAAATCTACTTATGGCTTTGAATGGCAATGTCATTAACATTCATCCAAGAAAATCCAAGCTTCAAGAAGTGTCATAGACTGCATTCCTATTATCATCTTCTGAAGAATGTTTGTGCCACACTTGCACTCCATGTCATTGTCATCAAACCAAATCCCCTGCTTCCCTATATGAAACGACTCCAGTTCATTTACATTAACATCTTCCACGAATGGTTAAAGAGAATTTTGTGTATTAGAAAATTATTTCAAGATTCTAATTATAAATTTCTACATACTTATAATTGATGGTTTTCTTCAGATGTTTTTCGACATTTCATGGACTGCACTTGGAAAATTAAAATTTATTTCGTTTCTAAATTTTGAATGAAATTAAAAATTCGTCAATTAATTTTCAGGTATTTACACAAACGAATTAATCTCGGGGAATTTAATTGTTCCGAAAAAAGTTAACTACAAAGGTGAACATGTTTCAAATAATTTAACACATCATCATGATGTCGATGAAGGTGATTTGCATTATCACATTGATGTTGATAATGAGACATTACATTTGGAACTGGTGTAAGTTGTTGTAGAATGCAAAGTGATGCATTTGAAGTGATCTCAAATGATCGTGATCGTCTTGTTTTAGGCCACATAATTATTTCATGGCGCCAGCAATTGTCATCGAACGTCATCGAAGGGATTTACGGACAAGGAGGAGACCATTGAGGAATGTTAACTGCCATTACCATGGTAAAGTCCGGGGACAGAGTGACTCGAAGATCGCTTTGTCAGCTTGTAATGGAATTGTAAGTATCGTTTTTCACGATGAATCCTTTGAAAATTTCAATCTAACTTGATAAAATCCAACTCAAAATCCTGTTAATTTTATGGTAGTAAATCATTGAATTTAGTTCATAATAAATTTCTGTAAGCATAAAGTATCACAGAGAATATATACGAAGATCCGCACAAAGAGAAGATACCGAGAATAGTTGCCAAACATTCAAATTTGAAAATTGTAAACCTTGCAGCTCTTATTTTCGCCTCTTGACTCAAAAATTCTCTTCTTGAATATACGTTAAATCAGTTTAAAATGACATTGATAATATCCACTTCAACATCCTGTTAACTTTGTAGTAAATCATTGAATTTAGTTCATAATAAATTTCTGTAACCAACAAAGTATCACAGGGAATATATACGAACATCCGCACAAAGAGAAGATACCGAGAATAGTTGCCAAACATTCAAATTTGAAAATTTTAAAATTTGTTTGCTCTAATTACGCTCTTGACATAAAAATTCTCTTCTTAAATATATGTTAAATCCGTTTAAAATGACATTGATAATATCCACTTCAACATCCTGTTAACTTGGAAGTAAATCATTGAATTTAGTTCATAATAAATTTCTGTAACCAACAAAGTATCACATTGAATAACATTCACAAATACTCGTATTACTAGTAATGTAAAATGAAAATAAATAAATAAAAGCCGAAACAAGGAACGAGAAATGTTAATCATAGTTCAGGACAATTCCGAATCGCATGAAACAACAAATTACTAAGAAATTGCATGGCGCCAATGCCACGCCACATGGCTCTGGTTGGTAAATAAATAAAAAATATAAAACTACTACATAGTATAGTGACTAGGTGGCCACCAAGCAGTCCAGGTTTAGGTTTAGGTTTTTTCTACTCATAATATGTAATTTATGTTCCTCAACAAAAACCGCCAATTCCCTGTATATGTAGAAGATAGATCGATCGTAGATCGTATGTAATCACAACTACAATCATGAAGAAGGTACGTTTGGCTTGTGCCTAGTTTAGGTTTATAGGCTATTCATGATGTTGAACGAAATAATTCATTCGTTGAGTTGAAATTGTTTAATTTACGTGCACTCATGAACAGGCCATCGATAACGTGCCTGATATCGATACATTATGGCAAGCAACAGTAGAAGAATGAATTGCGAAATTTTTACCTTGATTACCTTGGATTTAAGATTGAGGGAAGAATGAGGGAATGGAGTATTGTGGATTGTGGATTGTGGATTGTGAATTGGATTTTAGGCTTTAAGTTAGACTTGGTCTTAGACGATCATTTAGTATTGCGATGCTTGTGCGGGCAAACATAATTTACCTGAAACTCAACACATAAATCTGGCCTTAGGTTTGGCGTCATGTATCACAAACCTTCAACCTTAATTTGTTAGATACATACGAGTACTATATGTACCTTCAATGTGTCACTGTGATTTGTTAGTGATGACAATAGTTACATGAATTTTGAATTTTATTCAATTACAGGTTGGTCATATCAAAACCCAAAAAGGTGACTTCTTCATTGAACCATCAAAGCATCACAAATTGTCCCACACTTCCGGACATCCTCATGTCATATTCCATCGTTCGTCGATTCATGACAAGGTACAAACAATACAACACAATGTAATACAATATAAATATAATTATAATTATATGTTATTATAGAAATTACATAATCACAACAAGAAGAAACGTCGACGACGAAGAAAACATGCACTGAGCAATTGTGGTACAAAAGAACCACGACGCCGAACGGAAACAAGGATCGAATGGCAACCGCAAGGCAAAGTAACAATTAATTAAATACAATATTATTAACAAAAACATATTAATTAGTGATTTTATTTTCATATCCATGTGCTGGGAATTTTGCGAACACGACATTTGTAACGTGATTTTTGAATTTTGATTTTTGAATTTTTGAATTTTGAAAATGAAAACAAAAAATAGGTTATTATTCAAGGTGGCCGGAAGATCCGTCGACATCATAATCATAGTAATAGTGTATCAATGCAAAGACATCATCGTCGTCGTTCAAAACGTTCAATTAGCAGCCCACGTCATGTTGAGGCCCTTATTGTTGCCGATCCCACAATGGTTGCATTTCATGATGATGTTGAGACATATCTATTGACAATTATGAATATGGTATCATCGTTGTATAAAGATCCAACAATTGGTAACTCAATCCATATCGTTGTGGTTAAGATTGTACTACTCGAAGATGAGGAATCAGATGTAGACCTCAATTTAACCGAGAATGCACAACGCAATCTTGACATGTTTTGTACGTAAGTAGCTAATCATACAATATATTGTTCATTTATTAATTGTAATCGTTACATTACTTTCACTTCCAACAGATGGCAGAACAAATTGAACACGGACGATGAGAAGGATCCGTATCACCATGATGTTGCAATTTTAACAACTAGGAAAAATATTTGTGGAAATGATTGTATGTAAGTTACTAATAATTATTAAACAATTGATAGATATTTATGAAGACATGTAGAAAATGAATTTTCTCCGCTTGAGTGAATCTCATTCTCCGGTGAATGAAATTCATTCTGTGTTTGATCTACATAAAATGAATTTTCCCCGCTTTCAGAGAGTGAATCCCGTTCTCCGGTGAATGAAATTCATTTTCTGCTTCACGACCATTAGGTTTTTATATATTAAGATAACTAATGCAATTTCTATTTCCATTTTTTCACTTTTCGTGTGGATAGGACATTGGGCATGGCTAACGTCGGCGGGATGTGCAATCCAAGGAAATCGTGCAGCGTCAATGAGGACAATGGCATCATGCTGTCTCACACTATTGCTCATGAACTTGGCCACAAGTGAGTTTATCTTTTTCATAAAATATTTTAAGTAATATATCTACTGGTTGTCCCAATTCTTAATTGAATGAAATGAATATGACTCGAGAATGCTGAGAGTCAACTCCGATCTGAGTTGATTCATAGTTGAATGTTCTGGTCTTCAGTCTAGATCCACTATAATCACGATAAAACAATTTTCACAATACCATCTGCTATAACTCCATTTATATCTGAATAAAATTACATTCAACAAAAGTTGAAACGTTCAGTTTGCAATCATTTGGCCGCAGTGATCATGTCAATCGAAATTGAATGCATGCAACATGAAAAATGAATTTTTTCAAATAAATTGTTGAAAGCATGAAACGATCAACTGATCTAAACATTCACTCAATCAACGATAATTGAATAAAATTGTTAAAAATTTTATTAATTTCATTTATTGAAAAAAATTGATTAGTTCTGTTGAATTTCAGTTGAAAGCATTAAACGTTCAACTTGCAATCAACCGGTATGAACATTCAATCAATCAATGATAATTGAATGAAATTGTTAAAAATTTGATTGATTGGTTCAATTCAATTTCAGTTGAAAGCATGAAACGTTCAACTTGCAATCAACCGGTACGAACATTAAATCAATCAATGAAAATTGAATAAAATGGTTAAAAATTTCATTTGTTGAAAGAAAATTGATTGGTTCAATTCAATTTCAGTTGAAAGCATGAAATGTTCAACTTGCAATCAACTGGTATGAAGATTGGATCAATCAATAATAATTGAATAAAATTGTTAAACATTTTATCAACCTTATTTGTTGAAAGAAAATTGATTGGTTCAATTCAATTTCGGTTGAAAGCATTAAACGTTCAACTTGCAATCAACTGATGTGAATTTTCAATCAATGATAATTGAATAAATTTGTTAAAAAGAAAATTGATTAGTTCAGTTCAATTTCAGTTGAAAGCATGAAACGTTCAATTTGCAATCAACTGATGTGAATGTTCAATCAATCAATGATAATTGAATAAACTTGTTAAAAATTTCATTAACGTTATTTGTTGAAAGAAAATTGATTAGTTCAGTTCAATTTCAGTTGAAAGCACGAAATGTTCAACTTGCAATCAACTGATCTAAACATTCAATCAATCAACGATAATTGAATAAAATTGTTGAAATTTTTATTAACTTGATTTGTTGAAAGAAAATTGATTGGTTCAGTTCAATTTCGGTTGAAAGCATTAAACGTTCAACTTGCAATCAACTGATGTGAATTTTCCACCAATCAATGATAATTGAATAAAATTGTTAAAAAGAAAATTGATTAGTTCAGTTCAATTTCCATTCAACTGGAATCGGATATCATCAATTGATCGTGAATAACTGAAAATTTTGTTGATATCATTAAGTGGATATGATCAGTTACATAATACAAGGCATACGATCAATCGATATATCGCCTCAAATCGATCATCGTCCAGATCAAGATGGATCTGATCATGATATCCTTCCTGTATTGATTGTCCGCGTTAAAGATCATATTATATGCCAACATGGAGAACCCCTGTTGATCAAATATTCGATTACCGGAGCCTCTGAGACGCCTACAATCGATATCACGTTGTGAATAGTAATTACTTCGTACCGAAAAATTAATAATAGAGTTGTATGGCTTCGGCGGGAGGGAAGAATTATGAATAATGATATATTATAGTATGCCTCTGGGTATATGGGGCCAGTATATAATGCTGGGACAGAGTTTTTGGGCTACGTACTGTATAGTGTAGAAACGTGACGTTCAATTTCGCTTAGCTAAACCACATTCTGTTGGGTATTAGCGTTTCGCGATCGATTGGTTATTGATCGATTGTTCGATCGTGCTTTGATGGTTCCGGGCAAATTCCTGAATTTGATTGATTTGTAAAATGAATAATTTATTATTAATTTATTGACTGTATGAGGTAATACGAAAACAACAACGACGACGACATTTGACAAATTGCTGTAATTATCTATGATATGATTTATGATTATGTACCTGCGACTTACGAGAAATTGACAGAATTGACTAGATTGAATTATGTACTTTGCAGTTTTGGAATGTTCCATGATACGGTTAAGATCGGATGCCATGGACGTATAGGACCAATCGTTCATATAATGACACCAACATTTGGTGCTGATACAGTGCAAGTGTCATGGTCGAATTGTAGCCGGAAATATATAACTCATTTCCTAGAGTAGGTTTTTGTAGGATTATAATGAATGAAATAGGTGTTTAAAAATAATGAAATGATTTTAGTCAAGGACTTGGTGAGTGCTTGGATGACACACCAAGTGAACCAGATTTCGAATATCCAGAACTTCCACCTGGTGCGATGTACAATGCTGAATTGCAATGTCGTTTGGAATTCAATTTGACAGATGACAATGTTGGGGTATGCTCATCCCCCAATGAAATATGTTCACAATTGTGGTGTCAAGTGAATGGAGAATGTGTTACGAACTTGAGACCCACAGCACCTGGCACGAATTGTGGTAAGCACAAGGTATGGTATTCTCTTTAGGGGATTTTCGGTTGTGTGTTGTTAAAAAGGGAATAAATCATTTTCATTTCAGTGGTGTCAGAATGGTCAATGTGTTCCCATGGAAGATATACCAGATCCAGTTGATGGAGGATGGGGCAACTGGAGTGATTGGAGTTCTTGTTCTCGCACATGTGGCGGTGGTGTTTCCATTCAATCAAGACAGTGTGACAACCCGGCTCCAGCTAATGGTGGAATGTTTTGCATTGGTCAAAGGAAGAGGTAATGTGGATTTGTCTGCAATGAAAGAGAATCACACTAATGTATATCCTTCAGATACACTATATGTAACAAGGAACATTGTCCTGAAAATGAACCAAGCTTTAGGGCAGTTCAATGTGCCAGATTCAATGATGTTCCCTATCGCGGAGAGAAATACACTTGGCTGCCATATTTCGATAGATGTATGTAGATCAACATTATAGATCTATCAATGTTTATTCTTTATTCCATAATAGATAACCCATGCAAATTGTTTTGCACCGATGCTGACGATACTGTTATAGCTACTTGGGCAGACACTGTGGCAGATGGTACACCGTGTAAAATAGGGACGAACAACATGTGTATTGATGGGATATGCAAGGTAATAAACGTGGAATAATAAAGTGGTTTTACTCAAATTGAAATGCTTTCAATTCAACTAGAAAGTAGGATGCGACTGGATAGTTGGATCGAACAAAACTGACGATCGTTGTGGAGTTTGTGGTGGAACCAATGAGAACTGTGAAGTTGTTAAAGTAAGTTTCTGAAGAATAGCTATTTATGTATCAAGAGTGTAAAGTGACGCTTTCTTGCACGCGTGGATTGCAGCATGAGTGCAAAGTCCTGTCGCATGCGTACAAAGACGAGTGGAGAAATTGTGGCTCGAGACGAAGTCGACCGCTACAACTACGCGAGTTTTTGTACGAATGCGTCATGACCAAGCGCAAATGCAGCAACGACTCGTTGAATTTGAGATTAACATTCGCACGAATCTGTTACATAAAGCACATCGAAAACTCAACTTTCACACATGAATCCTTTATTTAACAGGAGGATTTTTATGACTCTTACAACATTTCCAATGGATACTTCGAAATAACTACGATTCCGGCTGGTTCCAGGCACATCCTCTTCGAGGAGTTAGCTAAATCCCAGAATTATCTGAGTGTTGGCAAGACGAACAGCAGCAAATTCTTCTTGAATGGGGAAAGACTGATCTCGATGTCTGGAGAGTTCACGATCGCTGGAGCTGTGAGTTCATACGAGCGAGAGGAGAACCTAGAGAAGATCAGTATTCCAGGACCGATTGATGTGTCAATAACACTTTACGTGAGTTTCAGATAGAGAATCTGGAAGATTTCGATTTCAAACCTCCTTCCTTCCTTCTTCAGGTTCTTGTTGTAGGTGGTAAGAAAAACGAAGGTATAAGGTATGAGTTCACTTTGCCAGCCAAGAACTCAACGTCAGTCCTTACGTTCATGTGGAAACTTGGCGAGTGGACAGCATGTTCGGCGACTTGTGGCGGAGGAACCCAGAACCGGATGCCATTGTGCTATCAAGAAGGAAAATGTAAGATCAGTTGAAAGAAAATTGTGACACAAGTCACTTGGTTGTCTCTTCCAGTGATTGTCGCCGACGACTTTTGTTGGACAAACGCTCTGAACGAAAGACCACATCAAATAGCTAGGATCTGCAATGAGGATCCATGTCCAGCTCATTGGTGGATTGGACCATGGCAACTGTGTCCAGTAACTTGTCGCATTCGGAATGGAACGATCCCAATGAAGAGACGTTCAATTATGTGTGTTGATCAAAATGAAGTTGTACTACCAGATTCACGGTGTGAAGATGAAACTAAACCTGCTGACTTTGAGCTTTGTAGCCCATACATTCCATTTTGCACTGACGAGGGTAACCATGATAGCTCTGATTTGTCTAAGAACATCGATGAGGATACTGTGGAAGATACTTCGAATTTAATTTAGGCATAAACCTCAATTTCATACATACCTGCTGCGAAAACTTTAGAAACCTACAAAATCTAGACTATAGTATTGCTATCAGTAATTTGCTTTAAACGTTGTTTGTAATTATATAATAATGATAAAAACAAAATACTTATTTTATGAATAATGATTATTTATGTTTTCTACTATAATAAACACGTGTTGCACGTGTCATTTACGAATTCCGTCGATTTAGTTTTTCAATTTATTGTAATGAGCAAGTTATCAAAGTCTAGTTTAGTTAATGTAGTTTGTTAAGCCTATAAAACATATTGTATTATTGTAATTGAGACTTACAGTAAAACGTAATCAGAGTTTACTAACACAATCATATGGAATTTTTAATTTTACTCAGCGAAATCCATTAGTTGCCTTGATATAAAATTTGATTATTCCTCAAATACTTCACTGATCAGGCTCAAAATCCTTATGTGGCCCAAAAAAATCAAGGACTTGAAAAGTGGCTCAGAAACAAATACACTGTGGAACAATATTTGAGCAAGAGGCCATGAAGAGCCATCTATGATTTCGAAGTAAAACATGGTAACTACTTCTTCGATTGCTTCTAACTCTTCATATGTTGTACCGATCTGGCTCAAAACTCATACATGACTTGGTACAATCATTGTTTTTTGGTAAATGTTATAAATTGAAACACCTTGGAACAATTTTTGGGCGGGAAGCCATGTTGAGCCATCTATGATTTCGAAGTAAGGAATGGTACTTGTTCAATTCCCTGTAACTCTTCACATCTTGCACCGATCTGGCTCAAAACTCACACATGACTTGGTACAATCATTGTTTTTTGGAAAATATTATAAATTGAAACACCTTGGAACAATTTTTGAGCGGGAAGCCATGTAGAGCCATCTATGATTTCGAAAGAAGAGATGGTACTTCTTCAATTACTTGTAACTCTTCACAACTTGCACCGATCTGGCTCAAAATTCATACATGACTTGGTATGATCATTGTTTGTTGGTAAATGTTATAAATTGAAACACCTTGGAACAAGTTTTGAGCAGAAAGCCATGTAGAGCCATCTATGATTTCGAAGTAAAACATGGTACTTCTTCAATTGCTTGTAACTCTTCATATCTTGTACCGATCTGGCTCAAAACTCATACATGACTTGGTATGATCATTGTTTGTTGGTAAATATTATAAACTGAAACACCTTGGAACATTTTTTGAGCGGGAAGCCATGTAGAGCCATCTATGATTTCAACGTAAGACATTGAACTTCTTCAATTCCGTTTAACTCTACATATCTTGCACCGATCTGGCTCAAAACTCATACATGATTTGGTACAATCATTGTTTTTTGGTAAATGTTATAAATTGAAACACCTTGGAACAATTTTTGAGCGGGAAGCCATGTAGAGCCATCTATGATTTCGAAGTAAGACACGGTAGTTCTTCAATTGCTTCTAACCCTTCACATCTTGTACCGATTTGGCTCAAAACTCATACATGACTTGGTACAATCATTGTTTGTTGGAAAATATTACAAATTGAAACACCTTGGAACAAGTTTTGAGCGGGAAGCCATGTAGAGCCATCTATGATTTCAGCGTAAGAGATGGTACTTCTTCAATTGCTTGTAACTCTTCATATCTTGCACCGATCTAGCTCAAAACTCATACATGATTTGGTACAATCATTGTTTTTTGGAAAATATTGAGCTGAAGTTGAAAAGGATTTTCTTCTCGTTTGTTCATGAATTTAAATGAGATTTATTAAATAACATAATCACAATACTTTTCTTATCATAAGAAACTTCGAAAGCTTCACGATCTACATCAAAGATCAAAATCCTTTATAGCTAAACAATTGGAATTTCATGTCGTTAATACTTAAAAAACAAAAACTAGTTAAATATAAAACTCAAAATGATTAAGAACGTCAAGTGATAAACTCAAAATCGTGTATCATCTGGCAGTTTAACGAAATATGCCACTTTGTCTTCGGGAACTCTGTAATTGTGCATCCACCTGCTTCCCTTCCTGAGGGACCCATCGACGCCATCCTTCCAAACGCCTTGTGGCAAATAGACTGAAAGAAAAATTATGAAATTAAGTTCAAAATCTTGTCTCGTACAAATTACCTTCACGACTGGTGTGTCCTTTTTGCAGAATTGGTGCCACGATCAGTTCCTCTCCAACAGAGAATTCATCGTTGACACTCAAGCAAGCCGGATCGTACGGATCCAACATCCAGAGTGGTCTGATGAGAGGAAGACCCTCGTTCATGGATTCACTCAAGTACTTATCCAGGATTGGAATGACAATCTTCTGGCGTATGGATGTCAGTTCCTTGACAATCTCAGTTACATAGTCACTCTTGTATTCCGAAGGCAAATGACTGAACTGGATGGCAGGAAGGAATGTAACAAGCTGGAGCCATCGAATGAAGAGTTCTTGAGATGGTAATGGCGGTTGTTCCAGACTGTAGAACGACAGCATTTTAGTGGCATTCGGTGGAAGTTGATAGTCGCCACCGATTGGTCCAGGGATTATGAATGGATAACCTAGAATTCCGTAATTCAAGACGGAAATGACTAGACTCTTCAGACCATCCCAAGACGAGTTCACTGGTGGGAGACTCAAGAATGCTGGTGGACGTGGAATGGAAATTGCTTTCGATACACCAATGTAATCGACAGACTCATCAAGACTGGAAGTAAAGATTCGTCCATAGACGTCTGGATTATCTAATGTCTTCCTGCACTGATAGTAGTGTGGCATATTATATGCATTCCCTAGATCGAAGTAGAATGCATCTATCTGGTATTCCTTTACAACTTTCTTCAACTTGTCCACGAGCCAAGGAATCGAAGCATTATTGGTTATATCCAAGACACCAGCACTGGACACACTCTTGTACCTCGTCAGTGCTGGAATACTCCGCTCGGAGTGTCGCTCATATATGAGAAGTTTGTTCTTGACGGCATCTTTGAAGTTCCTACTGTCAGTGCTGATGAACGGCTGAATGGTCAACACGATCCTGAAGCCACGTCGATGCAGGACATTGATCAGATCTTCTAGAGTAGCAAATCTTGCAGTGTCGACACTGAAGTCTCCAATGCTCTCCTGCCAAAACTCATTCACCAGGACATGCCCTAATCTCATGAATCCCATCGCAATAACATCCTCGGAGTAGTTGTAGATTGTGTTCTCGTTGAGGAATGTCTGATCCAAAGCGGGTATCTGCCAGATAGGTTCATGCATTATGGTGTTAAGTGTCCTCATGTCCTCCTTTTTCATTCCATCCCACAAACTCTTCTGTGTCATGGATCTATGCAGAGTTCTCATGTCATCTGCAGTACAGATCTTGTACGACAGAATCGGAAGTGGTGTCAGACGATTAACAAATGCAAAATCATCGTTCTGTGCTCTCATACAGAATCGCTTCGATGTTCGATTCATGCTAATTTGCAACGGAGTCTTCTCGTCAATTTGTATAGCAACACCTCGTGAATTAATAAAATATCTCTTGATGGCATTCCCGAATTGATACACTTTTGCATCACCAGTTATAAATGGTTGAAAATCAAAATCCGCTTCACTAAATGGCCAATCTGCATCCGTAGTCAAACCACCACCGAACCAGAAACCCGATTCCCTTGAGAAATCATAACAATCTGTGGGGTAGATGTTCTCATCCAATGCTTGCCACCGAATTATGTAGCAACGTCTCAATGCTGTATCGTCCTTGTTCATGTACATCCTTGCCCAACCACTCCACTCCAAACACACACTGCCGTCATTGAACGTATCGTCTGAAAGACAATTAAACGGCTCATCTGTCATTATTGTCCTTCCCAAGAATCCTCGCAGCACCAAATCGTCCTTGCTATTGTACACCCGTATCGTTCGCTCGGCTTTATTAAACTTGATTTTCTCAAAATACGACTTTGTAAGGATCTGCTGATGATACATGATATATGCATATCCAACCTATATAAATTATATTACATAAATTCACCAACAATCCCCTTCCTCTTCTACTTCTTCTCAACTTACTAAAAACATTATTATGAAAAACAATATCGCCACGAAAACTTTGATTTTGTAGTCTTTTGTCTCTTTCTTCTTCTTCCGTATCATTGAGGGGAATGCCTTGAAAATAAACAACAAAAATTACAACGTGAAATGTGAAATTTTTTACGGAATGACAGGACTGTGACAATACTCGGCATTTTCTCTTTGTGCGGATTTTCGTATATTAATCCTGTCTCTCTCTCTTTATCAAAAAGTTTAAGCTTGTCGCTTGTTAATTACTTGAATTCAAGTCAATAAACTTTAATAAATTTCACTCACGCTTTTCTCAGATAAACTCTTTATCAATTCACTCTCACAGTTTTTATTCCGATAAGACAAATCAATTTTACTCAAATTCTTTTCACTTATCAAAACCATATTTAATCGCAATAAATTATTATTATTCAAAAATATAATTAATCAAATCGACTTTATCGTGTGTTTGACTGACTATAACTAAAAAAATGTTTTTATTAAAAAATTAAATCATATTTTAACTAAAATATTTTTCGCACAAAACTTGGCAAAACAAACAAATGATTAAGTAAACATTTAAAAATAAGTGAATAATATTTTTAAGTACTTTCGGATAGAATGTATGCACCAAAAAAAAGAAAACATATTGAGTGTTAATAAATTTCCCACTCACAACTAAAAATGAATTTTTAACATTCCGAATTTGATAGTTTAATGACGCGGGTTATGGAACCTTATGATAAACACCTTATGTCACGTCACACTGGTATTACAAATTTCGTGGTTATTGAGAATATCTAGTGTCATGGAATCAGGGAAAACCTTTGTAGAATCAAGGGATTAAAGGTAATCCCTCGGATTAATGATTGGCGATGAGGGTACACGAAGTCACTGTTATCTTACCTGCATTTTTTCCTTCAACAAACTAGCCAATGAATTGATGCTTGTTATTGAGTTTTGATTGCTCAAATTGCTCTGGTTATCAAATTCGTTAGCCATCATTTCCTTGTCATTCAGACGGATCGCTGGCAATGGAGCAACTGATAGTTTACGTTTACTGCGGAATTTTTGTCTAGTTAAAAAATGAAAAATAAATTATTTGAAAATTTTACACCCAAAACAAATAGAAAATGATCGGAGTGAGAGAATCACATCAATATCACTATAATACCAAGTGGTTTATCTTTATTAGCTGAGATATAAATGTAATTTTCTTGCTTGTATCTTGAAGATATGTAATTCCTTCCCTTATTTGTCTGAGAAGATAATAAGTATTAGTTGTCGCCGGCGAATGAGTCAATTTAATTTTCCGGTAGATGTGTCGTACTTCAATCAATTGAATTAAATTAAAACTAAACCCGAGACCGAATTAACATTCACTTGCATGAAACAAATAAATCCAGTTCGTTTGAATGCAATTTTATTTGGAACATAATAAAACTAGTAGAAAGAACAAAACTACGAGTATCACTCACTTAAATTCGAAATTGCTTTACTTCGAAATCGGTCACAACAAACATCACAATCACAACAAACATTACACTCTGACTGTTGTCTGGGAACTACATTAGAGACATGTGAGACAGTTCATTGTGATTCTGGAAGTTTAAGAGTTAACTGGATATAACTAAGAGACACCAGATCAATTCGGAATGACCCTCTAGCTAAAGATTCAGATTAAGATGACTCTTGGTCGTCCAAACTTTGACTGATAAGAGACTATATCTTTGTTATCGCATTCTAGATATATGTACTTACTGGAACATTGGTTTCTTCTCTGGTTCATCCTCATCATCATCATCGTCGTCGTCTTCATGGTGATGGTCCAGTTTCGGATGCGGTTCAGGAGGATCTGGGATACTGCAAGCGATAGAATCAGCATCATCTGTTGCCTGGAAAATGATGAACATTTCATTAGATCCTACACATCCAACAGTTCCTATTACACCTGTAGATCTAAGAAACTATTCAAACTTTCTTCACTTGAATTATGCAAATGGAACTGATTTCTTGGCATTTGTTGAAAATTTATTTTAATAATAATACTTATCAAAAATTTCCCTCACAAAACACTCGACGTCCGATCAACAACTGGTCAAACGTCAAAAAATTCTGTTAGACGTAATTTATGTAATTGCAGTTTAAGTAAAATTTTCTTAACGCAATTCAATTAGATTTGATTAAGTCCATGTAGACCGTACATTCACTATCTCTCTCTCGTAAATTCGCACAACATTCTGTATCTCAGGTGAAAACAAAATATTGTCCTCCATTTATATATGAATTAAAAGTGAATTTGAAATGCGCTAAATTGAACACGATCACTTCGTTCAATTCAATTCAATTTTATCGCAGTCGCACGCGCACCTGTTCAAGGTGCAAATTTCAGCGAAAATTCTATTAGAACGAGAATGAATGCGAAATTCAATTAAATGTTAATTGCATTTGTTTATATAAATGATTTGCTGTAACAAATTGGTTATTGTTGATTTGTTGATTTAATTGAATGGGAAATCCATTGAATTGAAATTATCAGGATTGGATCAATTCATATTGTGAGTGAGTGATAAAATTTACCACCACACCACACGCAGTAACTCGGATGTACACTATAAAGGAATGTTCACAATGTTAAGTGCAAGTGAAAAGTGAAAGTGTTGTGACAAGGACAACGTGAGAGTAATTTTTTATCCCTTCCTCACAGCGAAGTATCAAACCTTCCATCTGTTGGATTTTTCGCAAACTACTTTATCGATTCGAAACAAGCGACAGTGAGTGCGGACAAAAATGACTTTCACGTTCACGTTGGGATGACTTCCCATAATACGTGAGGGAAGACCATTGAATCAATAATTAAAGGAATGACCTGTATTGTACGTGAGTGAAGTCTACCTTGTCCTAGAAGCTACAAATAACATCAACAGCAATGTTACTTCAGCAGAAAACACACTTTTCTGAATATCGGGCCAGCAAATAAAAGCACGACTTTTCCGTATCACCCTGTGTGCCACCCAGGGTAGCAAGGTTTGAATATTTGATATCGAAAACGTTTCTGCGCATTGTCTGTGCTAGAAAAGATGAGTGTACACGGTACGTGGAAAGTAGAGACATCTAGTGTCGACCAGCAACACAGGAAAGTATTAAACTCGAATTTCTCGCATTTTAAATTAATTTTAACATTAAAATCAATTTTTAATTAATGAAAAATTCGGTTCAATTTTAATTTAATAAATAAATTTAAAATTAACAGTAATTTATTGTAGGTGATTTATCTGATATTATCTAAACAACAAGGTGAAGGTCATCATATCGGGTCAGGGAGAAAACTGCGCACCCACAATGGGTACCAGTTCTACAGATGATCACTTCCAAAGAGATCAGAGACGTTTCTGGTTTAGAAACTTGTTCGACACACTACTGATCATTGAAACAAACAAGGTATTAGTTGATAATATTCAAAATGAATCACATCAATCAATATTATGTCCTAGGTATCATTTTGGGGATAATTTGTGGCTATTACGACCTCGTTGTCGTGAGCGTAATAAAAGAATAATAGCCAGTTTAGCAAAATAGGATAAATAGCTTATCAAAATAAGAATAAAAATCGTGTAGTACATGAATACCACCTACACGAAACATTCAATTCGTATTTTGTTGTCATTTATAACAATATCACGTTAAGTTAAAATGAAAATATTTTGTTAATTAACACGAATCAGACAATTTTTATAAGATGCTGTTAACGAGGCTAAGGTTTATGATATGTATATCTGTAGTTTTGCGATTCAAGGTAGATCTATACAGATTGTTCTATTCAATTTTGATGACACTTGATATTGATATGCACTATCATTGTGATATACATATGTGTATTATCAGTTGGTTTGTGATAATACTATCAAATCAACAAGATGCAAGAAGTTCCTCGTCAGCAACACGCAGTGATTACAAAATTTTCACCAAATTCGACTTGATAACTTACCATTTAGGAGATATCAAGATAATAGTAGCACCTTGCAACTAGATTTTTAAGCTTA
This sequence comes from Chrysops caecutiens, assembly GCA_963971475.1. NCBI lineage: Eukaryota > Metazoa > Arthropoda > Insecta > Diptera > Tabanidae > Chrysops > Chrysops caecutiens. The sequence goes on along the minus strand of OZ020567.1, from coordinate 78,187,577 downwards.
CTACAAAAACAAGTTTCAAATAACAACACTGAGACTAGATTTGACTTATAGCTGGTAAATTACTGACTGTTGTTTTACAATAAACTACAGAACATCTAAGTAAGATTGTTTGTTAGAATCACTTCAATGAAAATCAAAACCGGAATGTTGAATTTTATATACAAATCGGAATATTGACGTCTTCTCTACCTTGAGGTATAACCAATGATGATCTGGTAAAATCTGTAAATCTGCCGTGTCACATTTAATCATGGATTTTAAAGCGAAAAAATAAGGTTTACCGCAAATATTTTCGCAAGTTATTTGAAAGTGTAATTGTGCAGATAATTGACATAATTGATTGAAACAATACGATGTATGTACCTATATCTGTTTGATGTTGTATTAAAGCCGAAAATTTGAATATATACCTGATATTTTTCAGAAAACCGAATCAACTTGAACTGACCTGGATCAATAATTGAAGTTCAAGCGCATTAAGCGTTTCCTCAAATGTAGAGTAGTAATAAATATAAAACAATTTAAAATTCAAGTTTAACTTATATGACACTGTACTGGCGTAATATATCTTATCCATAACAACACGGAAAGTAGCAATTTACGAAAATTGTGATAAAATCAGTGAATTATGAAATTCAGTCACGAGTGGGTATTTTGTCAGTAGATAATAGCTATTTAGGTATCAAGGGTGTAAAGTGACGCTTTCTTGCATTCGTGGATTGCAGCATGAGTGTAAGGTCCTGTCGAGTGTAAGACGAAGTCGAACGCTACAACTACACGAGTCTTTGTACGAATGCGTCATGACCGAGCGCAAATGCAGCAACGACTGCAAGAAAGCGTCACTTACAACAAATTAGTGGAAAGTTGAATTTGAGATTAATATTCACACGAATCTGTTACATAAAGTAACAGGATGTTTGGGAATCGAACACTTTACGCACAAGCGTTGGATAAATTATATTTATTTGAAGGACATATCTTACTCACTTTGAACCGTTTTAGGACACGTCTCTTGGCGATACGAGTTTCAGTAATCTGCTCGAACTTCGTGAAAACTTCAATCACCAAATTAGTGACTTGATCGTACATATTTTCTGTATCGCAAAAGATATCACTTTGAAAAAACGCAATTTATGACTAAGGGAGCGTCTTGTATTGGATATCAAATTGCCCGATATCCCCGAAAATTTCATTTATTACATATTATGGTTTTTGTTAGAGTAAACCACGATGTGCCTTATGCTTATCACATATGATGGACAGGAATGGTATAATCCCTAAGATCCACAGAGATAATAGCTTGCATTCTATTTTCAATACGAACCATATGATTGTGATAGTTATGAGTTATAAGGTACTAACGAAATAAAGTCTCCATCAAAAACGGATTACCGGGTCACTGTCACACTTACAAGATCATTTCATTGTGCTGTCTGTTCTCAAAAATATAAAATAAAATAAATAATACGATAAAAATAAATTTTTAAAAGATCTTTCCGATATTTTGTGACTTTTTCGAAATTGTTAAAAGCAAATAAAAAATTTTTCTTGCTAAAAATAAAAATTTTAAAATCAATATTGGAATTTTTGAAATTGTGTTTGAAATAACCGGGTTTTCGTGATAACAGAAATATACAATGAATAATAACAAGTACAGCTATATGGACAAACTGCACCTACTCACATGATACTCATTTTGAGCTGCTGCCAAAGCGCTCAAGTCGAGTTTATTGAGTCCAGCTGGTAGTGATATGGAATTCCTTCTCAGTCCATGTCCTGTTTGGGGTGCTACAACTACCAGTGGACCTGGAGTTTCGTAAGCATCCGGAGAAATAGAATCATCTGATTTTGGGCTATTCTCAATGGGACCATGAACAAGTTGCTGTTGCTTCTTATTCCTCTGGTTAAATTTGCTGTTATTGTTGCTCTCGTTGATTGTGGTCACACTATCACCATTGCTGGAAATGTAAACATTCAAGTTGACATTCCGTCTCTCGACTAAAGATGTTTTCCTCTCACGATTTTGTCCATTACTAGCATACTTCTGTCCATTTTGAATTGATCCATTCGGAAATGATTGGGGTGCATCAGATGCTTCCGAATCCACATAAGGTATCCCATTGATCTCATCGAAACCATTTATCATATGACTTAAATTTTTCTGTGTAAAACTGTCACACATTTTCAATTATTAACTCATCAATAATCACTTTCTATTAGTATGGTTATATTTATTTCTTGAAAGTAAACATTGATAAATTCGTTGAAATCTTTGATCACACACAAAACACACTCGAAACTCTTGTAACTCGTAACTGATATCAACCAGATATGAAGGTATTCTTTACAGTTTTGATGTTAAATTATCACTAACATGATTCCAACCGAATTGCAGACAATTTACTGAACGCGTTATAACCGTTTTCTAAAAATACGGAAAGAAACTTTCAGACGATATAGTACTTTAATTCAATTCTGTTTATATGAAGAGACAACAATTTAAGCTTTATTCTGTGGAATTTACTGTGTGAATTCCACAGCATCTCACGAATTCATTCACAAAAATTAAGGAAGTTTGTGGCTTTTATTAATTTTTCTTATAATTTTTTTTTTAAATTCTGTTTAATTCTGCAACTCAGAATTGTGCTGAGAGAAAATGTAAGTGTATTTTCACGTGCTACACATCTGTTTGTATTCATTAATTAATTTATATCTGTTTCTATTTTCCTTTTTTTTTGTAATTTAAAATTTACTTTTCTTGAGAACAGTTTGTTTGCTCTGTACACAAATACAAAAATAAATGACTATTTTAAACCACAAATAAAAATTATTGAGCGCTTCTTTTGAGACAACAACGACAAAACAAACTTTTGATCAGTTTCATTCCCTTGCCTTAGTAATTATACGACGTCGCCGTCGTCTTAGCGTCTTATCAAATAAGATTAAGTTTGATTAAACAAGATTAGATAGCAGTTTCCAGATCATGTAATTAATAAGTTTTGTTTGTTGTTCCGGTATTAATTTACACTTTACTTTAATTGCTAATCATTGATTTTATTTCATATACAATATATTATGTAAGACAAAACTTGTTGACTTTTATAACTTTCATAACGTAATAAAGTTGCCTTAAAAAATAACCACTCAAATCATTTTCACTGAATGCACTTCTTCGATTTAAAACGTATTTTCTGTTAGTTATACTAAATCATACTAAATCAAAACCGAAACTTTTAGTATGATTATCACGTACTACCTTCATTCGATTTCGATACAAGTGGTAACTCAATGTTAGTCCAACATTTTCTTTTGTATTCCACTTTAACACGTTCAAATGTGATAATTTTTAAGGAAAATTTCTTAATTTCACAGATGAAATAATTTAATTATAAACTAATAAGCGAAAAACTTAATTTAGATTAAGATGGTATTGATAGAATCAATAAAATTCATTATCGTTCAAGATGTTTTCAATATTATTGAGAGGAAAATAAATTTATGTTAATTAAATAAAAATTCAAATAATCTGAAAGACGTTGTCGTGAAATAATTGACATCATTAAACACGATTTTAATTAAAATTTTGTTTTTAAATATTTAAACATTACTTCGTGTTATCACGACTCTAATTATTTCCCTTATCAAAATGCAAATAACGTATCAATATCATCACCGACATTCAAACTTCTGTGGTAGTTTATATTTCTTCAAGACCATTGGATATTGTGTGTAATCTACGAAGTAGTATATTCGCAAACATTGCAATGTTGATTCATTAGTCATAATTATTAATTTTTGAAAGAACGATATCTGATAAAAGCTTACAATTGTATAGAAATGAATCTGGGTGATAATCCGATACTGTATGGGATTGTGATTTGATCAAAACCACAATTGTATACACATGTATATAATATCATTAATGTAATTACAATATAATTTAAATATTTTGAAATAATACTATTTTGTCTTTCTGCTAATTCATTTATTGCAATTAATTATTCACATATATTCATGTTATTAATTAATTAAATGTTAAGTATAATGATTTTTGAAAAAAATTTCTTTAGTTCTTGTTTAATTTTGTCATTTGATTACTTGACACATTACTTCAATGTGTTTATGATTGAGTGAATTCTGTCATTCATATATAATTATATAAAGCAACGATTTGTCAGTTGATAATTGAAATAATTCAATAAACTTAAAGTAAATCACGGTATAATAAGGTGAAGAAATATTTCTTGCATGCATTTATCACTTAACAATAATATTATTAATAATAAAAAGGAAAATTATAAAATAATACCATAATATAGTGTAATGTAAAATTATCAATCACTTTTTGACTACAATATTCAAATTTCATGTATACATAAGTATTTGATTTTGTTCCGCATTCTTTTAACTATTTGTTTTTGTTTAATTCTTTGATTTAATTAAATTGAATTAATTACTTTAATTTTTTACTGTTAAGATGAATTCTTTTTCAATCTATTTCACCTAACATAACTCTATATATTTTTGTTCTGTTTAAATGCCATTGACAAATAATGAATCATATTTGAACTTTTCTTCTTTTCCATTTAAAAATTTCATTTTTAGCCATATCCAATAAGATATCTTGAATTTTTGTTTTTCAATGATATTATGTTTAACTATATTTATATCTATTTGCTGAAATCTCCTAAAAGTTAAAATATTAGTGCATTATGTACTTCGGAATGTTCAATTTAGAATATATATATGTTTTATAACTATATTGTATATACTTTTCTTTTAAATAGACCTTTCTTTATCATTTAATTTATATAATTGGATTTTATTTAGTTTTATATTATAACACTATACAATTTTCCTCTTTTCTCATCTCTGTTAAATTTCCTTTGTAATAGTTTAATTAAGAATAGTAACACATTTTATATAAGTTGTTTTTTTTTTTTTGTTTTGTTTTTAATTTTCATTTGCAAAATTCTTTCTTGTTTCTATTACAATAATTTAAAATTAATTTGTATGGCCACCAACAAAATAATCCGAAATAATTATTCATTTTATGTACATGAAAATATATTATTTATTCAATAATAAATTAAACAATTTTAATCACAACTTAAATTCCAAATGATTGTTTTTCACAGTTAGAAAAATTTATTCGACTTTCATTGGATTCGTTAGTAATTTTTATTTAAAAAACAAATTTACAAAAATCATGACTACTTGATCTCATATTTTTCATATTTTTCGAAAATAATTAATTTAATAATATAACATGCTAATGAAGCAATTCAAATTTTGTGCTTTTTTTGCAAGTATAATTTTATTTTTATACACAGAAAAGTATAAAGCATAATTAACATTTGTGGCATAGGTTTTATTTTATTTATTTTCACTTTAATGTCTTGTTTTATTTTCGGGGTAGGAAAATCACTGATTATGACATTGAATAAGGCACCAATATTTTTATGTTTGAGAAATGGAAAGCCTTTGATTTAAAATGTTTGTTATTGATAAATGAATTATATATAATTGTTTCAAAGAATATTTCCTTCTAACGCTGAACTTAATATCTGTCCCCTATACTAAATTGCTTTTTGATGATGTTTTAAATTGATAATTATGTTATTTCATTATAATTAATATAATTTTCATGTTATATTGAGAACTTAATATCTGTCCCCTTAATTTTCCACGTATTCATGCAATATATCCCCAAAATAAATGGCGTTATCCGGTTTCAGAAAGAAAATCTCATAGAAAGTGAGTTTGTTTTAAAACTTTGCATGACCAAATATGTAATAGTAAACTAATTTGGCGGACACATTTGTACAAAGATCAATACAACAATACAATATAATTGAGATTCTTTGATAGAGAGTTCAAATCAAAACGAGAGATGCAAATAAATACAGAGACCATTGCATTATTATTCACATGAAGTTCACCTTTAAGCTGAATCTTTTGGAATTATATAAGATAAACAACTTAAACATTTACGTGGCATAATATCATCTATATTCATGAGTGTTTTTATAATCTTAAAACGAACCACAGCATCGAATTAAATAAAAAGTGATTTTTGTATTTTTACCTAATACAAAGATTGCTTACAAGCGGAATGCATAAAATTAAATTGAAAACAAGTCTTGGTTAAAATTAAATTATATGAATGTTTTTTTACATATATCCAATCCATCACGATCTAATATGATTTCTGTAATAAAATGATTGTATTCCGAGTAAGTACAAATCTTTAGTTGATAACCTTAACAAATACATACAATTTTATTAATAATTTTTATACACGTTACACTTGAAATAACATAAAATTCAAATGATATATAACAGTATAATTATAATAATATTAACGTCATTAACGGACGGCAAGCAATTAATTTAATAACATAGAACTTTGAATTGCTAGAACATTTAAGAAAGAGATAAATTTGTGTGATGAATGTTTATTATTGTGGAAAATAAACTAAAACAGTCGATACGTTTAAAACACATAAAATTTTCTTTTATCTTTTCTTTAAAGAAATAATTAAAAATTAATTTTTGTATTGATATTGGTGTTATTCGATTTCACTAATTTTTCTTTTTACTAAACAATTTCCATTAAAAACAGAATTCACATTTTTGTCAATGTGTTTTCGCGATCATCTCAACATTTGTAATGAAATCATGAAGACGATAATAATATAATATTTTAATGGATACTTTTGTGTTTTATTTCTTTCTCTTCCCCTTTACTTTTTTTTAGTATATTTTTTTTTTCTTTTTCGTGAACCATGCAGAGATCAACAATATATATATATATTTAAATTTAATCTAAAGTTGGAGAGCATATTATAAGTATTGTTTTACTTATGGAACATGATGTTAGTCTCCGCTGTCATCCCATTTGCGTTCTTCCATTATTCGATCGAAACAATCAGCTAGATAGGCGTGCTAAAATGAGAAAAGTTTGAGAAATTTTCTTTCAATTCAAGTTGTTGTTTTTTTAAATAACACATACATATGGTGTATAAACTTTAACCCATCTTGGTGGTTTTTCATTTCGAGTATATTGAAAACAGAATGCCATAGATTCCTCATCACTCTCCCATCGTGCTATTGTATCCCAAGTCAGTTCAACTGTTTGAGCTTCGAGAGCACCATCTTCTCGGCAAGCATGCAATCGAAAACTTTTCATACCTGAGAGAAATGATAAAATTTAATGAAAAACTAAATTTTTTATTTAATTAATTTTTATCATAATTACCAACTGATGGTACTACATGACCTTCCTTTCGACTATCGCATGCACAATGTGGAAATACAACATCACCATAACCTGGTAATGTTCTTGCTAATGCTAAATATTCTGATGCTTTTTTAGCATCTTGTAGTGCTTTTAATTCGTATAATCTACCTTCGGCACGGATATTGCCACGATTAACTTCGTCCACTGCCTAATAAAATTGATTTATTTATTTTTAATTAAAAATTCATTGATAACCTAATAGAATATATATTATTTACTTGATAAAATATAAATTTTGCTGCTTGTTCACCATCTGGCAATGTTAATTCTTTTGATATTGAAAACAGCCATCGTCTAACACATAAACAGGTACTGGAGGCAGTACTATAATTTTGGACATATAATTGATGTGGTATTTCATGAGGTTGTAATTTTCTTTCTAAAATAATTTAATTTGAAAATTTTTAATAATTTAATATATAATTGAAAATTTCATAATAATTTACCAAAATTATATTCAACAATTTCAAATAAATAAAAATATTGCTGTGTATACGATGTTAAATTAGCTCGTTGTACTAATATATCCCATACAATTTGGGCATTTGCTGATTTCTTAACAGATACTGTTGCAACTTCATGATCTGGTAACATAACTTTAATATCAACTGGTGATGCTGATAAATCATCTTCTGAATCAGTTAGAAAATCTTGTACAGCATCACTTTCAGCAATAACACGTACAGCACATACTTTTTCCAAATATTGTTCTAAACCACGTCGTCTTGCATCTAATTGTTGTTCACTTAATTGAAATGGCCATTTTCCTGGTAATTTTGGAAAATTAAATCCTACAAATTCTTTTTTAAGAATTTGATGTAAATTAGCAAATTCTCTATAACGTCTTGAACATAATTGCCGTCCAGCCATGTGTATATTAAAAACAACAAAACGTTCACCATTTCGTGTTACAATATTATAATCGGGAATACTAAAAAAAATGATATTAATATGAAATTCAATTAATTATAATATTATAATAACACAATTTACCTTATTGGTAAAGATCTTTTCTCTGAATAATCTATGTAGGAATATCCGCCAGGATCTTCTTGAGGTTCTAAACGTTCAGCTTCCTAAAATTGAAAAAGTAATATATATCACATGATTGATTTGATTTAATAACAATTTACCTGTTGCGTTACTGAGATAACTGTAAGTGTTAAACAGTCTCCACCGGATTTAATTAAATCCACAACTTGTTTATGCGTTGCCCCTTCAACACTAACACCATTTCTGTAAAACAAAATAAAAGTAATATTATTTATTTAACTATAATTAATTGTAAACCTTTCTAATTCATTTTCATTGTTACTACTACATGTCGATGTCATGATATCACATCAATAACTTGTCGTATTAGAGTTTGCAATTTAATTTTCTACCACCAAAATTCAGTACACGATTGATTCCCTCAAAATGAATGCCTTCATAATCAAACATATCATAAGATTCTTATCTAGACAGACAAGTCTGGTTTTAATTGGTTATTACCCTCATAAAGATATCTCGTGTGAGCAAATAGACAAATGGATATAGTAAAATGGTAAATAACATAATGCAGTAGTATTAGATAATGTTGATTTGGGTGTAAATCAAAAGCGAGTATCGGTCAAAAGTACATCAGTAGTTTTATCACTTCGTGAACAATATCCAATTGAAGGTGCATACGATTTATGTTGACATGCACTTGAAACGTGCTGCAATTGTTAAGGCTAACCACAAACAGATGTCGTTGTAATTTCAATGAGTAAAATAAATTCACGATATCCCTTTCAAGGGTTTTCAATCCTGTTAAATTCTTTTGTTCAAATATTTACTCAGTTTTTATATTGTGCAAACGGGGGAAATTTTTGTGGCTGTTTAACTATGCCATGTTATCCTTTGTGATACAGACACTGTCTCCTGTGTCTCACAACACACAACGAATGAACACCCAAACATAAATTGTGTGGCATATACCAGAGGTCAGAGGTCGAAACGCAAAAGGAATTAATATTTAAATACATCTGAAGTGGATACTTTGTATAGTACGTGATATAAAATCGTCTCAAATAACCAGAATTTAATGATTTTCTTGTATTAATGATTGAAGATCAACGTGACTGACGCAAATTCCAGATGATGTTCTTTTGTCTACACCATAATGCATATTTTATGTTTTACGAAATAACTATACATTTCTGGGTCAAATCTAGAATTAAAGGTTACTCTGGGTTCATTGTGTGTCTCAAGTGTGTTGGATTATGATTTCAACAATAACCGTATGTTCTTTGATTTATTACTATAGCTTTTGGAATTCCAATGAGAATTTCGAAATTATTTTTAGTTCAATAAATAAACATTAAATTTAGAATGTTGCATACATATCTATAAAATTGTAATGTAATTAAATCAATATGGTTTGAATTATGAATAAAATGTGTTATCAGTAAGTTGGTATTTTTATTGAGAATAAATCACAAATGAGTGATTTATAACAAGGACGTGATATGAAAATATGACAAGGACACACAGTGGAACGAGGCAATTCCATAATCTATTGATTGGTATAAGTGTCTTGAAGATAATACAGATAACAAGTCAACACTCTATGATTTATCGCAAATAAAATTGTTTAGCAAAATTTATTTAATGATTTATGACACTAGGTATTCTTGTGTAATTGGTTATTGATGAAACAAAATGAATTTATATAATGTATACCTGTGACTTCTGTACTGTTCCTCAAAGCACTGAACGTAGTTAAAGCACAACATTTTCGTATGAGAGACAAATGAATGCCGGTCAACGCCAATTACAAACAGCCTTTCACTTTCGACTGATATAACTGATTCACTGAATTCAGGAATTGTGTTTCAAGTCAAAAGTCAGTTTTCTTATCACTTTGTTATTTGTTATTTTGTGATTTCATTTAATTAAAAAACATAGAATGATTTCAAATGCAAAATATTACTAACGAAACCTACTGTTCAACTCGTCATGAAGTGGTTGAATGAGCTCTCAAGAAAGCTGGCGAATAACTTAAAGATTGTAAACACTATCAGTTCAAGAGTTGGGGATTATTGAACAACAACAAGAAGAACAAGAAGAAATTAAGATAATAATAATTTTTTCATTTTTTGGTAACAAGAAACGGTTTACTTTAAACTGGTTTCTTGGGTTTGCCTGATTGAAATGTGAACCTCGTTTTAATGATTATAGAAAACGTTTCACTTTCAAATACAATACATATCAACAAGAAACTATTTGCCAATCTAATCCACGTACAAACTTGTTTTGTATCATAGTTATTGTACTATTAATATGCAAAATATTCGTATTCAATAACCCATTGGTTAATCATGTCAACGTGATTTCAATTTAAACAGGGAGTGACCATTGACCATTCCTAAAGTTTATTTCGATTTTTCAGATGAAATTTCAGGTGAAGGACTGTTCACATCCCACGGGCATTTTCTCTTTTCACCTAAAAATAAACATCATCTTAATGTTAAGAAAGTTCTTTAAAGAATTTTAATGGTTTTATTACTGTTCAAATTGATTTTGGTTCGATGACATAATTAAGACTCTCTCAATGGATACCAGGAATCATGGAACACGTCATATATCTCAATTTTGGTTGTAGTGCTCATTGTATAACTTCCTGTAACGTCCTTCAGAATCTAGATATAGTCTTATGACTTAGTTCCAAAGGACACCAGACATCACAGAATCCATCTTTCATTCCTGGTTGTAGTGTAGGGTCTTTGATATTCTTCAAAATCTTGATATTGTCCAATAACTTGATTCTGATGGACACCAGACATCACAGAGTCCATCTTTCATTCCTGGTCGTAGTGTAGAGTCTTTGATATTCTTCAAAATCTTGATATTGTCCAATAACTTGATTCTGATGGACACCAGACATCACAGAGTTCATCTTTCATTCCTGGTCGTAGTGTAGAGTCTTTGATATTCTTCAAAATCTTGATTCTGGTGGACACCAGACATCACAGAGTCCATCTTTCAATTCTGGTTGTAGTGTAAGACTCTTAACATTCGTTAGGATCTGTTTATTCTACCAGGGTACCAGGGACACTAAGGTTCATATAGGAATCATAGAAGACATCTTTCAATTTAAGTCACAATGTGAAGTTTTGTTTGTTCTGATAGATCTGAAGATTATCAAGTAACATGGTCCGAGGGATGATAGAAGGCATATTTCATCTAATGGTAATATAACATGTGTGATACTTTTATCAAGCCGGAAACCTTGTGATAATAACCACATATACCCAGTATTAGCATGTAAGTAATCACATTCTCATCGGGTTAATGTAATGCACTCAACCGGAAGGGAGTTTTAAGATCAGGAAATTGAAATTATTGAAAGGAAAACACTCGCATGACCTCAATAGAAGAAAAGCACACGATGAGGATATTTCAATCATACATAACCTTCTTGTTCCTGCACGTCGTGTAAATCCACATCCTTACAAAATCATATCCCTTTACAACTTCAAGACATTCCACTTCATGTATGTTAACTATATGAAAGAACTGCTTGATGAGATGTGCCTGCCAGCCTGGATGCATGTGATAAACCGAACAATAAATCACGTGAAGATGCTGTTGTTGTGTTTATGAGTGCAGTATGCTATATGAACGACACCAGCCAGAAAGGGTTCTAATACATATTCTGTAAAATTCACAATCATCACTCCTTATCACACCATTCGGTTTGTGGAACAACAAATCGGCGACACGCCTCTCTGTTCAGAAAAATTGATGCTGATATCTACATGAATGTGTTGTTATTTGAGTTAAACAGATAATTTCTATAGTAAATTCGAAAAATTTAAGAGATTTTCCTTGTAAAGTTTCAATGTTTCATTAAAAATCAATTCTCAAACCAGTCGACCACTTCATTCATGTCAACGTCTCTTTATGAGGCTCTGAGTCAATGTTTGTTGAAGTACTGATAGTCACGCAACAACATTTTCTATAACATCCATGAACTTTTCCATATCATAATCATATCGTGATCCTGCCGAATGTGATAATCTAATTAGAGTGTGTTTGAAGAAACTACAAATTCAATTTCAAGTAGGTGTCAATTTGTAACCCGAAGCAGATCAAACTCATATTCAACTCAGCTACTATTACAATGGATATTGTTAAAACCTTTTATTAAGTAATATTGTACTTGATAAACATGTACTAATCGATTGTGAAAAGGTCATGAATCAGATACAGGTCGTTCGTTGCTTCTGGTTCTGTGATTCTCTGAGGAAATCTTGAGATTGAATTCAATTAAAGTTGATTCAATCATTGACTAACTAATAGTAGGTTTCATGTACGACTATGACTAGACTTACACTTCAAGTATCCTGTCGCCCTTCTTGATGCCAGCCTTTTCAGCAGCCCCGTTTTCAAGCACAGCACTAACATGTTGCAATGGGGCATACAGTTCACCATTGATGGAACGTAGCTGTCCACCCTCGGATACCTGACCCCGTACATTAAAACCGAATCCTGTTTCTGTTTTATAGATAGTAACAACGCGTGGACCATGCGGATTATTCATCTTCTTTTCACTTGCGTCACTGTCAAAAACTTATCAGACACTTTTCAGTACTTTTCATATATAATTGATATGAATGAAATTTTCACTTTACCATCAACTAAATCACAAACATGTACACCGATTCAAGGCGATATCCTTAGCACTGTCGTTTATCCCTTAATCATTTCCTGTTCAACGATTATACGATATTATATGTTATTTTGAAGCCGTCCTTTCAAATCCGATTTATACTTGCCACTCACACAAATGTTTCACATCCACCATTGTTTCTCTCGTGTTGGACGTGTTGAACTAACCCTACACAACAAACATGTCGTCGTCGTCGTTGGCTGTGACTTGGTTGTCGTCCTGGTCTGGCCGCAATGGACGTTTCGGTTTTATTAATTTCACATAAAAATTGACATTTCCCTGGGTGACAGATTCATTGGGATACCTTCTGTCTGCGGAAAACGTAAACTGGACAAATGTACAAGACAACAAACGCTGTCTTCGAGTTAATCCACACGGTAACACAAACACACTCGTGAATTCGCACAACCACCCACCGTCGCTGTGGTACATGATCTGTCAAATTGACGCTAACTTTGTGCTGGTGAATTTACATGCCGGCTTGTAAGAATTCCAATAGATGGCGGAGTGAATTTTACGCGCGTTTTTTGAAAATTCATGTAATTCAATATTCATGATTTTTCGAAATCCTTCTAGTTCCAGTGTAATTCTAAAATCTACTGGAATCGTTCCAGGATTCTAATCGTACTGTGCGGATTCATTTGCGTTCTAAGCGGGCTAAGCTCGGACAACTGGACTGTGAATTACATTTTATTTAAATGGACATGGACAATGAAGATGAATTAAAGTCAGATAATTTGAATTTCTATACGAATATAACCAACCCAATCAAAGGTAAACATGTCAAAGATGAGAACCTGAAATTAGAATTAGCATGGCCGAAAAATTGCTCAACGGAAAAGTGCTAAAATTATAACGTTTTCGCGCAAGGCCATAAACTAATTCCAAGCAGTCAAAATTTTGTTGTTCTGCTTTTGAATAGTTAGCTTGGCGCGTCTTTTGAATTTGTAAACATGAGAAGTTTAAGTTAAAGGTTTTTGAAGAAGTTTACATTAATAATAATGTAAATAATTTCATATACAGTAATTTAATTCAATAAGCAAACTTTGAATGAACTATTTATTTTGATTAATTGATTAATTAATATAGTAAATTTAAACTTTTATTGCAGACTGCAACAATGAAGTAATCTGAGAAAGTAATTATAGAATCAATGCTAAATGATAATTAACAATGCAATAAGTCCATGAAATGCAATTATTTGCGTTCAACTGAACTACTGAACTTTAGGTACATTTATTTCAGAAACTATTGATGCTATTAACTTGAAATGCACTGCACAGGAAACTCATATAAGTAGGTTGCAATGGTCATTTCAATGTAAAGTATTAAAGGAAGTACAGTAGAACCTCTTTAATCCGTCAGGCACGGCACCAGAGGTGTGACAGATAATGGAAAAGTTCTAAAAAGAAAGACTTGAACCTAGATTTTGAGGAAAGGAGTACATTCACAAAGATATGTTTAGCTACGATTTAATAGTTTTATACATATTTACATAACGATAAAATCAAAAGAAATGTTCAATGTGATGGTAAAAAGTCGGTTAATTTTGACAGCATTAACTGTGCTTCACATTCTTTCATCGCAAAACTGTGCAATCTTCTCAAAATCTTCTACGACATTTTCGGTGACGGTTAACAGAGGTGACGGATAAAAGAGCTTCTACTGTGATTTGAAATTTTCAGTAAACAATAACCATATATTTGTTCGTAGCTGCTGTTATTTTTATTGCTTTTACTTAAATATACAGTCCAATGTTCTATTTCACAAATTTTAGGCACATTTGTTTCAGAAACTATTGATGTGATTAACTCGAAATAAGAAGTCAAACTTTTGTTGTTATATAATATTAACCTAGTTAACAAGCGTTAGAGCACGTTTCCAAGGCCAGCTTGGAGTGGAGTGTGTTGAAACCGACTCTGGCACTGGTTTCCAATGCCAGAGTGGATTTATTTCACAGCCATCTGTTGGGCACATTTGCAGTCGTTTTTAATTTAAGATAATCAATTTTGAATTATGGTGCCTTTAATACATTAGAACTGAATAATTCTTTTCATTTTTACCAAAATTCTTGTCCACTCCAGAGTGGAAATAAAAATACATCCTATCCGTGCACAGATCGCACGAGAGGCACATATGGCGGTGTGCGTGGATGCGAAACGAGCGAAACATGTAAGCCAATACACTCCACTGCAAGCTGGCTTCTGTGTGTAGTGAAGATTTCACAATTCTATCTAAAGCAGTTTTTGAGATGAGTGTATTTCTATTTGCCAAAATCCTGAAACTTTGAGTCAACAACAGTTTAGGATGAAGTCGCTCCGGAACGTTGCTTATATTGTATGCTTGTATAAATTCATAAATTTTAAATTATCAAAAACCGATATATGAAATCGGAAATTGGGCAAGTCAAGGTATCTCGTGGCTCCTTCTAGATTCCTCCCAATTAGTCCCATTTCCCGACACGGAAAATTGTACTTCATTATTTATTTGAATAGCTTTATGCAGAAACGTACCTATATCCAAACAAAACGTGTTGAATTCTTAAAAAAAAATTACGTTATACTACATACTTCCACGGTTTCCCCAAAAGACAGACAACAATATTGTTTTTGTTTCGAGGGAAGAAGATTAATATCCAATCCCTTCTTTAATAAATTATAGTACTCATGCCGTTGAGGGACGGAATTCGTAGAGGGGACAGGTGAATAGAATGGTGTAAGAGTACCTTCGTCTTATGTAAATTTAATAAAGCACAAATTTTTGTTCAATTTGCGTGTTTCGGCACGTCCTTCATTTCAATTGAGAGAATCCCTAGATTTGCGTCAATGCATCTTATTATAACTGGCAGCAAAGTGTTAGATATAGGAAGAACCCTTGCTACGAGTAGTGCAAGAGGAATGCACTTTTACCCCCACAATTCTGAACACATCTGTGTCTATTCCCGGGAAAATGTTCCTTCAACAGAACAGAATAAGCTTTTACCCGATACACTCGTTCAATGTTTCATAATTTTTTTGTGTTAATGTTGAAAATATGTTTTGTGACATTTGAAACAAGATGACACCAGACTTTAACTTTCACAACCACCACATGCTCCAAACTGGGAACATCTTTGGCATAAGTCATCTCATGTCCCCGGATTTGTCCCACCAGCCGTTGTCACATAGATATCTCCAATGGAAATGTGTTTTAGAATAGAATCAGCTCTAGTAGTAGAGACAAGTTTTGTTAATACATGTATCTCGTATGTATAATATATTGTACTATACACATATTACATGTGCACTTGTTCATATCATTCCTGGAAAATAAAGGGCTTAACTGCGTCGTCGCAATAGCTTCTCTTCTTCTTATTAACACCGTCATTTTGTTTTTGGTTTTCGGTTTTCGGTTTTCGCTTTCCAAGTGAAAATCATTTCACCAAACAGTTAGTATTCTTTTATACCTTGACAAACTTCCCAACCTAACAAACATGACGATTGACTGACGAAAATAATTTACATTACGTTCAGTTGTCTAATTCGAGTGAATTGAAAACAAACACTAAATAAATAAATAAATAAATAAATAAATAGATAAATAAATAAATGAATATATGTATTAATCAATAAGTTAATAAATAAAATTTAATTATATCAAATTGAAAATCGTACGAATGTTAAATTGTTGTCATTAGGAAGAGATCAATTATCGTAATTACATAATAATCATTTAGATAATAACACGAAAGGATAAAGGATAATTGTGTTCTTATTATTTTCACAATTTTTATAAGAAAACACTTTCGGAAATGTGAAGGAAAATGTTCGGAAAATGCGTGAAAAATGTGAAAATTATGAAATTTTTTGATAATAATTGTTGTTTGTTTCGTTTCAATTTTATATTTTCCATGCAAAGATGTTGTGAATATTTAGATGAAAATTTTATAAATTGAAAATATGATTGTGTCTTCCAGTGTACTTGCTTTTCTCGCGATTATAACCTAAGGGTGAGTAGATATGTATAAATATATGCATTTCATAAAACCATTTCCCTTATCCAAAATAAACAAGAATTTTCACCGCAAAGTGGTTGAATCTTATTTTTGGATAATGGAAAATGTCATGGAAAAATTATCATGGAAAATCTTGTGAGTTTTGTGTTTTCCTCAAACAACATCGGTATGGGCGTTGAACCTGAATTTTTCCCAGTTTACCCACATTTCCTTGTAGCACATATTCACATTATGTTCATTTCAAATTGCAAATTAAATGTGAAAATTTCATGTTAAAAATAAAAATAAATTTATTTCTAAAAATAATATCATGTCGATGCACATAATATTCATCTGCATGTTCCCGGCACTAGTATTAAATTTAGAATTTTCTCATAGACGAAAATATTCCAAGGAAAACAAAACAAATTGGAGTAAAATAATGAAACACGAACCCTTTACATTATATTTTGCGAAACCATACGTGCTGGGATTTTGTACTGGGATTGAGTAACATTTACTATATCAAACTGGAGTTGGGAATATTGTAAACAAGGGAAATAATGTATCGCTCCCAGATGACATGGCCTAGAATCTGGTCCAGAGATTAAAGATTCACGCGTAGATACTCGACTTGAATAAGTGGAAAATTTTTAAATATTTCGCTTTTCTAAGAGATATGTTCGAGGAACATAACCTAGGTAACACAGGACCCACCTCACATTCAAAGAAAATGTTCCCTTTTATATGTTTCCATGAGAATTTTCATTTACTATAATTCGTCTTCAATGATTTTTCGTTTTGATATTCCTATTCATTTTAGCAAATTTCTCAAGATTTATTGATAAGTGCCTGGTGCCTTGTACCTGGTGCCTGCTGTCTTTGCAATCAATATTCAATATTCAAATTTTCCAGTAGTTTATGAGACGAATTTCATTTTCTTTTTATTATTGACGTCACCCTGTCGAATAATCAAAATTCACATCCCTTAAATGAATCCCTAAGAACATGATGTTGTCCTTGCTCAAATTGGACATTCTGTGATTTGCGGAAAAATCCTTTCTGACAAGAGATGCAGACAACTGTCACAAGATTTCCGTCTTACCCGGCCCATATGCGATTCAACATGTTGGCCATCGGTTGTACCGTGTGTGGGCAAGTTAAGCAAATATTTTGATGGTTGAATGTTGTGTTGAAACGAAATCAAAAATTTTTGATTTTCGATGGGAGGAGTCAGTGGTTGGCAAACATGTTGTACCGGGTGTGGGTATGTTTACAGACTTTCTGTCAAAATCAGCTTTAATTTCTAGCAAAAATTTGCACAGTGGCCGGAATATTCATTCACACATCCCTTGAATGAATCCCTCAGAACACGATATTGTCCTTCTTCAAACTGGACATTCTGTTATCTCCAGAAAAATCCTTTCTACCAAAAGATTTTTGTTTTAAAATTCAGAGACAGAGATATTTACTTACATATCCCTTGAATGAATCCCTATGAACTTGATTCTGTCCTTGCTCAAACTGGACATTCTGTTCTGCAGCTTTCCCAAAATTGATTCCTTGGGGAACTAGTTGCTGTTCTTCCCCAAACAGGATACCCTGTTTACTGGTAGAAAAAACCATAGCTCCTGTATCCTTCCACTTCCGTGACACTTGATTCAGGTAAATTGAAAGTTCCGCCATAAATCTAACACTAGATGGATCCACTAATAAGGACATTCCCCGTATTTATGGGCAACAATTCAGCAGGAAACCAATTAAATATTTTTCCCACAATGTGTTATCACAAATTTCCGGTTCATGTTAAAATTGTTGCTGTTGTTTTTCACATATTGTACAAACACACACATGTACACTGTATGAAATATGAAAGGTTTCGATTGAAGATATGAAAGACAAACAATTTGCACCTGAATGAATTTCATAGAACATAATTTTATGTTTCACCTTGTGGAAAATCTATTCGTCCGGAAGTGTTAATTATGAGATTTCCATTTCGTTTTTCTTCTCTTGAATTCATGAATCCATGAATCCTTGAATCCTTGAATTGATAATTCATCAATAAGAGTGATTCGAAGTTAATTGGATTTGTTGGATTGACATTCAACCCAAAATTTCTATAGCATTTTGGCTTAGCACCTTTATCAATCATTTTACCTTATCAACGATACAAGATATGGTGAAATTGATTTCATAGACAGCAAGATACAATACAAGTAGGTACTATATGTATACAAAGAAAATTGAACATTTCATTCGTAATTGTTTCCTTCCTGGGAATGTCCATCGACTCATGACATTATCGCAAATGTGCAGTGGCTCCTTTTCCTGCCACTAGTCCTTAAATTCAATTGTAATTAAGAGAACCTACTAAAAAGGGATGTTTCAAGTCAACAGGATGGACTCCATTAGTCGGATTTATGTAACTAAGATTTTTTTCCTTTCATCGATTTTAACCCTCTTCCCTCCATCACATTCTGTACCCAATTACATTAAACTGGTTCAATTTCTCTCACAGCTCTCCAGGATTCAATGATAAGTCTTTAAGTCTTGGCATGGAAAAATGTTACGAAATAATTTTTGTGATTGCCAAAACAGGATACAAGCTACATACATGATATTTACATAAACCTCCTCTGGCATCTGTTATTGTGATTACAATTACATGCTTCCAACTACAATTTATATTAACCAAATAAACATTAAGCATTCAATTAAAAATTAAATGTAAAAAAATAAATTTTGTTCAAACAAAATCCGTTAAAATTGAATTAAATTCCATAAGTTCGAAAGTAGGTATATCATACTAGATACATTACATAACACAACATGATCCAGTGATTAACTCTCGTTTAAAGTTACTTTCATATTCATGGATTGGTTGTCGTATCCAAGGATTATGAAGACATTCTTGAATTTCCCAGAAACTAATTAAGACAAATCATGGTATCTAGGGAAGGGTTCAATATGAGTTACTACTGTAATCAACCAATTAGGGAGATGATCGATGCTAATTAAGATTCTGTCTGTATTTGAAACTTGATCAGGATACGGTTTTTCAGTAGAAATTGATAGTCATGTTGAATACTCTAGTTTTGTAATGATATAAAAATGATAAATCCACGTAATTTATAACTTGTAGCTGAACCATAAAAAATCCTATAAATGTTCTTAATTAGTTGCCTGAAAGAACATAGAGAGGGTAGTGTTAATAAGCAATCTTGTTTTGGGTTAATTATAAATCCTGGTAATAGAATCCTTCTCATCTTAAATTTTGTCATACGAGATTCGTTATTTTTAATTATATAAGAATCATACTATTGTATTTTCAATTTATTTCCAGATAAAATATTAACAAAGAAATTTTTGTCATATAAACTAAATTCAAAATCAAAATCAAAAATAATGCGGCATGGCACTACAAGGTTGGCGGCTTTTTGGTGTAGCGGGCACAATATTTGCATATATAGCTGGGATCCTGTTTCTGTCAGTAATAAATATGCAAAATTTACATCCAAAAAGGCCACGTTTAGGGAGATTTGGAGAGGTTTGTTGAATGAAGTATTGAACGTTAGATATAAATTTTTAATTATTTTAAATGATACAGATAAATACAGTTCGAAACCGTGATATGAGCGGCCTAAATAGAAGACAACCAATCCAATGGTGCACTGAATTAAAATTCTTAGATGGAACACCATTATTGAGTGATGAAACAACGAAATCATCAAATGCTATCCCAGGAAATTTTGTTAACAAATATAAACATTTCTTTAAGCGCAGCAATAGTAAACGTTTTGTAGGAGATATTGATAATAATAATAATAATAGTCGTGAGACTCCATATTCAAAGGCAACATCAAAAAATCATTCGATAATACAAAAAAAAATTCATAAAAAATCATCAACACGTAACGATGTTCCCGTTATTCAGACTGGCCTAACAGCTTTAGCATCATTTCCAGGTAGTGGTAATACCTGGTTAAGATACCTTCTTCAGCAATCCACAGGTATGTATGATATGTTGATTAAAATTGAAATTTTTCAAGTGAAACTTGGTATGGAATTGAGAGTTAACTTGTTTGAAACCTATTGAGGTATTTGTCCTTTCCTTATTACCAAGAGAAAGTGAGACAGAAAAATTATACGAAGATCCGCACAAAGAGACGATGCCGAAAATAGTCACGAAATTCTGCTCATTCCATTTAAAGTTTCACTTCTAACGCCGTTCGATTTAAATTTTAATTAAACTAATTTTTAACAGGAATTTTGACTGGTAGCATTTATAAGGACTACGGACTTTTAAAAAGTGGATTTCCTGCTGAAAATATTTGTAATAAATCGGTAAATTAAAATTTTCATTATTGAGTGTTAATTCATTAAAAATAATAATTAAAATAGGTCCTTGTTGTTAAAACACACGAATGGGGTCCAAATGCATGGTTATCATTTGATAAGGCTATACTATTAGTACGTGATCCTGAAAAGGCAATATTAGCTGAATTTAATCGTCAAAGTGGAGGACATGTTGGTTTTGCTTCACCTGATCGGTATAAGCGTACGAAAGGTCGATGTAAGTAAAACTATTCAACGTGGTTACACTTAAGGAACGTTCACATCCCAACGTCAACGTGAAAGTGATTTTTCGTGCCTTCCTCACATGTGTAATGATGCATCAATACTTCTCTTTTCGACGAAAGTGAAAGTGGCACAATTCCCACTTTCGAATCGAAAAAGTAGTTCTTGAAAAATCCAACAGATGGATTTTTCGGCGAAAAGGGAAGGATGTGAGACATATGAATTGGCATTTTTACCAAAAACTGTGAAATCCATCTATTGGATTTTCCGGAAAATATATTCTCATTTTGAAAACGAAGATGTGAATCTTAGAAATTGTTGACAAAGTTGAATTGTTTTATGAGATAAAAATTCATTTTAACATTGCCTTGCAATTGGAATGTGAATGTTGTTGAGTTTTTGTGACAACTGAAGTTAGGAGCATTTACGATTGAATTGAAAATCATTGCCATCTTGTAGGAAAAGGAGTAAAATTTTTATTTTCAGACTGGCAGCAATTTGTGAGCAACAAATTAGTTGGATGGGAGAACATGAATTTGGCCTGGGCGAGAAATTTCACGGGAAGTTTGAAAATTGTCTACTACGACGATTTGGTGGGTGATGTCGAGGGGACGCTAAGAGAAATATTAAGTTTTCTAAATTATCCAATTAACGAAGTGAGAAAAAGAGAATTTTTTCAAAATTAATAATTTAATTAAATATTTTCATTTTCAAGGATCTTCTGTCGTGTGCATTAATACGAAAGGAGGGAATTTACAGAAGGAAGAAACGTGTCCTGTCGTTCGATCCCTACAATCCGACAATGCGCAAGTACATAGAAGAAATTAAATTAAAAGTATATGCATTACTCGGAAGGCATACATAACACAAAACATAAGTAATTTTATATAATATCATGTTAAAAATGCAATACTATAATTTAATGCACAAACAAATTCATGAATTAGTGAGAAATTTTCAAGCTAAAAATGAATGCGAATAATAAATTCAAAATAAATTCTTATAAATTTTAAATTAAATGATAAAAGTTAAAAATCAACTGTACATAAATACTCAGACTCACATACCCTAAAGTTCGTGTGGGTGTTTAAAGTATTAAAATTATTTAATTTTTTTGTATTTATGTTTTTGAAAAAATATTCTTCCATGTTCATGTTTGCAGCAGTGACGATGATGATAATGATAATGATAATGATGATGACTAGAAAATTAATTTTATTTTATTATTTCAATTTATACCATTCCAATATTTTATTTAAAATGTTAAGACTGTAAAAGAAAAGAGACAAAATTATTATTCCCATTAGTATTCCCTAAAGTCATCTGCAAATGTGAACATATTCATTAAGAGAATATCACTTCTCTATCATAATCTTATAGGGCAAGTCTTTAAGTATTTGACAAGATAATATAATAAGACTTTCGTGACAAGTCGTTAACATGAATTTGTTCAAGCTTCCAAAAGGTAAAATGATAAAACAAATATATGAAATAATTAAAAATAAATGTGAGAAAAAAGTTAATTAATTAAATAAATAAATAAAAGTCGTTAAAAATTGCAAAAATTAATGTTCAAATTATAAAGTATTTATACGGATAAATTAGAAGAAAAATTCTAATTGAAATAAAACCAAAGAAGAGGAATTAAAATTCAAATTCAAAAAAAGACAAATTGTTATTAAGTAAATATTGAAAATTGGTCTAAATTAATTTATTTGATTATTTTATAAAATTTCAATAAAATTACTAAAGAAATTTCAATAAAATTAGTTAGGAAAATAAGTTTTTGTCAAAGCTTTTTTAAAATACATATAATGCCATTACAAAATGAAAATAACAAGTTACTTATTCTTCCATCCGAATTTATTAGGTTATTTAACATTTTCAATTTATTTAATTTAGTCAAATTTGAAATTTATTTATTTTGTAAATTAGATAAATGAAAAGCAAATATTTTTTGATATCAATCATACAAAATAGGCAAAAATAAACAAAATTGTATAACAACAAATTTATAGTTAAGTGAATCAAAATAAAAGAAAAACATTTTATAACATGCAAAATTTTTAGAAATATGTTTAGAAAAAATCGAAAAAAATAATATTATTGTTCATGTTTATAATGCAACAAGAAAAGTATTCTTTTTATAATTAACAAATTAATGAATTTAAATTCTTATGTGATTTTCAATTGGGCGGAAAATTAATTTGTTTTAAGTGATTCAAATTCATGATTTTGGTTGCTAAATTATTAATATATTAAATAAAAAATATATTTTAAGGTTTTCTTATGTATAGAACTTAGAACTGAAGCGACATGTAATTAGTGCAATACCATGATGAAAAATTGATGATTATATGTTTTGAGAATTGGTTTTTAGTCCAAATGAAAACCACGAAAATTTCGATATTCTTCAATTCAACTCGTTCAAGTATTAATTCCGAGTGTTCCAGAAGTAAATGTTCAATTGACAGACGGCTGCAAGAGCAGTCGGGTGTATGCTAAAACCATGAATGTGCACTTTTCACGATTTTGAGTTATACATACCACTCAATGCATAATTGACATGTTTCCGATATGGCGAAATCATGAAACTAACAGACAATTTTTTCAGTTTTTATTGCAGTATTCAATTCGACATTTTCGAAAAACTGCATGCAAAACAGCAAAAGTTGACAAATTCAAATGCAATTTTCTCAAAACATCAATTTTGCACATTCATGGTTTTGGCACACACGTTTCGATATGCTCTTGGTCCGTGCTTCAGTCTATTTTCTTCAGTCGATGTGAATGACTTCAAAATTTTGCGTGATGGTATCGAAACCGGAATGCTAACGTTGGTGCGAATAGTATGGCTAACAACAAGAGAGAACGGAGACCGGCATTATATTGGAATGGAATCATGTGGTTTGAAGAGATCAACTGTCAATTGAAAATATCTTCTTTTCCATAAATATAAATGAATTTATTTGTTTTTCCCAAATAAGTTGATGATTATTTAAAAAAAATATACATAAAAAAATAACGTAACAATAATATGTAGGCCTCATATTTGTACATTTTCAAACGATATCTGTGTAATTTTATATATTGATATGAATGTTAACATAGAAATAATTATGAATGAATTTTTTGAATACAGAAAAATATAAATAAAAATAAAAATAATATCAACAACACAAATGATTATGTAATAAAATGTCTTTGGAAAAATTTAAAATATTTTCATAAATTCAACTACAACACATTGATTGACAGTTTATCCTATATGACAATATCCGCAATGAAAGTGTTTCAAAGATGGCAATGTCAATCATAAGAGATGTTAATGTATCGAGGACCTTAGAGGATCTTAGATGAAACAGTATCCTGGAAGAGAATGGAGCTATCTAGGATGGCAGCGTGTCCACCTTAATGGATTCTAATGTTACCTGAATGATAATTGATTTAGGATGACGATAACAATTTCCCCAAAATGCTGGTGCATCCATTCAGAGTCTTAGCGCAGAAAGGATGTCAATGGGTCTATGAAGACTATAAATGTATCCTTGATGATCGAGGATGCTAACGTTTGCGGAATGATTCAAGAAAACTTTCAGTTTACTAAACTCGAAGCTTGTAACGATTATACAATGAGGTGCTTGGGATGCGCATATTAACATAAAACTGATAACGAGATCAACAAAAATCGGATTGACTCTTTGTTATAAGATTTGCATAAGGAAATTCCAAACTGATTGCATCGACTGCTGTTATCAGTTTCCTAGTATTCCGTTCTCAATATATATGAGAATCACATAGCAAAATTTTATAGTTTCGCTTAGAATCATGAGATCTCTGGTCTTATTGCTGTTGGTTGGTGTAGCTTTTGGGGTATTCACTGTACAAGTCAAAGGGTACGTGCACTGGAAGCAGCCAAATGAGTTAGTTAACAAGGAGATCGGACGTGAGCATCGACTTTAGTGAATAAGTGGATATTCAAAGAACAAACATATCTCCTCAGGTCTTGAATGTGGTGTCCTGGAAACTGTTGCGGACTGCGATGGTCCATGTGAATTGGCCTGTGACCAACTGGATGACGAGGTGGACCAAGTGGATCGCAATTGCCCGTTAAGGACTGATTGTACCAAACGTTGTCAGTGTGTTAGCGGAGCTTATCGTCACCCTGCGGGAATCTGTGCCCGAAGATATTTCTGTCCAGCCGTAATGAGAGCAATTCCCTTAGAGGAAGACACAAGTGAATAATAAAAGTGAATTAAATAAAGAATGTCATTTTGGAAAACTCTGTTTTATTTCGGTTTTGATGTTTTACAAGCCGCGAATCCTGGGATACATTTCCCACTGGACCGAGAACGCACGAATCCCTTCCGACAGAAGCATCCTCTTGGACAGATTAAAGGGATTATGGTGCACTGTCTGTTATACCATTCACAGGTTTGTGGACAAAACGGACCACAGGAGCAGTACACTTCATTCGGTTTGTTGCATCTTGTGCCTGGAATAATTTTCGTATTTTGAAAATTCTAAAAACTCCACTAATACTATTCTTTACGTACAATCACCTGGATCACGATAGCACTGAAACGATGACGACGAGGCAGTGACGAAACTTTGGCACGATACAACAATAATAACAATTAATGCCACGAAATTCGCTTGTTCTAACCGCATTGCTGCTTATAGCTTACGAACAACAAAACTCAAATAAACTCAAAAACCAAAATTCTTTCGCTTTTATAGAATTTTAAATATATTTTATTTTAATTTCTCTCACTAATTCCAATATTCTTTCACACAAATACAGTCTTTCCAGTTTCTTATCTTTAAAAATTTTGCTAAAACAATTTTTCAATAATTTTATTACTATGTTTTTGTAAAACTGATGAATTTTGAATTTTAATTTTATTTTTTCGAATAACGTTAAAAATGAATGAAGGAATAATTTTGTTTAGGTTCTTTGACTCGAAGAGCAAAATTTGTCTCAGTATCAGGTATTGAGTTTTGGTTTTAAATTGCATTGGGTAGGAACGACCTATCATGTACAAAACTTTCTGCGTTCATGTCTGCCCAGCAGAATCAGGCAAATGAACAACACGCAACACGCCCAAGCAACTTGTCTGGAAAGCGCTGACTGACTTTGACAGGTTCTTGCAAATCCAATCTGCAGTTATTGGGTTAACTAGAATATTTCTTGCGATATCTCGAACACTTTGTTCTGTAACATGAATTCTTTCCTTAAAGGTGAGTCAATTGTCTATCAAACCATATGGTTAGCCTTAAACACAAACTAAGTGTTAATGAGTTATCTCCAATTATAATAGAATTGAACATTCATACATTCCCAAGTCTTTCACGAAAATTACCCTTAGAAATTGTGAGAGTATATAATACATTTAGAGTATTTCAATTATTTGATATAGTTAATGGTATTAAATAACCCTTTAAAAGTCATGCCAAATGTCTCCTTTAACTCAGATATTGACAGGTTTCGCCATTCTAGATTTAATTTAGTTTTGGTTATTGGATTTGTCCCAAGATATTTTAAATTTTTAGTAACATACAGTTTCGAGAATATCCGCTAGATAGCTCAAAGATGGAGCAAGAATATGGTTAATGTGTTATACAAGACGGACAATATATCTTTAACAATATCATGAACACAAACCAAAAGGTATCCAATGCAATTGGGTGGTTTAGTTGGATTCGACATGTAAAATAGTAAACACTGTTACAGTAAGAACGCAAGAATTTATTTTATTTTCATTCCTTATTTATTTATTTTATTAACTTACATTTATTAAAATTAAATGAAAAATTGATTGGAATTTATAAAACAAGTAAAAAATTTTCATAATTATGTTTTAGATTTCTTGTACCTTGGTTCAAAGAATGTACTTCAAGAAAAAGTTTTTATGGAATATGAATTATTTGTCAAGTGTTACAATAACAGCGCAAGATTTGAATCCCAAGCTACTTGAATTTTAATAAATTATTATACCAAATCTTGAAAGAATCTAGCAGATAACATACTAAACTTAACAGAATATATAAATTTGTTGTTTACGTACCGATAAAATAATTTGTTTTGGAATTTTTCATGAAACAAGGATAAAATTTAAGTTAAGGTCAGAGGTAGGAGTCCTGCTAGTGATCCCAAGCAATTTGATTTTCATCTTTAGACTAGTGCAACCAGCAGTGAAGAGTTGAAGAAGTCAATTTCAGAAGGAGGTATTTGAACCCATTTGGTTTTCATAAATAGAAAAGTTAATAACATTTTGGTGAAGAATAAATTGAAATTTTCAAAGACGAAAATCCAAAAATATTAACTGGTTTTCTTGGAAATTCAGTTAATTACAGTTTATCATGTTGACAAGAAATTAAATATTTTCCATTTTCAATAATACCATGTGAACTGGATTTTTAACAAAATTTACATAAGCTAGAGGTAAGCACCTCAATGTGGGATTTGTGGGAAATGATTAAAGAACAAAATAAGAAAAATTAATTAACCAAGGCAACACACGACATACGCCAATGACACTTTCTTAATTAGCAACAGAAATTAAGTAAGAGTCAACCCTTCCTACAGAATTTCTAGGTTCCTAAGGTACCTTAGGTAATATAGGCAGGATTCCTTGTAGACAGTAAACAAGAGAAAATATGAAATTTTAATTAAGGGTAAATAACTTTGACAGTGATTTCATATCCTTTCCAGTATCCTCCTGTATTCCGTCCGTATCCTAGACAACACAAACAAACGTGTCAATTTTGTTAGATCAACATATTCCCATGTACTCGTATGTACCTACATGTCAAATAAAATATTTTTTCAAACAACAAAAACACATGTGAAAAATTTGGATTTAATTAAAATCGAAATATTTTGAATACAACAATTTTGAATATTTAATAAGTTTTGTGAAAATTCATTTTGCGCTATATCCATTCAACTCAAACTCAAATTCAACTTCAACTTCAACTTCAACTTCATGTTCAACTTCATGTTCAATTTGAATTTGAATTTGAATTTTGAATTTGAATTTTGAATTTGAATTTTATTTGTAACCAGTATGGAAAAGTTTTTAAAGGGAAATTGTCAAAATTTTCCAGCCTACAACAAGCCGAAATGTGGCATTTATTTACCCTTTTTTCCATTAAAAAACAGAAAAAGAAAATTCGGGTTAATGAGGAGATGAACTTTTCCTGTGCGTGTGATACAACCTTTAAAATTAAGTTAATAATTTATGAGAGCAAATTTTTAAGAGTTTTAAGGTTAAAGAAGAAATTACAATATTCGATGGGGTATTGGTAGGGTTAATGTGGTTTCGATGCGAAAAACCATGTTATTCGAGAAAGGTTGCTGAAAATTTTCAATTTGAATCAATCGAAGTTGATCAATTTGTGCGAGTGGGGAATCACATGATGCTGATCGCGTGACACCAGGGACACGAATTCGGGCAGTAGGTAGGTAGGTCATACTATTCGGAGCAATTTGTAGGTGATCGTCAGGTGATCGCTAGCAAATTCAATCAAGATACCAGGAACGCATAAGTGGACAGCAAATACTGCTGGAGGTATGGTCTTCAAATGAATCTAGTGAGGTGATCTTCAGGTGATCGCTAGGTAATTCAATCAAGATACCAGGGACGCATGACTAGCAGCAGGCAAACGTCGTGTGAATAACCTGGCACTGGGACCAAATCAGGGGAATCGTGAACGAAATCCGATCATGCGCATTCCTTATATTATTGTCAATCATAAACTAGAGCGCAATGATCTACATTTGCCAAAATAGCACAAAGTTCTCTCTGACACGCAATGTGAACTATAGTCATCAAGGTCTGCTCCGCAGTGCAACAAAGCCGGGTGATATTGCTTGGACAGACTGATCGCAATTTGTTTCCCGAGAATGAGAATGACAATGAGACGACGATACTGTTTCAAAAACAATAAGTGTTACATGGATTAATAACCAAATTTGATTATGTCCTTGCAAGAGATGAGGTGTCTATCTGAATGAATTTCTGATCTTTTTGCCGCATTTTGTGCGCCTGGTCGCCTAGGACATTTTTGTGTAAATTTTGTGCCGAAATTCACTTTTCCATGTCCCCTAGTCTCTCTGAAAATAGGAAAAATCTACGTCACACAATTGGGGAATTCGTCGCTTGATCTATTTGTGTGCCAGCTGTCTTTTTGGAATTGAGCCAAACTGCATTTTGAGCAGGAATAACATGCTTAGTCTCTCCGAACAAGAGATACAACAGAGACAAACCTAATTTTAATTGGATATTTTTGACTAAATGAAATCTGTTGATCTTCACAAATAGATCACTTTCAATTTTAAATTGGATATAAGGACTGCGCATGATCAATTCCCCTGATTTGGTTCGAGCGCCAAATTGTCCACACGAGCATTGCTTGCTGCTAGCCATGCGTCCCTGGTATCTTGATGAAATTACCTAGCGATCACCTGACGATCACCTTACCAGATTCAATCTCCTGGTGAGGTGTAGTGAATTTCTCTCTGCGAGGAATAGCATATATCGTACGAGACACAGATCTGTTGTCCTCTTGAGTTTTATGCGTCCCTGGTATCTTGATTTAGTTTGCTATCGATCACATGACGATGACCACTA
The DNA here is from genome assembly GCA_963971475.1 of Chrysops caecutiens. Taxonomy (NCBI): domain Eukaryota; kingdom Metazoa; phylum Arthropoda; class Insecta; order Diptera; family Tabanidae; genus Chrysops; species Chrysops caecutiens. The sequence continues at coordinate 78,157,386 of OZ020567.1, read as the reverse complement.
TACAGGGTGTCCCGTACTCGAGTACATTAAATTGGAGGAACGATTCCTTTACAGTTTAGGAGTTACAGGGTGTTCAACATTTTTCACTATATCTTCTAAAATACTATGGGAAGATCTTAATATATAAAATCCTAATGGTCGTGAAGCAGAAAATGAATTTCATTCACCGGAGAAAGGGATTCACTCTCTGAAAGCGGAGAAAATTCATTTTATGTAGATCAAACACAGAGAGAATATCTCTCTACTTCCTGGAAATGAATTTCATTCACTGGAGAATGGGATTCACTTAAGCGGGGAAAATTCATTTTCCACATGAGGTCATATATATCTATCAATTTTTATTTTTTGCCCGTATTATGGGCTTTTTTCCTAGTAATAAAATAAACGTCATATTTTAGAGAAGTTATTGTCGTTCAAATTGGTATACAAACCAGTTTTCATATTTCAACGAAGATTGAAAAATTTAACTTTTCATGATTTTCCGACTGAAAATTTTTCCTAATAGTGAAAAACGAAGTTATGGTTGTATAATGTTGGAACGGGTCACGACAATGACCAAAACCATTGAACACTCTGTAACTCCTAAACGGCGCTTACTCCCCTTGTGACAAGGAATCGTTCCTCCAATTTAATGTACTCGAGTACGGGACACCCTGTAGAGACATACTCGTATATACGGACAATCATTATCAGGTTTCCAATTCTGAGCTGCGCTTGGTCCTGAAATAATTTTGGGAAAAGGTTTACCCTTTTGGCCATGAAACATTCCCTCAATCAAGTCTGGGTTTTACTACTTTTCCAAGAAGATGTCACAAGCCACAATCAAATTTATCTCTCCACTTGTCTTCAAAGTTGGTATGGGACTAATTGGCATCATGAATTCGAAAATGTGATTAACACATTTCACAGAAACCAAAATTTCATTTCATTCGCATTTACCCTACCATATAAAAGAGAAAGCATAATATGGGCAAAGTTAATTGAATATCATAAAACAACTAAAATTTGACATTCATAACCAAAATCAATGTGATTTTGTCTTGAATATTCTGTCAAGAATGTTATTTGGCACAACTAAAATTGTTAAATGTCCCGAAAAACGATTGAGATTTACCCACATACTTTATACGACAACGATATCAAGTCAAATGGACAACAATACCAAAATCACCAAAATCACGAAAATCACCAAAATCACTCATGGCTCTAATAGGAAGCATACATTGTTGTGGTTTTTAACCATTTTAACCCAACAAGGGTCGAAAACAAGCAAACGACAAAATATTGTAATACTCCTTTGGGGACAAACCGTATCCGCTGTGTGGAGGGGATGCAGTCCACCAGCCAACACACACACACACACACGCACACACAGCCACACAAATGACGCAAAAATGAGAAAAAAGGACAAACTTCCCATTTGGTTATTGATTTTAACATGTAAATCCCAACCGAATCACAGCATCCAAATTAAGGACAAAATTAAGAACCTCAAAAAATGACATTTAACTCGACGATCCTTTTCCAGAATCAACATGCACCTATATAACGCAGCACTTATCCCTTGAAATCAAACACAGTGTGGACCAAATCATCTTTGTGGTGCATTTCTTGTTAGATTCCAAGAGGGAATATGTTCCAGTCCTTAATTAGAACATCCATAAAATTCATTATTCTGTATTATGTGTTCTATGTTTAAGTAATATTTTTTTCCCTTTTACCAAAATCTTTGTGAATTCCTAATGATGCACTGCATTTAAAGTCCTTTTGAAGGAATTCCCTGAATTCCCTGATTGTATCCCTGAACTTGATGTTGTGGAAGAAGGTGAGCAAGTGAAATGTTTCCCTCAAAATTGACATCATTTCTAGAATTGTTGGAATGTTGAAAATGCTAAAATTCTGTAATGGTGAAATGTTGGAATGCTGTTAATTGAGGTAAATTACATTTTGGATGACTGAAAAATCAACTTGCACTCATACAAGATCCAGATATCCTTATACAGATCCACAGAAATTGAATTGAATCGAATTGAATTGAATTGAATTGAATCGTACATATGTCAAAACAGTGAAATGTATGTACGAGTATTCACATATTTCGGAAACGGGAATAAATTAAGTCCTGAAGTCAATGAATGTTGTTAGCGATCGTCACAAGGATATATTCCAATCAAATATGCAACATAATTAAGGATAGATGTATGTATAGTATGTAGGTATAACATCGTACTATACATCATTTCAACACACTTTCTGTACCAGATGTAACCTTTCTGATGCAGTTTCAATTTCAATTCCTGATTGTTACCAATAGCCACTTCAGGACAACACCCAATTCATGTTCTGTCATAAACCATGTTGGTGTCCTGTTCATTTCAATGCATGTCCTTTTTAATTCAATCCAAGATCGATTTCAAATATTTTCCTTAAAGTTTCAAATCAAATTCAAGATACTATGTATAGAAAAGAATAACTTGAGAGTAAATGAGATGAAAATAATTCACTGCATAAAAAGGTTCAAATTAACAAGTCACGTCCAAATGAAAATTTTTCTCGATTATCGTTAAACATTTTCACTTCATGGGTACAAAAATAAAACAACAACCGAAAAAAACATAATTTACTTATATAGTATGTATGTATGGATATATTGGCTTTGGATCTGGGTCTAGTAGATTACCCGAGAAGTAGCCGGGTTCGTCTGATAGACTGCTGGAAATTAACATTTCTGCACAATTTACAATTTCCCACCATTAACATGATTGCCAACAAAAGAAAATTGAACTGAAACTGAAATAAATTGGTACAAGGGGTAGTGTACAGTCGATGGGCAGGGGAATCAATGCAATACAAATGCATTTGTATTAGTGTGTCTTGTTAGTAATATTAACAAAACTCTTTTCCATGCCTTTAACCACTATTTCCGATTTTCTTGTTATTTTCTTAAAAAAAAAAAAAAGTTTTTCACATCCTGCAACTTTCGTCCTTTTCTTCTTCGTCTTAGTCTACTTCTTCTCCAGAGGACATTGCGTGCTACACTGTAACTAGCTCAAAATAAAAGGAGCATTCACAATTACTCACGATAGACCAGCAATTTCCCTGATTCAATATCCTTTTCGTCATTTACCCCACGTGGAGCCGAGTGGAATGGAATGTCCTTCCTTCTTTAGAGTAAAAAGCTGCATGGACAAAAAAAATAAGAAAATTCTTCAGCATTTTCAGCATTTCAAGCACTTTCAGTTTCCCAGGATCTCAGGATCTCATAAATAAAGGAAAACTAAACGCGATGGAATTTCACTGAAGGGAAAATGCATTAAGATGGGCACAAGTAAAAATAGCGAAGGATAACCCATCCTGAAAATCCTGTGAACAACAATAAAAACAACTCTAACTGGATGAACCACAGTCAAACCTAATCAAGTGACAGTGCATTAATCTGATGAGGGAAGGATAATCCGAGGAAGTTTGTATAAAAAGGACAACATCAAAGACACTTGGATGCTTTGAATTCCCTAGAAAAGTCAGTCACGAGCATTGTCCTTGAATTGTGTGACAATTTTCATCTTTGTCTTTTATTGATAGCACCAAAAACCAAATAAAAGTCACAAAAATTTTTACTGCAAAACAAGTAACAACTTCTATACGAATGAAGTGAAATTATTCGCCATTTTAATCTGTACTAAAATCACCGGACAACCATTGTACCAACTTAATCAAAAAAAGCTGTCAAAAATCCCATCAAATCTGATTAAATTCAGGACATTAACGTTATGTCCTTGCCACCATGAAAATAATAATAAAAAAGGACGAAATTCAATAAATTCCATGAGTTCTAATCGAATAATTATGACTCCAGGAAATGAAGGACATTTGTCTCTAACACAAGGGGACAAGAGTGTCTTCGATGAAATTGTCTTGTTGATTATAGGGATAATAACATCGATTATTGGTGTATCGGTTATAGTAATCTGTAGCTGATAATCCGCAAGTTATTATCGGTAAAGACTCTAACCAGTTCCGGGGGATTCTTGTATTGTGGGATGATTTTGAAGGATGAATCAAAGTGAGAGGAAATTTGACACCAATTTCAACTGATACCAATGAAAATATCCTGGCAAACTTTACTCTGGGAAAAATGATAATACGCGGAAAAATTAACAAGTGGAAAATTACAATGGAAATTTTATTTTTGTTTTCTAGGGAACAATCATTAATTAATTTAAATTTTTAATTGGTGTGACACAAGGTTAATTGCAGCACGTGTATCGAAGTCGTGGTTGATGCATCAACGTTATCTGGTGAGCCATATGAGTTCATGAATTCGAAGAGTTACCGGGAGCAGGAAGACGAGGAGACGGCGCTGACAGCAGGAAATGAGAAGAGATATTTGAAAAGCTATACCAGAAGGCACAGAAAGGAGGAAAGAGGTCTGCCAAATGGAGAGTGACTGAGTATCAGGAAGGACCTGTCGTTAGCACTGTCTGTCGAGTGAGCATTCATTCTGTCGGCAAATAGAAATCCTTGGGAAGTCACGAAAAGATGGATCCACCTGCAGAGAGATCTGGCGGATGGAGAATGAGTGAGCATCACGTAGGAATCGTCTCTTCACTGGAAATTCATTGGAATCATCTTTCGGCAAAGAGAACATTTTGGAAAATCACGAGAAGATGGCGCTGACAGCAGGAAGTGAGAAGAGAAATTTTAAAAGCTATACCAGAAGATACAGAAAGGACGAAAGGGGTCTGCCCAATGGAGAGTGGCTGAGTTTCGAGTGAGCATTCATTAAAATCTTCTGTCGGCAAAGAGGAGTCCTTGGGAAGTCCCGAAAAAATGGCTTCGACAGCAGAGCTCTGGCGGATGGAGAATGAGTGAGCATCGCGAAAGAATTGTCTCTCCACTGAAAACTCATTGTCATCATCAAATTTTGGAAAATCACGAGAAGATGGCTCTGACAGCAGTGAGCTTCAGGTGGGATACATCATCGCAGCTGTACGGAGCTTTATTTTTGGTAAAGAGAAAAATTCAGAAAGTCACGATAAGATGGCTCTGCCAGCTGGATGATGAGTGGACATCCTTAAATCTATGAATCCTTTTTCAGTCTCTACAATGATAAAGTTTACCATTAATTATCGAGGAAAAAGCGAGAATAATGAAGCATTGATTTGCACAACAACGATTTCTGACAGGATACGTAATCCTTGCATGAGGATATGTGTCCCAAAAAATATTCAATCCTGTCTGTATATGAAATGGATATTTATCCAGTAAGGATTTTCATATAATTCATGAGTTCATAAAAGTAATCGCAAGCAAACTAAGAAAAAAGGACGAAAAATGAATGAATAAACAGAAACAGGACACAACAGGGAAAAATGTTTTTTTTTTCATATATAAGTGTTATCCTTGATCGATAGGAAACAATCTAGACGATATCAGAAAAACAGCTTCTCTCCATTAATAAATTCAATAATTTTGATATTCATCAATCTTTTCCACAGGACCTCGCAAAGGATTCGATGTAAGAGTGCTTACAAGGACGCTTACATTATTATTAAATTTTTTTTTTTTTTTTTTTGTATAAGAAAAGGAACTGAAAGTCATCAAACGAATGATGGAAGAATATCAACATGACGACGAAATAGAAAAAGGAGCTTAAATCAAATATTATTCAATATTATCCTCACACTGGTGTGTTCCCTATTTCAGTTTCGTGTGTACCTATTTTTCAACATTCTTGCAGTTCACTAAGATTACACTAAGGAACTTCAATGGAAGTGTATTTTGGAATTGTCCTGAATTGGAACTTGAACTGTTATCATTTCGTTATCTCATTAAAGTGTGATTTTGCATTAGGACTCAAGGATATACCCTTTTAAATGTGCATTTTTCAATCGTATTTTCTGCACAGACACAAAATCATTTTTCTAATACTATGGTGTGGGGAAAAATAAATTTCTTGATTCGAAGAAATGTCCTTCGCAGTGTCACAATCAATCAATAAAAATCCCTTTTACTTAATGTGCTCTGGGTGAATCCTTTTCAGGAATGACTTGGCTTGCATTTTGTGCCACATTAAGGTGAATGCAAATGAATTTCTAATTTGATACATTTTGTGGAAAATTTAATCCTGAAAAATACACCCAAGAGGATTTCATCGTTTTATACAAAAGATGGCGTTGGACTCAAGCACGGTGAAGTCCTTTGGTGAATTTAATAAAACATCCAAATTTAATAATATTACATATGCAAAAGCACAACAGCTAACTGAGATGCATGGTAATTCGGAAGAACGTATGTCAACGTGTTTGCAACAAGGATATGAAGGGACAAAATTCAAAAAGTCAGGATCAAAAATTATTACAAAATTTTGAATCAATATTTTTCTTTTATTCAAGAAGCCATCATGTTTCAGTTTATTCCGCAATTTTTAAAAAAGGATCTCATCTGAGGCTCCTTCCACATGTCCTCGATTGTATGATGTTTATGCATGTTGTCTTGCATCGTTCTTAACTTCAACTTGAATAACTTTATAGACAGGCACTTGTTGCCAATTTCATATACGAAGGATATCGAAGTTATTTGTATGAAGGACGAAAAGTTATTTGCTCCCCATTTCATCGTGATGTATGACACGTTCGATGACGGTAATATTTACATAAACAAATTTATAAACAGGAGAAGAAGAATAACAAGGAGTAAACAATAAAGGCGTTTTTCACAGGATCCAGGAAGATTCTACAAAACTATATTGCATGATCTACGAAAAAGTGTCAGATTGATAAATCAAATGGACTCGAGGGTTAAGTTACATTTCTGTCATAACTTGATTGGTATGGACCCTAACCTGAAAAGGACCAAAATGCCAGGACACTACCAGTTACGATTAATTCGATTGGAAAAATTATGGACAAACTTATGTTTGTTTATTTGGCTATACATATGTATTGTACATAAATGTGTGCGAGTGTATTTTTAAGGACTAAACAAATATATCCAGTTGTCAGCTTATTGTATTGAAGTGGGTTTTATTAAAAGGGGTTTTCGTTAAAGGACACAATTTTGTTTTGCTTACTATCGGAATTATTTTACAAGAATAACAAACGAAAAGGATATCAAAATTTCTCTACTTCAATGGGAACGATGTGTTGTGGAGACAATTCTATACCAAAATGTGGAAGAAATTTCCAACAGATGTCCTTAAAATTTTGTAAATTTCAAAATTTCAATTGATTCTCTGTCAAACTTAATTGAATTCCGAATTTCATTTTGTGTTCACAAAACACACAGCAGAAATGAAGATTTTTGAGTTTTTGACGTTTCAAGTTCGTTGACATGCACAGTCAGCTGAGCTGAATTGTATATCGAGTGTTTGGCTTGCTTCACAGATGCTTTTACCACTGAGCTCGTAAGCACGCGCATTTTCGTCATGTCTCACGGACATATGATGGCCGCCACATGCGTTTCGAATTTTCCAGTGCCATCTGTCAGCTATTTGTTAAATTCATAGAGATTACAAAAATTTCTCTACTTCACTCAACAGCATCAGTTAAGGATCTCAATTTTACTGAATTTAATATTACTCTTTGTGCTGGGAGATACTCGAAATTATATCATTGCATACCCGTCTCAGTCCCCAGGATTAAAAGCATATTGACCTAGGATGGAGTATTCCAAAATTAATAATACCCACCCTGTTTAAGGATTATACAGTCTACAGGGTATTCAGTATTTGGTTACATTGCAGTCAAAATTATCACGAAAATTTTGTTTATCTAGTCGTCGTCAATTCATAAATAATTCATATCGAGGAATCGTTAATATTCAAACAAAAATTGCATGGGTTTGTTTGGGTTTGTGTTGAAGGTTTTACCGAAGGTTTTTCGTTGTTATATGAAATTGATCGATAAATCAAATGAAAATCTAATAAAGTTACAAAAAAATATATATATATATTTTTATCTCTCCGTTAGTGTACTAGTATGTGTGAAAATATTTGTGTATAAAAATTTTCGTATTATGAAAATTATATGTTACATTTTCACCAAAACCATTCACCAAAAGTAGGTATTCACGTCACGGCCAGTTTAGTTTATGTTAATTAAATGAAACCATACAAAGTAGAATATTTAGAAAACTGCAATTCATATCCATATATACACCTTGCTATGATACTCTTATACTGGTTAGTAATAGAACAAGCAAGTCTACAAGCAAGTAGCTATTATCATTTATTTTGATGGTAATTTGTGGCTGAACCATACCTGTTTGCTGCCATTGATTAGAGCAAACAAGCCAGGCTAGTGTTTACACAATGCATATACCTAGGTAATTAAATTTCTAATATAACCTGCCATAATAACCTGTATACAACAACAGGAACATTTCCTAGTTTAAATTTCTAGCCATGTATTTTTCACCATATTGACAAGCATTGTCACTGTTCTGTCATTTATTTATTTATTGTTTTATTTGTGACAAAATTAATTTGACCAATGTCAATTATTTACACGTCTAATGAATTTGAGTAGCAAATATTGGAAAGAATTATTCTTGTATTATAGAGTCGAAGAGAGAAAACTCTTGAATTGAGAGTAATTGCCTGGTCCCGTCATTATTCGTCTCTATAAGCTAGAAACTCGGGTTAGTGAGAAACGTCCACAAGCGAAAAAGAGATTGTGGTCCCTTGAACCCTCACTTATGCTGGTTCAACTGTATTATATTAATAACTTCCTTATAGGAAATTGTTATTTTCATTTTTGATTCATTTGATAAAAATAATGATATTCTCGAATAACATGAAGACAACCTGGGCTAATTCCTTACCAGCGGCCATTACATCTGGTATCCACTTGAAATCACCATAAAAATCAAGTATCCTATTACAAAAATATAAAACAAAAATAAAAATAAATATTTATTTTATTTATATAAAAATCACTTGTAATTCCCAACTTGTCCCAATATCATTTATTTTTCTCCTTTATATGTGTACTTAAAGTATCGTGTATCAAATACATATAGCTTGTGATATTAAATCATTTCTGATAACATTTCAACCGTAAATCCATCTGTCTTAATTCCCAAAACCCATATCCTTAGAGAATCACATAAATACGAGTGTTGACTTCCTTATACCTTAACAGGCGAAGGAAACTGCTTCAGGTGGTCACCATGGAGAGTTCCATAATTAATAGGAGACACAACGAAGAACAATCACTTAAGGTTAAATAAATACGAGTATATGTTTGTGTTTGTGAAAAAATATACATATACCTACTTGTATATATTCGTATAAATGACAATTTGGATAACACTACCAAAAAACGTAGAAAGAAAATTCCTGAAGCTATTATAGCTTTATAGAAATCCTATCCTCGAGACGAGAAATAAATTTTTTCTTCTTCTATAATACACTTGCACGTGCAAGGTTTAAGGTTTAATGTTTTAACAATAAAAATTCTGCTTAGTTATTGTTATTAAATAAATAACTAATAAGGATAATGAAAGTGATATTGAAGGGCTCTTGGAGGGAATGCCGACATTTCAAATGAACGTGAAACCATTTAAAGTGAATGGGGTTATTTTATTACATCAATTTGTTTAAGCACTAATTTATAATTAAATGAAATAAAAATTAAATAATAATTATAGATTGGATTGGAACGAGATTAACCTTTGTCGTGTATTCTTGTACTACTGATCAGTAAATCACTGAAAGTGGAAAAAGGTGGATAATCCTTAACGTTAATGAGATGAAATTTATTTGTAGATAGTTTTTTACATTTTCATATTGTTGCCTTCTACCATGTACCATGAACATACTTCATCCCTCCAGAGAAGGGTGCTGGATCCAAGTAACTACATTTATTCTATTTGAGGTAAACAGAATTATGCTAAATAAATGGATTCGCCTATGAATTTTTCATTAAATTCCTCCTAAACTTGGCACAAAGGAATTTTCAAATGGTAGTTGAAGAAAACAAGCCCAGGATTCACGTGTTATGGTGTAAAGGATGACTTAGACATGAGGTGAGTTGACCAAGTGGTGAATATATAACAAAAGAAAATATACACTTAGATAAGGATGTATGGATGTATGTATGTATGTAAAACTACAAGCTAAGAACCTAGTAAAGATTGTAGGTAGTCTAGGAGTTGAACGATGTTAAGTGAACGGTGCTTTAATTTGATTGCCTGTGCTAATGGCGGACAAGGTACTTCAATTTAATTATGATGATGATACCTGGCTCCTTTACCTCCAACTCTAACTCCAACTTAAACCCCAGTCCTTTCTCTTGTCCCACCACCACCACAAACGTCTACAATTGTCTGCATTGAAATAGGCTGTCCATTATGTGAAAATTGCTCATTTTCCTGGTGTTACACATGTAAAGCTTAACGTCTCCTTTCTTTGAGTAAGAATTAAATTATAGCAAATAATCCCCTTGAAAATGTTGAATGTTGAATAGGTGGTAAGTATGATAGGGGATGATGTCGATGGGACAAGGCGTGATGATGTTCAAAAGCTTCAAACGTATAAAGCGATTTCAAGCATAAGGAATGAATCCAACTGATATGCACCACTATTCAAAATATGTGTGATTGTGGGTGTATTGTAATTTCATTAAGTGGATATTCTGTATCTAATGGAATTATCCAGACGCTATATTATGGTAATATTGAGCCATAAAAACAAACTTCAATTGTATGCGATCATCAGAAACTATAAAACTAATTGAATTCAATTAATGTGGCTTTCTTGTGTGATAGCCCAACTGTGACTGATCGTTTGGGAAATAAGAAGAATGTTTGTATTACAAAATTTAATTCCCCTTTTAATGATATTAAATACTTTTTAAGTAAATTTTGCATTTAGAAGTTATGGTCAGAAGACCAGGATCAACAATTGATCTATATCTTGTTTCAATAAGAACGCAAGAATTGAAATTGAAATTTACCAAAATTCATTCTGTGTTTGATCCACATAAAATAAATTTTCCCCGCTTTCAGAGAGTGAATCCCATTCTCCGGTGAATGAAATTCATTTTGTGCACGTACATTCATCCAACACGCACAGTCATCACATGGAAAAAAACACGCGCGCGCAACCAGTTACCAAATTCGATACTTTCGCGTGGCCACGAGCTTCGCCTTTTCGCTCAGACAATTCCTACGGGCAAAATCTAGCAGTAAGCAATATTTAGTAATTTTGTGAAAATTAGTTGTAGTAAAATGTAGTTCAGCTTTTAAAAATTCAACTGAAATATTTATTTTATCAACTTATACAATGTTAGTATTTAAAAGTATTATAAAAATTATACGTAAAAGTTTTGTTTAGAAAACTTCAGAAGTTATAGTAAAAAATCGAACACGATAATTTATATTCGAATCAAGCATATGGTTATTGATTATATGGATTGGAGTAGCTCGCAAAAACTGGAAAGGACGAAATTGTCCTTTTGTTGTCCAAAGATAAGGATTAAGACCCAAATGTTTAAGTTTTATGTGGGTTACAAGCCCCAGATGGTTATCGGAGTAAGTTTATTGCAAACCACCACAATAGCTACATACGGTTTTCATCATAAAAACCAGGTTCTCGGTTATCCAACGCCAATGTGTTCGTGGGAATTATTTTTAAGCCATTCCAGATTGGAATATTTATGACTATGGAATGTAAGAAAAAATGCAGTGAATGCAGATTTCCTCAAGGATCTGAGTTGTGGAGAAGTAAAATTATTAAGGAGAAATGAAAAGGATTCAGTAATGAGCTCGTAAATACTTGTGTTTGTGTATTTGTATATGATGAGAAATAAATTTTCCATTGCACGTTGACATACACACGTGGAAAAACTTAAGATTTGCGCGTTTCAATTGCTGTGCAGTAGACTCAGAATGTCCTGAAAGGACATTTCCTATGCAAATTATGATTGTAATTTACATAATTCGAATAAAATTATTCATTTAATATGAATCAGAATCACCAAGAAAATATACAAAATACATTATGAAATCCATCTTAAATCGAATCAATGGACAAGAAGAGTACAAGAAAATAAGGATATTTTTGAATGTCGCAATCCTTGCACTTCCGGCTAACAAAGGATTCGCGTGCATTGGAAAATTTTTAATTCGAATTGTAAAAGTGTACTTACTCGTGAACATAACATAAGTAGTTAGTACGTTATAACTTAGAAAGGATATGAAGTTGATTTCTTGGTTAGATAAAATTCCTACCAAAATGACACTTAAAATACGAATGACCCAGTGCTGACAACTTAATGGGATTTATTTCGTTGTAAAACGAACCAATTTAAAGCTGATTAAAATCGGAATTTATGTTGGAATTGAGGGAAAACTTAAAGTTTTTCCTGTTATTTTCAAAAGGCAGTTCCAGTTTTGTGGTTTATGTGATTTGAGCTAGGAAAAAAGGAAAACGATTTGAAGTGGAAATTTCTTTTACTTCTTTATGATTTGAAAGTAGGTACGAGGATTTAATAAAATGTTGAAAAAGAAAACGAAAATTCTAGTATGTATCATTTTGTCTACATTTCATTTCACGTGGATTTATGTGAATAAAGTTAATAATTTTTTCAAAGCTTGTTATATAAGGATATTAACGTGATGTAATTTCACGTTCACCTGTAACGTATCGTAAATGTTTTTACAAGCAAAACGTGCCTCTTATATACGAAAACGATGTGGCTATTAAAAAGTAACGTAGATGAAAGTGAAATCTTTTCTCTATTGAAGGTTTTTCCCTATTTTGTTAAAATAAACGTCCATCATTATAGTATACACATGATATTTAGTTATAGTACTATACATAGAACACATACTATAGATACATATGCCTAAAAACATCGAGTACACGTTACACGGCTAATTGAACAGAGTGTAGATGAACATTTGAGTTTTAATAAAAAGTTGTTTTTAATTTATTTGGCACACAGTGTGTCTTCTTACATAATATGATCCCGGGATACTAGGATACTGGGATACTGGGATCCCTTAAAATGTATTTAACTAAAAATAGACACGTCAGAATATTGTTCCTGGTATCAAGTGGTTTGGGGAGAATGTTTCAAATGTTTGTCGAAATGTTCGTTGAAATGTCGTCGTCCTCATGTCGTCAATGGGACAAAGTGTCATTTAAAAATTTATAGGGGGTAAATTAAGTACACCCACAAGGTAGGGAATTGCCCTTTTTTGTAAGGTTAAAGTCTTGAACGTGAAAAAAGGATATTGCTGGGAAGGATATTAAAGGAAACGGGTGTTGTTTACTTGTGCGTGACACAGGGTTCCGTTCCGTTTTTCGAAGGGATGAATCTTGTCTTGGTGTTGGTGATGGACAAATTTTTTTTTTCCGTTTTTTGAAGAAAGCAAATTGTGCTTTTTGACATTGAAAAGAGTAACGGTAAAAATAATTGCGACATTTTATTAAAAATACTTAAAGCACATTTTAACGGTGAATGCTTATTAAATGGGTTCTCGAATAATAAAGGTACATGTATTTACGTGTTATTAGTAGTATGGTGACTCAAGGTCCCATCACTAAAAAAGGGATAAAAGCAGGGACTTAAGGGAAAATTAAGGAAAATAAACAACATTTCAGCACGTACGAGAAACGATTCTTATGATCATAGTCATATATATTTTTTTTAAGCTTTCTCAGGTTGTAAACAAGACTGGAAATGCTTGAACAACTGAGAATCCCTCTTATGTGTACGTATAGAGTAAGGGTGAACTGTGCCCTGTTGCTGGTAAATTTATGTTTTTCATGTTGGTAGGCGTTTCATGACTTTCACGTTTCTTCGTCCTGTGTCTGCTCTTCGCGTTCCACCATTTGTCATTTATTTGTGTCAGTACGATAATATACAAAAACTTAAAAAAACACATACACATATCCACACAGGCTGCATATCATTTTATGTAGCTCATATTGATGCAAAAGTCTGCATTTCCAGGGGCACATATTTTATGATGTGGAAAATTTTTTTGCTTTTTTTCACCACATGAACAAGAGGCCATCTCTTGCATTATTTATCACAAAATAAAAGTTATATCTTGCGGGATATGAATGTGGTTAAAATATATTTATATACATATACAGTATAGATAATAAAGGAGGAAATTCTGCCGTAAAACAAAAATTTGAATCAAGTTAATGAGCTGAATGCAAAAAGCTGGATTTTATCCTTGGGGATTTGTGATACCAGTTCCCTATTTTTTGAGGACAAGGATCGGGACATTGGTGACGTACTAGGTAGTTCTATGTTTGGAGGATTTAAAAACCACGATATGGCGACACATTTTGAGGGAACCATTTCTAGGGATGAACGTCAAAAGCCGTGTTCTTTTGGTCACTCTAACAGAACAGAACTGTCAAATCCCATACATTTAAAAGAACAAGGTTAGTTCTCGATAATACCTGGAACTAATTTGCTGTTCTGAACAGAATAGTTGAGCTAGAAATATCCAGATTGCGGCATGGGTAATTTTTCTTGACGCGAACCAAAATTTTTCCCTAAATTCCACAAAATTACAATTTCTTCAAAACTTGCAAGTAATACGTGAGGAATTGATGCAACCAAGGGCTAACAAAATGGAAAAAAATCGAAGAAAGTTCATATAAATGTGAAGTGAAGTTGGTAAAAGTTTGTAATCTATCGAGAACAAGTCCGATGCGTTCTTTTGCTACTCTAGTTTTGTACTTGATAGCGATGACAAAAATAACGCGGCTTAAATGATTACGCTCACACGATTATAACAATTTGGTCATCAGCCGACAACCACTACAATACTCTTCAAGAAAATGATCTCAAAGCGGAGACGGACTACAGAACTGAAACCGGTTTATCTCGAAGAAAATAAATGTGACAGACTGCCAACTTTATGATCCATTTTATTTGAGTTGTTTTGACAGATTAAAAATGAAAGTAGATATACGAAATTTTTCCAGCAGAGTTCCGTCGTCAATACTGGCAATTATTATAAGGAACTTATTCGCTTATTTGAATAAAACACAATTTTAAACTTTCTGTAATGGAAAAATAATTCCACAACAAATTGTGTTGACATTAAAATGAGGAATTCAAGTATGAAGAGAAGAGAAAACCCTCATGATTTTGAATGAAGTCACACTTTGAAAGGGGGTATGTATTTACCAAAACACATCACATAGACCTAAACTTTGTGTTAAACGAAAGGTTGTCCCAGTCGAAATGTATAATTCGCCTTTAATTTTATTTGCATATTTTAACCAAGAATCTAAATAGACTTACAGGTGATATCAACCCAACACCAATATAATTTTACCTACCTAAGTAAATTTCCAGGTAAATGCCCCAATTAGTATGATAAAAAGTTTCACATTCACTGGGATGATGTGGCCAAACTTGAAAGAATTAAAATAATTGCAAGCATTCAATGAATATTCATCAGGTGAAAATTTTACACAAACCACAAAAATTTCCATTAAAAAGATACGTAAATAACGAAATTGAGATATTTAATAAAAAGTAGTCCTTGAAAACATAGAAGGGTTTGCCTCGAAAAAGTAATTTTTGAGTTTTCAACCACAAATTTTATTTCATTCTGATTCCAATTCTGATTCAGTATCATATCAAGTAAGTGCTATTATCGACGGATATTTGTGATAACAACGAGTTAAAAACATTATGTTATTCATACTATGGTCAAATTGTGGTTTTAAATTTGAGAAATTTTGTAATTTCATAAAATCGTAATTGTGAAATCAAATTTTCCCTCAATGATTTTCAATTTTCAAAATGTATGTAAAATTTTTGTTCATTGGTTAACCGATTTGTTTTGGATGAAAATTGAAATTCTATTTTATCTGTAATAGATATAAATTACAAAATGTCAGTGTGGAATTTGCCGTCTGTCATTGCCGCATCAGAAACAATGTTGCAAGTGGATAAAATTCCATCGCCAACAAAGACGCACAAGCAAGAAAGCAACGTCGCACAAGATTATCTGAGATTTTTTGGAAATTTTGCTTTAGACGACCGGAAATGTTCTCGTGGTCACTCACCACGTAGAATTTGTTCAAAGGAATTCTTAACTATATATATGTATAAATATAATAAACCTTGCGTTTGATATCATTTCCAGAAATAGGAGAGAACTCCCAAAATCAGTGTCCAAATAAAATTTAGGATTGAGTGACAAATCCTTTGAGACATCGCGTCATGTATCAAAGAAGTAGGTACCTAATTTGGTGAACATTTTTGTGACTCTAAAGCCAAACAAAAACTTTGTAAGTAATATAAGTGCTATGGAATTGGAACAAACACGTCCTTTTATTTTAAGGTACTTGACATTGCACAGATTTAACTTCTTAAAGCATGACTACGTGATATTGTTTGAAATTCAAGTCAGGTTTCATAAGTCTAAGTAGAAAATTTTTGAACAAGTATTCACTTGATTTTAGTAATTTCAAATTCTGCCTATATAACAAACGTAGAGAATACTTGATTTGAGGTGTTAAGTAAGTTTTATGTTTTTGTTTTTATTTTTTAAAGTTTTAACATTTGAAATAAAACACCGTTTTATTTTGAACTTGCTTATTAAAATTGTCGTATGAAAATTTCATTCAAAACCTACATACAATACATAATATGTTACATACATACGAGTATATGAATTGAAATGAAATAAAAGTATGGGAAAAAGGGTTAAGATAACGATATGAAGGTAAATAGACCTACAAAACCTAAACACGTTAAACCTGAAAAAAGCTCATAGCACATACTGATTTTCATGATCATTGAATTCATCTCACGCTTTTTCGCTTTTGGCCTGAATCCCTAAATGAATACTAAAGGCAATGTTCGTGTTATGCCCCTGTATATACACATACATTATACAAGACTCTGTGTATGTGTGATTTTGTGTTATACTTGATTCACCTTTTTGAAGGATATACGAAAAGTTTTCATAGAATTCGAAAATTTTCTTTACACGTGCCAAAGTCAAAAGACGTGCCTGATTGAGAGTGCATCAAATTTACGGATTTCCTAATTTCTTCTACTTACACTAAATCAAATATTAATATTATTAACATGTGTTATATGGAAATAAAAGGAAAACAACTCGAAAACAATTTTATCTAAAACTCAAGTAAAAGTTTTTTTTTTATATTCTGTTGTTGTTATTGTTAATCACATAAACGATATCACGAACAAAATACACTAACACATGCAAATACAACAACATTATAGTGATTACAAACAATTCAGAATCTTAATAATGTTCATATTATCCCTACTTATATGTACATACATGTCGTCTCTATGGTATATCTGTGTGTTTTCATGTGTTGTTGTTAATGACAACCGCTCAACACAACTGTCTCAACTCAACGCAAACTTCACTCAAAATGGCTCCAAGTTTAGCACATTCAGATTTTAGCACCAGAATTAGTCCTTTATAGGACGTATGCTATTTATGAAGAAATTTAATTAAGGATTATCCCTCTTAGTACATATACAGTGATTAAGAAAGTTACTAAATGAAGTGATGTGCTCTGAAATACTTGACCTCATCATCTGTTTCATATCCTCAACTTAACTTGTTGTTACTGTTACTATTACTGTTACTGTTACTGTTGCTTTTGGTTTAATATGGAATTCCACAAATTCACTTTGGAATCTTGTAACAAAACAGGAAGTTTCCCCGGATGTCGTTGTTATCTTCAGGAATTTCAAATGGATTTCATGTTGGATGTATTCAACGAATCATCATTCAAATGATGTACCACTGATGCACTCAACTGGAAAGTTTCTATAATTAACCAAACAAAAAGAATTTCATTTTCCAGAGTGATTCATATTTCCAACAAAAGCCTGAATTTCCCCGAATCTAAATCAGTTGGCTTTATTTCACTACTCCGCATATTTTCAGAGATATTATGGAACATGAAAAAGTTCAAAACCCTTGTAGACTTACTATAAGTTAAAATCCCGGACAAAATTTTAAAAAATTTCATTTTCGATGAATTTCATTTACTCAACAAAACATTGAATTTCCTCGAATCCGGATCAGTTAGTTCAATATCACTGTACCGGATATTGTCAGAGTTATTGAGCAATGACAAAATTTTAAATTTTCATGTACTAACCCTTAGTTGAAAATTCGGATAAAAATTAAAAAAAATTAAATTTCTACAAACTTTTTATATCAAAGAAAAAGCTAAATTTTTTCGAATCAGAATCCATTCGTTTCATTTCACTACTCCGAATATTTTCGGAGATATTAAGAAAAAAATTATTCGGTAAAAATTCGGAGAAAATTGAACTTTAACAAATTTTTTCTATCAGAGAAGATGCTGTTGTTTCCCAAATCCGAATGTGTTATTTAAATATCACTAGTCCGAATATTTTCGGAGATATTGTAAAAAAAAATTGAAATTTTCATGTACTAACCATTAGTTATAAATTCGGACAAAATATTTTCGGAGATATTGGGAAGTAAGGCAATGTGAAATTTTCATACAGGGTCCATAAATTATAAATTCGGACAAAAATCAAAAAAAATTATTTTTCAACAAATTTTATTTATTGAAACAAATTTTAAATCTTCCCAAATCCGAATATTTTGGTTTCATCTCCCTACTCCGAATATAGATAAATAGATAAATTTTATATGTCCAGGAAAAGCCTGAAATTTTTCAAATCCGAATATCTTGGTGTGTTTCCCCTACTCTGAATATTTTCGGAAATATTGTAAAAAGAAGAAAATTGAAATTTCCATATGTTAACCATTAGTTAAAAATTCGGACAAAAATTCGGACAAAAATTCAAAAATTTGATTTTAGATAAATTTTATATGACGAAAAAAGGTCTGAATTTAGTTGAATCCGAATCTGTTCGTTTCATGTTGCTCCACCGAATATTTTCGGAGATATTGAAGGAATAACGGATTATGTGCTAGTTGAAATTCCGAACAAAATGTTCCTTCATGTTGACGTCTCATCCAGGGATTTGCGGAGCAATGCAACAAATGCCAGTACAAAACTGAAGATAGTTTTAGGAAAAAAGGAACAAGATACAACCCTCAAACAAAAGTCAGAAACTAAATTAAGCTGTTGCTCTCGTATTAAGAAAACCTCAAGTTAAGAAGACACACCGAAAAACTTTAAGATTTCTTACATACAAATGTATAACACACTTTCCAAAGGAATCTAATGACATCTATCTAAAAACACATGAAACAGATTCTATACAGAATTTCTAGAATTTCAAATTTCTCGTATATCCCCGATAAATCCGATTCTGCATAAACAAAAGTTTTAGCTAAGCCAACTGTTAAAATGGCAAACCACAATAAAGCAACTTTACCCGGAAGTTTATAAGACACAACTTCGTATAGAGTTATGTGTGTAGTTGAAAATAATTGAAGTTGAAATTCATGTTCTATAGATTTATATATTATATGTATTTAATATGTACTGTAGATTTAAGATGGACACAAAAGCTTAAAATTATTAACGAAAACTTTGCCTGGATGTGATTATCCCAGTAGGTTGAACCTTTCTTATGGTTGAAAATTTTAGAATTGTCCCTAATAACACTAAGACATTATATTCAGAAATGTGTTTTAGGTTTAAGTTTTTTACTTAAACTTTATCCATTAAAATTTTTTCAAAGATGTTAAGTTAAATTATTGTTAACATTCATCTTCGTTGTGGAACGAATTAACACTTTAAAAATGTAAATTTTATATCATCCATTATTGATTCAATATGAAGAAATGTGCTTTAACTACAAATGAAAATAAGAGGATTTAACTCTAATTGGATATCTTTCCCAGAATTATGGTTATTGTGTCATATCATATATGAAATTTGAGTTGAGGCAATTAATCTCTGTTTGTGTCAAAGATGCGATAATTGTTGGGCATTGGTTATCCTATCAATAATCCAATTTAATTGATTAAGCCTCCAAAGGACAATGTATGACACTGACCCAAATCACTTAAATACCATTAGAATATTGGTTAAACTTATAAGTTTTAGATAAACTAAAGATTTAAAATCATGGTTTCAACTGTCAAATATGGACAAAAACCAATTTCAAATGTGACAAAACTTGAAAATCTTATCGGGTTTATCCCAGAACAAATGATAATTGGATGAGAAAGATACAATTTTGGAGAGTTCCTCAAGCCCAAAGGATAATTTCATTGAACAATTTTCGTAGAAAGTATAAATTGTAGCTGATACAAAATCAAAAGTTGATAAACCTAATGGGGTTCTAGCTATGAACAAGAGTATCAGTAACATTATATGTATGCGTACATACATAGAAGTATATAATAAAATTGTAGACAGCATATTATCAAATATTCATATGGCAGCACTTAAAGTTTTGGTTCAATTCAAAATTCTCATTTATTCAACTTCACTCCTTCTCAATTTGTGTTTGTGTATTAGCTTATGAATATATTGTGTGTGTGTTGGTGTGTATGTATTTGATGGGATATAAACAAGAATGAAATGAGTATAATATCATCTTAACTTGTGGTCCTCAAAGGCGAACACAAGACGAAGGACGAATGAAAACCAATGTCATACCCATGTGGATATCCTGATAAGATATCCTGATTTCGTTTAATGATTTCGCCTCCAAGAAATAATGTTGCCTTGTGAATGAATCCTTGAAATGAACACTTGAAATCTTGTGAATCTTCAAAACATTCAAGGATAATGTGAAGGACATTGGGAATAGTTTTTCAATATCGTTTTGTTTGTATCAATTCAATGAAACTAACTTAGAATCTTTAAGTGGTATATCTACATGACCACAATCCAAAACCTAAAATCTTATCTTAATAAATACAAAGACAATTTGCTTGTGTATGTGTACATATATGTGTGTGTATGTGAATGAGTTCTTTAGTGATTTAACCCGCCAATAAAAGGATATCTATCTCTATGAGATGATTAAGCATTGAAACGATGTGTTTTTCTTGGTCTTATATAAATTCAGATTGTCCTGAATTCAAGATGAGATTCAATTAAAGCCAACAAAAGTTTTATTCTCAAACTTAAACTGTCCCTTTTTACGGAAGCTTTAAGGGGTAACACCACTTCGTGACTTTAAATCTTTAATCGAGCTTCCTTGAAACTTGAAAACTTTATTTTTAACCGATCAGTTTGAAATTTGAACTGAAGTATTATCATGATACTAGAAAAAAGAAAAGAATAAAAATTCATAGATATTTATGACGTCATGTAGAAAATGAATTTTCCCCGCTTGACTGAATCTCATTCTCCGGTGAATGAAATTCATTTCCACGAAGCGGAGAGAAATTCATTCTGTGTTTGATCTACATAAAATAAATTTTCCCCACTTTCAGAGAGTTAATCCCATTCTCCGGTGAATGAAATTCATTTTCTGCTTCACGACCATTAGGATTTCATATATTAAGAAGATTATCTAATCAGCTGTGTATTTTGTTTACCGGTTGGTTGAGAATTATCAATCCAACAATCGTTTCCGTTTTGTCATTTAAAGTGCTGCCATTTTTGTTAAAATTTTGTTTGTTACATTAAAAAATTTTATCTTAAAATGATTTTCAAATTTACATTTATACTCAAAACAGCAGCTTGTAGGGGGTTGAAAATTGAATAGTAGCAGGTTCATTTCATAAGCCGCAAATCAGCCATTTTGTTTTCAAATTATCAAAAATATATTTTTTCTTATAAACAAATATTTGCGTTAATATGTTCTAAAAAGAAAATTCAAAAATGTTAATCAGGTCGCCTCTAATAAATAAGAGAACATAACCGTAGATTTTTGTTATCTACACAAGTTTGGTATTAAATTCAAGATATCCTAGTAAAAGTTTGAAAGATATCTGTATCTTGCCTCTTGTATGAAATTGAAAGAAAAGGTGAGTCGATAAATTGAAATCAACTTTCTCTTTCATTCAACAATAAAAACAACAACAACAAATTTATAAAACCTAATGAACCGCATCCGAAAGAGCTTTATGACTTTAAGTCTGATAAAATATGGCCGGTGATTACCGTTTGTCCGAAATACCGTATACAGCTATCAATCAAAGGGTGGCGCTGCAGACAGGGAGTTCTGTGAGAGAGTAACATTGTCTCAATATCTATCTATTTTTTCCCCGAGTCCGGACAATTGTTATACACATACATTCATGTAAATCCATGTAATGCGTGCCTGCACCATGTGGAGACGTGGGAGACATAACATTTTCAATCCATATCCTTTAAAAAAAAAAAAGAAACAACATTTTTTTCATCCCTTGTCCCGTCCTTGTCCACTGGCATGCATGTTGTGTCCAATGACAATGTGCCTGAATGACGACGACTAGGGACAGGCTAAGGTTAGGCAGTTTGTTTTTATGGGCTACTTGAGCTGAATGCGGAGTTATATAGCCTAGTGTGATATTTCCTGCAAGTTCATTTATTCGAATACATATTCGAATAGTGAATAGTAGTAAGGATTAAAGAAGATTTGTATGTATGGCACACTAGTTACGTATACAAGTTAAACACTTCTCAAATGAAGTAAGGACAAACGTGTAATTTTCATGTTAAGGATAATTTCGAATATTTTAACGTGTTTTGTAAACATTCAATTGAATTGAAACTTTTACCATGTCCAAGTTGTACTAATAAATCCAAGGCTTTGAACCCTTTTTTCCCAACACGATTTCTTTAGATTTTCTCGAATTTATTTAACCTGAAAATTTACTTCAGCTTGTTTATCACATCATACTCATTTGATTCGAAGTGTTTTTACATTGATACCTTTCTTTGGTTCATGTTGTATTTGAAAAACCTTTGAATAATTCATGATACAGACATGTGGAATAACAAAATTCTAGGCTATTTTGAAGGTGAATGCTATTAATTGAAATTGAAAAATGTTCCATGGATTTGCGTCATTCATGATACGAGTATCTACAACATGTATAACCTCTAAGAAAAAGTTATATCTTGATGATGGTAAACAAGACAACAAAATCAGATTCAGAACTATGATACCTTCATCATATTCGCAAGAATTTCAACTTTACGAATTTTTCAAAAATAAATTTCAACTCGTAACCACATAAAAGTAACACCAACTTATTTAATATAATATAAAACATAACTTGCTATAAACATAACCACAATGTCAAATTCAAACGAAATTCTGTTAACTAACCACGAATCATTTTGAATTCGGTCCTGGTTTCACATCTATGATGGCACTTTGCTTTCACCTACGAATTAAGGATAGCAAGATGGCCATCAACATCATCCTTGAATCCTTGAATCCTTGAAAGTGCTACTCATGGTGCTGCATTAAAAGTCCTACAGAAATGTTAAATGTTGATTTGTGTGTACTTTAAGGAAAGCAAAACCACATCATTTTATAACCAGATAGGTAAATCTAGATATCTACTTACTGTACGAATATCCTACTATACAATTCTCTACACAATTCTCTACACAGTTCACAGTTATACGGCTGTACATTGATAAAATTTACCTAAATTTCAACGATTAATTCGGTTCAAAATTTGCATAGCCATGTAGAAAGTCTGTGGTAGTATAGATACCAGAATTTTATATGTTGTTGATGCAAATTCAACCTCATTTTGTTATAAGCTACAGTACATTTTGAATAGTCAAATTTCTAGTGGTTATATTATCTCGAAAAATGAAAATTTTCTAAGGGACTTACAACCGGCAATTCTGTATCTGCAATTGTGGTCATTGATAAAACTTCAAAGACTCAAATTCAATGTGATATTGGTTAAAATTTTACCTTTGATAAATGGTTAAAGACTTGTCTTAACCATACACATTGTTAGTAAGAGTTAATTTATTGTACTGATGTACGTTGCAAAAATGTTCAATGATTTTTAAAATTCCACAACGTTCAATTAAGTCAAGTGGAATAAAAAAGGTTCACTTTATTTTGAACCTTTTCTTATTTGAAATGGATAATTCTCTCGTTCAGACATTTCTTAGTGCTATTAAAATCATCAATGGCCATTATCACGTTTCAACGATAAATTATTAAAAGTTTTAACTTTTCCTCAGAGACGAGAGGTTCGAGAGGATTTTGTTTTAGCAGAACTACTACGTGAGGTAAGGGTTGTTTCAGTTCGAGACTCTTTAACAAATTAATAAATTTCATAAAATGCTGTTTAAGAAAAATTCAATACTGTGTATGATTTTCAACAGTGCTTCCTCGGTGAAGAGAAATCTTCTGTTCCAAATGAGCACTATCAACGAGTAGTTGATATGAAACAATGTCCAGCGACAATTCTCGGCATCTTGAATGAACTAACTATCAACGAGTAGTTGATATGAAACAATGTCCAGCGACAATTCTCGGCATCTTCTCTTTATGCGGTTCTTCGTATACTTTTCCTCTCTATCAGATTTTCTTCATTTGGACATGCGGCGATGAACTATCAACGAGTAGTTGATATGAAACAATGTCCAGCGTCAATTCTCGGCATGTTCTCTTTGTGCGGTTTTTCGTATACACTTTTCCTGCAAGGTTTTAATATCTGCCTGGAGTGTATACAATTGAAAGAACATGTGTTATGATTGAAGGATCCCCGAAGAAACGATTCGTTGCAACATCTAGTGTACTTCTGCTTCCAACCAAAAGTGTCCGGATCAAAGGAACGTTTTAGTTATGTAAAAAGTGTTGTCCTGTTAAATTAAATAAGAGTATCATACAGTTTTGTTTCTAGGTTTCTAAGGTTCTCGTGAATTATTTAAAGCACAAACAAAACTAAATACAATAATTCCCTGGCCAGCACTAAAAGCTCTTGATAGTGGACTTGTCATAAAGTTTGTCTTGAAACTTTCAAGAAACAGATTCATGAAAATGGGTTGAATGTACCACAAAGTAACGAATTTTGAGTAGAATCTCAAGAAATGTGCTTATCCCTACTTTGTATTCAAGGCAAGTGCATCTCTAAAGGGAAGACGAGTCAAGTTTCAAAGATAATTGTGTCTGGGAGTAAAAATTGCAACATTTGCAGGATTTTCTAGAATGAAAGTTTGTCCTTTTCTTTTCCAGTTGATTTATTGAGAATTTAAAATTTTTATTTTCCCCTCAATTCAGCCACAACACGATTCAAGTGTCTATCGAAGAAAAATTTTGCTTGCAATTGAATGCAATTAGTCAAAATACATGAAGGTGATAAGAAGTAAAAAAATTTTTCCAGGATATAAACTGTCCTTGATTCCCAGGCTCGGTTTCTAAAGTGCTAATGCGAAATTGAAAAGTCAAGAATGCACTCGGCGAGGCGAATCAAGTGGTCTGGAATAAATTGGAAAATAAATTTAACTTTAAATTGCATTTTAATGCACATCGATTTAAGACTTGAATAAATAATTATTCCGTAACTATTCACTTGAGTTGAAGTGATATTGTAATGGATATATATATTACGTAGTACCCAGTAGCTGCAGAAGAAGACGAAGAAGAAGAAGAAGAAGAAGAAGATGTAGAAGTAAAAGTAGAAGAAGATGTATTATACATTATAAGGATAACTTGAATTCAGTGCTAGTCTCTTTGGTGCTTCTCGTAAGTAAATCGGTTTTATAAATTTTTCACAAAGTACACACAACATTTGAGGAGTTCTATTAAAGTCCTTTTATATCATGAATTTTTAAATTTTATGAAAATATCACCAACGTGCATAATATCCACAACAATCGCTTTAATAGCTTCATCATGATAATGATAATCGGGTGAATGAGGCGAACATAGTGTGCACGATGAATTTAAAAGAATGGCTAAAGGCTTTACAACCTTTTCAATTTAAGGGGGATATACATATGAACGCTAGACTGAGTGAAATTTTTTTTTGCAGTAATTTTTATAATATCACTTTAAAATCTACTAAAAATAATCCGAACGAAACGCGTCAAAATGCTTTATATATGTATTAGGTTATCAGCAATTTACAATTATAAGATATTGTTATTATTATTATCCTTTTAACACTATATAGAGAAAAAGGCATTATTTCTAATTAACAAACTCCACCAGACATTGCTGCATAGCAGGTTGGAAAACAAAAAACCAAAACCACAACAAACCAACAATTCATTATTAACAGGATAATGCTGGAGTTATATATGCATTTGTATTTGTATTTATATTTGTATTTGTAGTTTTGTATTTGGTGCAGTATAACGTTCTACTACATTATTGTACAGCTCTTCCAACATCAGAATCCTCCCAAGGGTTTAAGCTAAACGGAACAAAACCCAACACATAAAGCTCAGGATAAAGTTTGTTCTTTTTCTCAAATAGAACATGACGTTCTATCAAAACCTTCCCCAGAGGGTTTCCGTATCCAACTAGCTATTCTATTGGTGCTATCATGCAAATCTAGTGCTATGGTATTAAGTTAATAGTTAAGCAATTAATAGCACTCAAACAGGATATGAGCAGTGATAAATTGTCACTAGTGTGAAGAGCGTTAATTATTGAAAATTTATTTTTTTTGCTTTCTGTTTTTTGTTTTAAATATTCTAAATGAAATATTTTTAACTTTAGTTTGTTTTAAAATAAATTATTTAAACTTTGAGAGTCTGAAGGCTAAACGATTCAAGATGAATAAATGTTATATGACCTTCCTAATTCTTATACAAAATAACTTTCGATTCAGTTAAATAAATTCGAGTTTTGTTAATAATTTAACATATCAATGAATCGAAAACATTACAAGATTGTGGATACATGACTCATTATCTGGAAGCATTATTAACAAACCCTTGCTGATGGTGTAGCTTGGGCTTCTGCCAGTCATTGTAATATTTATTTTAACGTGATTTTTGTTGAAATTTTTAGTTTTAAAAGTTAATAACGTATAAACTCTGCAATGAATGGAGAAACCTCTGCTAGTTTTCTTGAGATAATATTGATAAGAATATGTGTTGTAAGTTTTAATAGAATCGATTAAGTAGATTTTGATATATCCTGTACAGCATTGTCGAGGAACTTAAAACCAAATATTTTTTAAATTACATATAACTGACGTTCACAAACTTCAACCAAAACCGGTCGACCAAAGGAATAACCGCAGCGAGTATAAGCGTAGCCGCACACTGGACCCGTTTTCGTGCGAATTTCGCCCGTACGTACACGTACGAATACGCACGAACAATCCAAACATTAAAGTAACCATAAGAGCGCGCAAACTGGGTGTGAATTAGTCGTACGTATACGTGTGTATACACACGACGTCCGAAATGAATCCATAGTTGGTCGGATTTTTCGCACCAATGGTTGAAATTTGGGTGAGTTTCTTTGTTCAATCTTGGAAAAAACTTGTTTGTAGCAGAAAAACGTATGCAATGTGGGCACTAAATTCGTACGACTGTTACGCACGATACAAATTCGTATTCAGTGTGAGGCATTTTGTCGTCGCTTTGTCTTTTACGTTACTCCCGTTCACATGATGAATATTCAGGGCTATTCTGGTTGCACGTAACAGATTCCGTCAATTTGACAACCCATGCATTTTTTTGTTGGATTTCTGTTACGTCTGTTACGGTCAAAATCTATATTCTGGTGGCAAAAGTTCATAGGTTTTT
The DNA here is from genome assembly GCA_963971475.1 of Chrysops caecutiens. Lineage (NCBI taxonomy): Eukaryota > Metazoa > Arthropoda > Insecta > Diptera > Tabanidae > Chrysops > Chrysops caecutiens. The sequence continues at coordinate 78,129,767 of OZ020567.1, read as the reverse complement.
TGTGGAAAATCTGTTACCGAAATAGACCCGAACAGGTTTCCTGTATTATAAAATATTATTATTTACTGTATTACATATTATTGTATTATAAAATAATGTTTTCAAAAAGTAAAAATATTAAGTAACATTACACTGAACAAACCTTATACCAATTCGTCTCAGAATTGATTGAGACGTTATCACGAAAAACTTGATAAGATAAAAGTTTACCAAATAAGGGAATTTGTTAACACAGAAAGCGATAAGACAAAATCCCTCAGACTTATTGCCCCATCCCGGATTATTTGTTATAATCCATGGAAATAAATATTTTGTCTAATTTTTGTTTTCCAGTTTTCCAGAAGATGATATTTCTTGTCAATGTTTTTTTAATGTTTTAAGGGAAAAAAATCTTTTACTGCAAAAAGTATACGCTTTATGTGTATAACAAGAGGTTTGAAAACACATAGAAAACTACTCCGAAAGTAGATATTAGTCATACCCTTATAATGTATTTTGCCTCTCATCGAAAATTTCACCCTAACATTTTGTTGGCAATAACACGAGCCTAATGCCTAATATTTTTGGTTTCACATGAATTAATTTTTTTGTAATATATAATACTTGATAGTTATCAGATCGAGTCCGATTCGTAATAGCACCATTAAAGTTTCTACATCGAAAACTTGCTTAGTGGTTTTTGTAACTTGTTTGAGTTAAATTCTTGTATAATGGTATATAATATTTTTTTGGTTTATATCTTATCTTTACTAAATTCTGAAATATATTGTATAGGGATATGGTCTGCATTTTTTCTCATCTCGTGTCTGTTACAAACTGAATGCCAAGATGTCTTCACAAATATCTTGTTATCATGTAAATGTATTTAAATCAAGTAAGCTTAAATTAGTGTTATGGATATAATGGAAAGTAGTTGTATGTACAATAGTATTCACGATAAATATAAATCATGTTGAAAATCACTGCATTTCATGCTAAAACACATTTTCATTTGATACCGACGCTATATAACAAAACGCTACAAACTTTATAATCGTCTGACATATGCACTTTATAAGGAAAAAGGGAATAGGAAACAGGTAACATGGTATGGTGTTTGCATGCTCCTTAAGAGCTGAATGGCAATCATCTTGAGCAAACTGAATAAATAGACTAGGAAATATGGATATTATGGAAATAATTGAAACGTTCATAAACAAACTGATATCCATATGTATTTCTCTAATTGAGTGTGATCAATCAATATGATTGATTCATAAATGCAAGACTCTTCAGTGTTAACTACAATATATTCCGACAGTCACTGCCTACCTGGAGGCAGTGTACACCAGTTTACCTACCTCATACAGTGTGGATAATGAACTGTATTTGATTGAATCACTTTATAATGGATAAGGGAAGTTGTGGTTTCCTGCAAATCAATAATACAATATGAAAATAAGAATACGAAAATGTGTCTTTAACTTTATCCTGATTTTATTTTGTATACATATTGTATATTTGACAGTTTATTACATGACCCTTTTCAAAAATATACAAGAATAAATTCCTTTTAAATTTTCTCTGCTTGTTTTCTTAGAAAATATATTTATTGCAATTTTGCCAAAAATCATTTAAAATTCTATTCACAATATCCTCTTATGCATTCACAAAGTAAACCATTTCAAATTTGTTTTCTGTTCCAATTCAAGAAAAGTAAAAAAACAATATCATAAATTTTGTTAAATAGATATCTACAAATGCACAAAACCAAAAAGGGTTTTTAAAATGCCTTATTTTGTACATCAACGAAATCAGGTTAATAACAAGTCTACACAACAACAATCTTGATGACTTTATAACATCCGCAATGACTTAACATTTTCCCTGTTAATACGACACTGGAACGTGTCCAAGTTCGAGGACATGCTCCTAAATGGCATGTCTAGCTAGAACTAGTCTTTCCTTTCTTTCGTCTTCTCCTTACATTCGCCTTGAATCCCTTGAAACTTGTCAGAGACAATCAAGAATTCATTGAGTCCTTTTGAAAAACGACGTGGTTCAAAGTGTCCTTTCTTTCGTTAAGGAAATTGGCCGAGTGGGACATTTTGAGGGCTTGTCTGCTAACATAAAAAGATTTCAGTAAGTTCCTTAAAAATTCTTCAATTCAAAAAATTCTACCTTAAGGAACGTTCACGTCCTAAAGTGAAAGTGGAATGTGAAAACTCTTCGCTCTTCGCTCTTCGTTGCAAGGACAACTTGAGAGTGATTTCTTATCCCTTCCTCGCATATGGAGTGAAGCATCAATCCTTCTCTTTTAGCTAACACAAAATGTCAGACCACTAGCAACATTCAGGAAATCTGGCAAACCCTTAAGCTGGATTCACTGGTATGTTCGGCGAGTATCTTTGCTCATGATTCATTCCTTCGTCGTGAATCTGCCGCCCACAAATGGAACGACGCGACGTGGAACACATTCACGGTGAAAACGAAAATCTTCCACACGAAAGTTGAAGAAAACGTACGGAGAAAACTAATTTCACCGCAAAATTTGCTCTCTCTCAGAGATCTCAAATTTCCATATTAAAAAAATGAACGTACCAGTGAATCCAGCATTACAGTCTTAAAAGCAGATGTAGAGAAAGAAAACGAGGAATTGAGGAAAGAAGAACGCGTTACAGTCATTAGTGAAATGGTTGCTGCTGCTTCCGTTCGATTATCGCATATCACCATTTGCCTGCTCTGGAATCTTGTATTGTAGTTTCAACCGATTTCTTCCTTCCCTAATTGATATAATTGTCTCTGATGCAGATTGTCCACAATTGTCAGACGAAACACGTTAAAACCATCCCTCGGACTGAATAAGACATTCCCTTATTTGAAATGTTTTCCACTTGAAAAAGGATATCATATAAATTAAAATTAATTTTTTTACAACCCGAAAAATTAAATGATTTACAGAGGCACTAAGAACTACCACGACCACATGATGCTTCATTTGTGCCCCATAAAGATGCAGGGTTTGAATCCTTTTTATGTTGTTTCACCACCAATTTCTGTTGGTTGTTTTATTACATTAGTTGTAAATCATAATTTCACATATATTTTTAACAAGACAAGGGTAACGAAATGAATAAAAAAAAATATATTTTCTAAAAGGTTATCCACCCTTGTTCCCTTGATAAAGGTTTTTTGTTTAATGATAACAGGTTGACTCATTAAAGTGATAATTGTAGGTAAGTGTTATGATGAAGAGAGTGTTTTTGAAATTATATCCCTTATAGTCTGACACGTCCTTAAAACAAATTTTCATTTCGAAACAAACGATATGGTTGTTGTATTCGTATTATAATTTTGTGAAAGATCTTTTAAAAGAAATAAGGGACGATTTTCTTTGATTCGCATTTTGGCAGTAGATATTGTGAATTTAAGGACTTCATAAAGAAGGAAAAATCCTCGTTTAACTGTTCACACATACTTACTCGAAGTAGTTATACTGTATTTTCGTTTTGTGACTGTATTCATTTTACCACTTCTCATATAAAATTGATATTAAGAAAGGCAATTTATTTGTCTTAAAAAGCAATTCAACGTAACAGAGTACATGGAGCAGTAAAAATGAACAATTTTAATGGAATCTCTTATACATTCCCATGTGAATGTGATACTCTTTAATAGACGATATCCTTCAACAGTTAACAACAACAACAACAACAACAGTTACAACCAGAGGAATGTTAAGTCATTGCGAACGTTGTAAAGCTTTCAGATTCAATGCTTCTTATACTTCCGGTTTAGGTTATTAGCTCAATTTCCTTTATGTATTTTATGTGTGAGCATAAAATGTTGCTTGAAAAATTTTTCCCTGTTCAGAAACATGCGGTGCAAATATAATGTTAAAAAGAAATCCAAGATTAAGTTAAATGAATCTTTAAGGATAAGTTAAATTCACTAAAACATTTAGTCCTTGCTAACAATATCAATCGAAAACAAAAAGCAATTTTCAAGAACAAAAGTTTTATTTTGACATCGTCTTGTTCAAATAACTTCCAAGTCACGCAAATGTTTGTTCGAGATTATTCAAGAATTTAGTCAAATTACCAAATACCAAATATATCCCAATCAAATTATATAATCAAATATTCTCTAACTTCTATTGATTTTATCTAATTAACAAATACAAAAAGCCCTTAAGCTTTTCAAGGAATTTTTAATCAGTCGAATTAACACTTCAACGTTCAATTTGAAACCGCAAATTACGAATGAATTTTCAAAGTAAATAAAATTTATTTTAGCTAATTTTAATTCACTAACACATGAAAACAAACATTTCACGCAGATGTATTTGATTTGTGCGACTGGCAATTTGGAGGACTCCTACAGTTCTCATTTGTTTCATTGTTATCAATTTGTCATTGATCAACTAATGTTGGTTTGAAATTTAGGAAGGTCCGATATGCGAGAGCTCAATATGGTATATTTTCAATAATTGTCATTTATTAGCCCCCGACACAAAAAGAAAGATGTTATAAGTTTGACCGCTATGTGTATCTGCCTGTGTGTCTGTCTGTGGCACCGAAGCTCTTAAACGGGTGAATCGATGTGGATGCGGTTTTTTTATTTGAAAGCTAGTTTTCTGGCAGTGGTTCTTAGATATGTTTTATCAAAATCGGTTCAGCCGTTTCAAGGTCATCAGCTCTTTTGTTGACTGTGGTAGGTATCTTAGACGCATAATGAGTATTAAATTTACTTTCAAACACATGTGTGACCTAAAGTTTTTGCGTTGCTTTTTAAATTTTTAATTCAATTTTTATGTTTGAAAGAATTTTTGACAAAGAGTTTGTATGTGATGAGGAATGCTTTGCATCAACATTCTGTAATCGATCAACTAATGTTGATTCCTAATTGTAACCACTCTGAGAGTTCAGTTTGGATACAGTACAGTCTTGACGAATTTGTTGCAGTTATGAGAATCAGGATTAATCACGTTTCATTCTGAATAAGCAATTGATCAACAAAAGTTGATTCTTGATCCAGCCACCGAAAGGATTTAATCCTGATTAGAGTTTGGCAACTTGTATTGAGAAGAAATTTACAAGTTTGCAGAGGTAACTTCAATTCTCTGGCAATTCATGGTTCATCATGTAATTGATCAATGAAAGTTGAATCTAATGAATCAATTTCGGTAATTTTTCTGAGCAGAATTCAGTCCGTAGCACTTTATCAGGAAGAAAAAATAATTTTTAGCAAAGTCACATACATATGTTTCAGTAAGTAATCGATCAAAATAAGTTGATTCAAAATTGATCAATGGAAGTTGATTCAATTTCCGTAATTTTTCTTAGCAGAATTCAGTCCGTATCACTTTATTAGGTAGAAAAGATAAGTCTTAGCAAATTCGTATATACGTTTCAGTAACTAATCGATCAAAAAAAGTTGATTCAAAATTGATCAATGAAAGTTGATTCAATTTCCGTAATTCTTCCTAGCAGAATTCTGTCCGTAGCACTTTATCAGGTAGAAAAGTTAGCTTTCATCAAATTCACATACATATGTTTCAGTGCGTAATTGATCAATGAAAGTTGATTCAAAATTGATCAATGAAAGTTGATTCAAAATTGATCAATGATAGTTGATTCAATTTCCGTAATTTTTCTTAACAGAATTCAGTCCGTCACACTTTATCAGAAGAGATAATTTTTAGCAAATTCACATACATATGTTTGAGTAAGTAATTGATCAATGAAAGTTGATTCTAAATTGAAATATAATGATGAACCACAACATCCTGGTCAAAAAATTCAGTGTTTTTTATTTCAAAAATCGAACAGGATACACTTCCTAAGTTATAAGGATAATCATATCAAAATTCACATCCACATTCCAATATGTAATTGATCAATGAAAGTTGATTCAAGAAATGTTCAAGATGGAGCCATCTTCAGAAGTGCATCCTGGTCACATTTGAGAAAACAGTTTGATTGTTCTCAAACACAGACAATTAAAGAAAGTTTAAGTGAAATTTTATTTCACTGCAGTACATCCGGAAGTTTGTAAATTTGAACGGAAGTTGAAAGTTTTCATTTTGTTTTATTTTTTTTTATTATATCTTACTTCCAAAGAAGATTACAGGGAATTCAGTGAAGTGCATGAGTTGAAAGTTTGAAGCTTGGAAATTCCATAAAACAGAATCAATGGTCAAAATTACCCCATTACACAAACTGAAGGAGTCCATTTTGAAAATAAAGGCATCACAGAGTTGCAGGATATTCCAAGGATATCAGGAAATAAAACAAAAACCCAACACTTGGAAAGTGTACAATTAAAAGTTTCTCTGGAAAACGGAAAAACAAATATCACAGAAACCAAATGAAATTTAAATAAGAAAATGTCCTTTTTCTAAGGACTATTTTAAGGAGCAGTTTCTTGAAATGAGTTAAATTTTTGTCTAGAAATTTTGATTAGAAAAAAGGAAATTCCAAATTCTGTTAAAATTTGTCTGTTACACATGAATGTCAGACATTTGCATGATTTACGAATTTGACCAAACAAAAATTGAAACAAAAAACAAAATGTCTATGACTGCATTTTGTTGAAAGTGCAAAGGTCCAATGGACACCAGGGTTTGTGTCAGATTTATGAAATCACAAAGTTGTCATATACTATATATCACGTTGCAGATGGAGCTGTCAAATATTTGACGTGTTTACAGTTCGCGGGAGACTAGAAAATTGCTTTAGTTCGGTTTCAACTGAATTCGGGCTTTTTGGTTTTTACCCCATGAGGGAATCATCTGTGACAAATTTTGAATGTGATTCTGTGTTTTAGATGACAAGTTGTTTGTGATTTGTTTGCAATAATTGAACAACACTGGGTGAATTGTGAATGGATGGAAATTGAGACTTGCCTCCATTGTTCTGAACCCTGTTGCTGTTGGAATTTATTCCATAAATAGAAAACATAATTTTCCAGTCCCTTATATTAGTGACTTTCTGACAGTTCATATGTTTCGTGGTATTCTATCGTGTTGACAAGTATTGTGTTTGATTTGTGCTTTTATAAAATCAAAATATCTGAACAGATAATTCCAAGAAAATGAAATTAATTCTAGAACGGCAAACGTGTCAACGAGGGAACAAACTGTGCCCAGCGACTCTTCTCGGGATTTTCTCTTTGTGCGGATGTTCGTATACTTTTTCTTCTTCTGCCTTTATCGGTAATTGGAAAGTCAAAAGTTTCTTGACAGACTGTGTTGAATCAACGAGTTAACTGTCAATTACGAAATTTGTGTGAGTTTAAAATCCCTTCATGGCTTTTCAATGAAAAATATAAACTAATAGCATGATAACGTGTAGACAGCAATAGTGGATAGTAAAATAAAAATTCCAATTTTAAGGTCCATCCACCGAAATGCTTGTTTCATTGAATCGGCGCAACTCAACTGAATAACTCAATTAAGCAGTTAAAAACGATGCATCGAAAAACCAAAAAACTAGAAAAAAAAAATCAACAAAATATAATAAAAAAAAGTGCCAACGACGAATTCTCTAAGTGGTGCAGTTTGGTTGTTAGGTGCAACAAGAGAACCTAGCGCAGGGAACTATATGCAGTTTTGCATTTATAAATTTTTTTGTTAACAATTAGAGCTTATCTGAGCAAGTGTTTTGTTTATCATCACTTCATGATTTTAGAGTGAATATACATATATTCTATACAGTACATACATATATTTCAGTTGAAGCTATTCTCACACCGAATAATTTTTTCCCAGCATTTTTGCATCACTAAAAGTGCACCGAAAATTGCATTAAAATTTGTTTTTTTCCTTCAACTATCAGATGCATTTTATGCAACCACAGCGATGACAAAATAATGAAGTCGTTTGTTTGGAAATTAATTGAGTGAAAAAAGGGAATAAATTGTCCCCAAAAAATGTGATGATAATATAAATGGGGAATAATGAAATGAATTTCATGTGAAATCATGTGATCCACCTGACCACAAGATGACAATCAGGACATGCTCATAAGGACATGAAAATAATTTTTTCACTTTTACAAAAATCAAAAAACAAAAAATTCTTTTCTGCTTGAAATAATAATAAGGACTCTTTTCCAGTTGAAAATGTTTTCATTTACACAAATTTCCTGTAACAAGGAAAGAAGCATTTCCATCTGCTAAGTAATTTTTTCAACGGTATAAGTAACAATTTCATATAGTTATATGTATTCCAAGGAATACATAATATCCGGGTCACATTGTCCATGTCCAGGAGAATGAGAAGATAAAGCACTTTGAAATTAGAAGAAGCTTCCAGTGAAGAAAAAAACTGCATCTCAAAATGCAACATGAAATGCAACACGAAAGGCAAGCCGGTTAACTATAACACCAACTCTATTCTATAACCTATAAGCAATAAATTCTATTCGTGATAGGTTCAAGCTCATATGTGTATAACCTTTTACGAAAATTGTGTTGAACTAGTTCATTTGATTCACTTTTATTGCACTTACCGAAACGAAATGCATTTCTCAAGCACACATGCTCGTATGGTTATACAGATGAAAACAAAACGTTTTGATACACTCACACCAGCACAAACCGAAAAGGAAAAATAGAAAAAAATATTTATATAAAATTCCTATTTAACACATTCTCCAGGACTTGGTCCCTGTTTGGGTAAAAAAAAAACGAATGAAGAAAATATGGCATATCCTGCAAACGTAGATATGTATGTCCAAACCGAAATAACGAAAAAAAGAAAGTTTTAAGGACGAATTCCTCCTGGATGTAGACGGATCATACGGGACTGAATAAAAGGATTCAACCAGGAACCAACAACCAGGTTCATTCTTGTGTGTTCTAATTCAATTCAATTCCAAGGACATGTGAAGCTACAAATGTATCAAGTCACAGCCCGTTCACACTCACTTTAAAAAATAGAAAAAAAAAACATATATAGTATATATGAACTTCCTGTCTTCTCCCGTAAGGACACACATTACATGATATCCTTATGGGAAATATCGTCGTGTAAAAAGCTCAAATTGAGAATCATGTTTCTTCTTTCAATTTTATTTTACTTTTTGTCAGTAAGGATCTACGGATTTCTTATGTCCTTTTTACAAGTACACTTCATGTTAAAGTTCTATTAACACTTAAGGAAATATATTCGATACTTATTCAATGTATTCGATACTTATTCGATTGTTTATTTTTCTTCAACAATTTTCACAGTTCTCTTAAAATTTCCTATAACCACATAAATGTATATAGTGCTGTGAATCCTTGTACGTAAGGATAAACTTTGAATGTGAGATAATCTTGAGCTTTAGCTTGATTTTGAGTTGAAGAAAAATCAACCCTTCCCGGATATCATAAATCATGTCATGAAACTGCATTCAATATTCGGTACAGATTTATCATGATTTCAAAAAGGGATGGTTTTGAGGGATGAGGGAATGTGAAGTTGATTTACTTTTATATGTATATATATATATTTTTGCAACAAAAAATTGTTACATGATTGATTGATACTCCATCAGGATTCAAAATAAATTAAGTAACGTTTTTGTATGATTTCGGAAAATTCAATAAATTCAAGAATTTCTGGAAATTTGAAATTTACGAAATTCTGTATGTGACACATTTGTGGTTGGGTTAATTATCATTATAAAACATCAGGACATCAGGACATGTACTTAGAATACAATTTCAATTGAAAATTCTCTGAAAATCACAAAATGTCCTGCTGTGGCACAGTACGCGGTTAAGCCGAATTTCGTACGTGCTAAAGATATTTGAAATATTTTTTAGTAGATTCATTTGAAATTCATTACCCTATATTATTGTGTATCGGATATCTGGCTAATTACAATTGAACCCGAACCTTAACCTGCTACCAAATGCTACTAAATGCCATGCAACACGTACAATCCTTAATTTGACTCATAAGGAATGACTGTTTTTAATGTGACATGACTCGTTAAATTCTCGAATGTAGCGCCATCATTTGACACGTACGAAAACTACAAAATGCAACATACATGAATCCTTATTAGCCATTTTAAGCATTTTAGACAGTTTAGACCATTTAGAGCACTTAGACCATTTGCAACATATGTTATTGTAAAACCAGAACAAACGATGGGAAAAAATTGTTTCTGGGAAGTCCTGCGAAAAAGTCCTTGTTATTATTTTCTCTCGTTTGCCTGTTTTTTTTTTGCTAGTGTATATGTGTGTTATTTTTTGTAATGTTAACAACAAAAACCATAATATTTATGAAAGGATGTACGTGTTATCCTCTTCGGTGTGCAAATATTAGTACTGTTACAGTATAAACACGTGCATATACCTCAAACAAAAATTTTCTACTACATTTTGGTGGTATGGTGACATTTTGGATGGTAATAAGGATGAGAGGGTTTGTCGGTTTAGGGGTCAAATGTAAGAACTGTATGGTGGAAATGTATACATTTTGATTTGTTGATACAAAGGCACGATATGTGACCGCTGATATATGCTACATGGGTTTTTGCAAATCTGGGTTATATTGGTGTAGCATTTGTTCGTTTTCTGTTAAAGAGATGTTGCCTTTTTTCCAATTTGTTTAGGAGCGAATATTTTACAACATGATACATTCAAGTGAGACATGACCAAGTTACAATATTCCTTACCAAATTCGGAATGATTCCTTTTAACGTTTTGTGGTATGGTGTGTAATATACACAATGGATGTCAGAACTTCACAATCCATAAATAAGTACTAGTGAAGTCTTAAAAACATATCAACCACGATTATCATAGGGATTAGAGATGGTTTTGGGACACATCAAAAGCTGCAAATACTAAACAAATTGGCAACCTTTTGAAAATAAGTCAATATCTGTAAGAACCAAAAAGGGTTGGAAAGATGTTAGAAAAGCGTCACAGTTCATTTAGACATTGATCGTTTTTGTGTGATTTCAGCACCGTACACATGATAAAAGTTGAACTTCTCATATTAGACTTAGCGTGTGAGTTGGAAACAGACGAAGAACCGCACAAAAAGGAAACGTGGATAGCCTGAACTGTGTGTCTATATTAAGATAAAATCCTAATGTTCGTGAAGCAGAAAATGAATTTCATTCACAGGAGAATGGGTTTAACTCTCTGAAAGCGGGGAAAATTAATTTTATGTAGATCAAACACAGCATGAATTTCTCTCCGCTTCCTGGAAATGAATTTCATTCACTGGAGAATGGGATTCACTCAAGCGGGGAAAATTCATTTTCTACATGAAGTCATAAATATCTTTTTCAAATATTTTGAAGGTTTCTACGATCAACAATTTACCAGATTTTCTGGACTTAAGCGATATGCAAAATAAAAGTGTCAACCATAAAAATCAACTAGAATTAATATTCAAAGTTAAATGCTTGTGACCCATAAACTTTGACACAACTTTCATTTTGTCATTTTCATGTTGAATGCATAAATAATGCAATAAACAATTCAACCACAAGTTGTCAATTTATGATTCGTATCGAATGTACAAGATGAAATCTATAGAGTTAGATCTATGAAGAAACTACATAGGATATGTTAAACCTTGGCCAGTCTATCTACGTACGGGTAGGTAATTATCATGTTATACATTTGTGTATAACTGTCGAATGCGCAATTTTCGTCATCATAGTATAATCACAATGTATGTCACAACATATAGTATTGTACATGTATGTATGAATGTAGAATAGTAGTTTTGTGACAATCAAAGTGAATCACAGAGATGCGCATTAATTTGGGGTGCAACCCTTGAGATCATCCCCTAATAAAGTTTCCCCACAACTACCGCGGTTAAGGATGCATTTCCTGATGATGTCGAATTGAGAATACTATATGGAGAATGTGGAGAATATTGTATAACATATACAGTATATGAAGATGTAGGTGAACTGAAACTTTCGACATGAACTCTAGTATATATTGACTAATTAATTTTTGTTATTGTTTTAGTGGCGTTTTGGGATTTTGGGATTTTGTCGAATTTTAGAATTTATTAGAGAAATTTCATATTCATGAGAAACAATTAACAAAATTACATAGTTAAAGTTTGAGAAATAAAATAAAACTCAACAACAACCGAAATTGTGACTGATACACTCTATTATAGTATCACATCACATTAGCCATGTAATTATATCATCAATAACACCATCACATGATATTGTATAATACATTGAAAACACTTTCACATCAGCCATAGATAGGTGATATGGATAAAAATGGAAAATAAAAGTATATAAATTCAAAAATATATCCTCAATATCATGAATTATTTTATACCACATATCCCATAGAACAATCCAACTTTGTAGTGTTATCCATAGAAGCGTAAAGAATTTCCGTATTGTCCTGTTCATTATACGAGTACATATCCCATTGAACATTTTTCGGTAATGGTTTTTCAACGTTGATTGAACGTTCCAAATTGATCCGCATTATTAATGAAATTGTCACGCACATTATTCAATGTAAATATGCTAAATGTAGAGTTTGTTATACATAATATATACAAGAGTTATTCGTGTAATTATCATACTCGTATGAAGTTTGAAAATTTTGTGATTCAGAACGGGATCATTGATAATTATGCGATATCACAATTCTAACCAGTTATCCAAATTATTTATGCAGGTTCTGTTATCAATATCATTGACTTGCAAAAATGTTCTTGATTTCGTTGATTAGGTATATCTCATTGCAATGTATTATGTGAAATCAAGGATTCCTCGAATGCATACAAAACATTCAACTTACAAGGATATCCTGGTTTACTTTCTACAGCAACTAAAGAAAACTTCTTGTTACGAAAAGTAAATTTTGAAAACTTAAAATTTGTGAAATGTACTTTGGTTGATAATGAACACAAAAGTTTTATTTTATAAATTAGATAAAAACCAGTTAAGGTAACATTTGTTAAGATGATCTACTTAATTTCTTAAGAAACCACATTGGAATTTTAGTTGAATACGAAAAAGTTTTGTTAGTTATATAACAGTTCAGTTCATGACAAGAAATTACATGAGGTTATCTTGAATTAAGTGTAACTATTTCATTTGGTTTTCTGAAAGGTTTTGATAGAATCATTTATCACAATACAAACATTTTGCTGTTATACGAATATGACATAACCTTAAATCCCCGAAGGATAAAACCATGAAAATCCTCAAGTATTCAAACAAAAGCACACTTGTTTCATAGTCTAAAGGATAAGGGATAAGATAAATATTCGAGAAGCGTTAATTTCATAGTTGCTGTAATGATAAATTCAAGTTTTGCGTTTAATAAAAATGTAACTTATATACTATAACAACCACAAATGAATTGTAGCAGTCACGATAACACTTACATAAAGCTTTAACCTATTGTCCAAGTTGTAGCATGTTTTGACGGTTATATGAAGCTCATTTCAAGTTTGTTCGTCATATACACGGAATTGTGGCGTATATAGATGACACGTGTGTCATATACAAGTACTTGTGCATGTCACGTAGATATTTGACACTATAAATTTAGCTGGTTTTGTACATTGCAATGGATATAACATTGTATGACGAAGGGGATTGCGTTTAGCTACAAAACATCATGCATAGTACTATGTGACTACTTGATGCAACTAAAAGTGTATTGGGATACATGAAGGTGAGGTATGATAATATAAACGGAAGTTCTTGTCCAACATGATAACCATGTCTTCTTCAACATTGGTATGTCGTAAAGAATTCCTTGTGCATTCCAAAGGCGTTACCTTTCAAAGCTCGATATCACCCATGATTTCATGTTGTACTATACAAACATATCTTGTACACTCTGTCAAATATCTATGCTGTTGTATAATTATCTAGAAGTACCAGAGAAAATATTCGAATTGGAGTAGAGACATTCCAATCATATTTTACAAGAATTCCATGAATTATTCCGTCTAGGTTTCACTCCAGAGCCATCTATCGGTATTTGTTCATGATTTCTTGAAAATTTCTTAGAAATTTTGTTATCAAACTTTCCTGTTAAATGAAATTGTCTTTAAGAAAATTTGGAAAGGATTCAAGTCCTGTGGATCGTATATTGAATGAAAATTTTAATTTTCTGCCAACTAAACAGAAATCCATTACTTATGATTATTATGAATCATCCCTAATTACAATTACTAAAAGTGTTTTAATCCAATGTAAGTGGATGGTAATAAAGTCGTTTGTGTTGTAATAACATTTAAACCTTTTCAAGTTTTGTTTTCTATAACATTTTGATACCATCTAGTGCACAACTATCGGTGAGGGAAGATTTTCATTTTCCACTTAGACTATAACCAAACTACGAGTACTAAGTGCCACCAACAAAACGTGAACGAGGTAATAAAATAAAATTATCCCTCTACGACCGGAAGACACAAATTAGGTCACTTAAAGAGTCTCTTCGGCACTTTATAATGTTAACTGCATTATAACTAAAAGTGAAAATATAAAAATATATACCACAATACATAATATAAGGTATAAGAGCACTTGTCATGATTGTCGCATATCGAGTAAAGTTATAAAATAAACCTTCCCCGGGGATTGTTACCTCGCAGGGACTTTCAACTACTTACTTACTTCAATCGACAACAACAGCACTAAAATTAACAACAAACTTTTAAGGATATTCCCTACTAACATTCCTTGAGACTTTATTCAACTTCATTTCGCAGCAAACGCTTCGGGTTGCGCAAAGCAAGAACAAGACGATAGTTTTGTTTTATTCAACTTCGTTTTATATGAATATGCAAAACCAAAAACTAAGCTTTCTTGCTAATTATTATACGTGGTTTCTGTTATTAATAACTCTTGCTGTTATTCAGTTAACTGAACCAATAAAATTACTTTGTTTCCAGGGCTTGCACTTGTTTAATTTGTGCCGTGCTGGTACAACTTGCCTCGACCTGCATTCGTTGTCTCGCTGTGCAAACTCACACAGATTCATAAAAATTCATGCAAATACATGGAAATGCATGCAATTACAGGCATTGGATCTTGGAGAAGCCTTAAACCAGAAAATTCAGATAAAATTCCCCACAAATGCTGGAGATTCTTCACATTTCGGACGCATCCTTTATGATCCCTTATAACTTCTGAACGCCAAATTTAATTTATACATAAAGGACGTCCAAAATAGGTAATTTTATGTCCTTTTTGAAAAATATAAAAACATTATTATAACTCAGGTACTTTTGGAGATATTCGCCTTAATATACTGTATTATAACCTTGAAATTTGAGCAATTACACAAATTTGGTGATCGTCTGTAATCCTTTATAACTTCTGAACACCATATTTGTTTTATACACAAAGGACAGCACAAAATAGGAAAATTTTATACGTTTTGAAAAAGTGAAAACTGTTTTCATAGGATGTCCACTTTTCGAGATATTCGCCTTGATGTGCTATAGCCTTGAAATTTGAAATTTCACGCTAATTTGGTGATCGTCTGTGATCCTCCATAACGTCTGAACGCCATATTTGATTTTTACCAAACGGATATTTTTATCTAGTAAACTTTATGTTTTATGCAAGCGTGATTCAGTTTTGGAGATATTGCTCTTAATGTGATATAATTCGAAATTTTGAGATTTGAACCAAATTAACGATCCTTTTTGATCTTTGGTAATTTCTGAACGCAATATTTGATTTATAAAAAGGGAATATCCTCAAATAGAAATGATATCTGCCTTTTCAAGAAAAATAATTATCGTTTTGTGACATTCATGTTTTTGGAGATATCGACGATAATATGTGAGTGTCTTCGTTGAACAAGTGATCCTGCTTGATCGTTGATATGTTGTGAATATTTTCCGAGATTAAATCCTTGTTAGAGAATTTAATTACAGTAACACCTCGAACTTACGCGATAGACGGGACCAAGCCATAACCGCGTAAGTCAAATTCGCGTAAGTCGGAGTACAAAAAAGTAATAACAAAAACGCACTCTGTGGGTAAGCAGTAGATGCGAAACACAAAACAAATTGTAGCTATGCGTTGACTTCGCGCGACAAGGTCGAACATGTACACTAGCTGAACCACAGTGTGGAGACAGTAAGTCTATAATCGATAATCGAGAGTTGTGTGACGCCCAGGCAAAAGACGAATCAACAAGATTTGAAAATCGCGTAACTCCGGGTTCGCGTAAGTCGGGGTAGCGTGTGTCGATGTATTAATATTTATGAATCATTTAGTTTGGAGATATCCTTAAAAATACAAGAGAACTCATCTAATTTGTGCAGGAAATTAAATCATCATACATTTCCGGTAGCTGCGAATCCATTGTTAATAATTTCATCCCCATTTCGAACAAAAGCCCTTAAATCAAAGGATAATCCCTGAAGATGGGTCCGCGTCCAAATGGGTTCTGTCACAAGATACATGTCACTCGTTTCCGGTTATACGGTTTGTGTTACCTGTGTTTGATTTATTTCGCATTTAAATGGTTTTCTTGAGCCTAAAATTATCTGAAAAATATTTTTCCTGTCTGTATTCCATCCCCACTATCCTTCGTTCGACTCACATGGACAGATGTTGCCCACATTTGTTGTGGTGGATATTTTACTTTTTTCCTTGTTATTCTTTCCAAGGCACGTCATGTTTTTGTGGCATTAATATGTTTATAGGGATGCATGTGTAGCTGGTATAATGCTATCCGCAGACGTTTTAGCTCAACACAGAGTTTTAAAGGGAATTTATTCCTTTTAATATAAAATTTACGTTCTATCAATTCCGAGCACCTGACACCCGCGTTATAAATTTCGCATACAATTACAGATATTAACTTTTAACCACTTACCGCAACCCGCCAGGATAAAGGGAATGCCCTGGTACCTCATGAGCATCCTTGTTCCCATATATAAATTTCAAAACATAAAACGTTTCTTATAAATTGTCTCGCTCCTTATTTCACAATCCCTCGAGATGAAACGAGGTAACACGAGGCGATACGAGGCGTTACGAAGCGATATGGGGATGATACGAGTGTACTGATGGTTATGAGGGTTATGGGGTATAATGTGTTGTTACAAGTTTAAGAGTTTCTTACCCATCAGGGAGTACGAATAGGTTAACGCTCGGCCTTCTCAAACAATTTGCACCTGAAAGCATCTTAAATCCGTTTCACTTTCCGGGAACAGCTTGTAATGGTAAAAATAAAATTGAAACAAATCCAGTGGAAATCTTTCCCCCCTTACAACTACAGTTTAGGCATGTGTGTGTGCATGTGATGGAAAAATTTCCATTTGATTTAAAACTCCAGGACAAGTGTGACACTTGAAAATTGATGATCAACAAATCTCCCATAAGATGAAGAAGAGAAGTGAAATTTGACCAAACTAACCCGTTGGAATTGCATTGTCATGTGCACCTTTATAGAAAGACATTTGAAGTCTATTGTATCCTTATGTGAACAATGTAGAATGTCGTCGTCGTTGTCGTTGTCGTTGTCGTTGTCGTCCTCACACAAAAATCCTTTTTCATACTTTGAGTCTGTTACGTTCATGTCCATTCCCTTATCCTGACAAATGCAAAATGCTAAAGTACGAATACTTTATCATGTATGCACACATGACCAACCTATAATTAATGGAAATGTTGCAAATGGTTTGCTTCGTTATATGAGTCCTATATATGGTAGGTAGAGGATACTGACCACTTTAACAAAGAACTTAAAAATCGTAAATGTGGGCCGATCGATATTGACACAAAAGCATACAAAAACCAGTAATCGAGGGATAGTGGTCTGCTTGAACCAATTAGGATCTTTAACTATTAATCCTTTCAAACATGTTGGACTTCTTAAAATTAATGGTTCAAGCTCTTGAATGACAGCAAAGTTCGAGTTACTCGTATCTGTTAAGTTCATCTTCAAATCTCTTCAATATCTGAATCCAGTTAAAGTCCTTTTTTGTAATGTCGTTTCGCTTAAATCCTCCTGTCACGCCAAGGGAATTGTGATAAGTATCTTGAGGTGTTACTATTTTATTAACGCTTATCAGTTAATGTAAATCACCCGAATGTTGACTTCAGTAAGGTAAGGATATATTTTCGTTGAGCATTAGTCACTTAAATCGAAGAAAAACTGTACCATGGTTTTGTTGCTAATAACATTCTCTACATACATTGCTCGAATATCCTTTTGTTGAAATTATCTTAGAATTTCACAACAACACGAATCACATTATAGTTATGATTGAAAGAATTGTAAATTGTTTGTGCTGTTATTGTTTAATTAATTTGTTGCCATACTGACATATGACCGACGACCTCTTGATGGGGCAAAAGTTTAAATAACCAAACATAGCGGTATGTGATATAGATATAGCACCTTAATATGTCACAATTTGATTAATGAAATTCCTAACAGTTTGTAAGTGGTTTATGGTCTAGTTGCCAACATTAATCTTCACAGCAATAATGCCAACGTAAGCGGTATTGGTTGTTGGACGTGTAGGAAGGTTTTCACTGTCTAAATATCTCAGTGTCAGTTTTAGTCTTGGACTTATAGTTTAGTTAGATGTATATTATATATGTTCATATAAGTAAAAGAAGATATAGCAAAAGTCAGAGACTCATTGGCTTCGTTCAATGCCACGAAACTTTCTTAATACGTTCAGTACTTTGCGGGTATTGTTACACTAGATGTGTGAACTAAATTAAAGTTGGTAGGTAACCATACTCTGCTTCTTATAACCCAACAATGTCCACCATTGAATTTCCGAGACTGCAGCACTTTTTGAATTTCATCTTGGTCCTCTTACACTTAGATACAAACTTCGATTCTCATCCCTCTCTGCACCAAAATAGTTTGTCTAGGTCTTTGGTTTTTGGTCATGTTTTGCTTAAGGGCAACTACCACTATCAGGTCATGTGCATACTGTATACATATATCTCATGTTTTATTTATTCAATTAATTTCCCTCTTTAATCTTGTTGGGTTTTCTGTGATTTCAAGTGGAAATCTGCAAAATTTCTATACAGATAAGAATGTACTCAAGTTTTAATGCAGATTCTTTTGGAAATCTTATTAAAGTGTCAAGTTTTTCTTATATAACACAATAATGTATTTTATGAATAACATGTTAATATAATTGTTAAAAGTTTTAATCAAATATTTTCGCTATTATTCTCGAGTGTGGTATACAAAATTGACTGTAAATATTTCTTTACCCAAGAATCAACGACTATTTGTAAATGTGTGTAACTTGACCGTCGTCGAATGACGCAAACACCCACGCAATCCGACATATTAATCCACCCAGCGTTCACTCACAATGCACACTCCACTTCAAGCTGCAAGTGTGTGTCACAAACGCACTCTCGCTGGGTTAAAGGAACGTTCACATCCCAACATCAACGTGAAAGTGATTTTTTGTCCATTTCTCACATATGGAGTGACGCATCAATCCTTCTCTTTTCGCCACAAGTGAAAGAGGAAGAATGAGGTCAGAGGACAAGTTGAATTTGTGGAATTCAAAAATTAATTACGAGATGAAATTTCAAATATTTCGCGTCAAATATATATTTGTCACGTTTTACTTGTCTTCTCATTGTAAAAAATTTCTTTTCACAAAATTTGATAGCATACTTTTGAATCTAACATGGATAATGTCCTGAAGAAAGAAAAAGGGAAAATAAATTAATCAAACTGATAATAATGAAGAACCCAAAACCTGACGGAAGGATTTACGGAAAATAATTTCCGGATTCAACCGCCTAATTCTGTTCATTCCTCGGTCAGAGAATACCGATAAGTTCCGTCCGGGTTCAATTTTATTTGTGATTTAACGGAAAATCCCAATAGACGTCATGTTTAATGTTGTCCTGAAAAGATTGGGATGTGATAAGGATAACTAGATGAAGGAAAAAAATATTTTTTTTTTAAATACGTATATTAGAAGATGATATCATTTATCCATGTCCGGGATAACAGCTTCAACAACTTAACACATTATCCCTTAATTTAAAGGACATCCACAAAATTCAGTCCTTTTACAATTCTAAGCACAAGAGAAAATTTAAGCTTCTTAAAACTTCAACAGACTTGACGGAGTCTCTTTTCTAAAAGGTGGAAACGTATTATAATAAAACACTTTATATCTTATACCCGTATGTATGTATGTATATACCTTGTGTGTACCTTTATCGTTGTACCTAATTCGTAGGATTTTCGCGAACGTGTTACTTTATGTGTTTGTTGTTGAAACTTTGTGTAAACTTGTTCCCTTAACCTTGCGTCATATAAACTATGTCAAATCGATTAAACTTTACTTGTACTATGTGTGATAATTTGAACGTTATACAGAACAAGCAAACAAGCGGATATGCAGACAAGCGTTAATGCGAATTTTCTAACTTTAAGAAGGATTTTAGTTTCGATTTTAAGAAGATTTACATAATAGAATTTGTGGTATTCATGCAATGAAAATCATCAAAGACATATCAGCAGGTTATCAGTATAACCGCAAACCAAATTTCTTAGACATCACATGGAATTCAATTTTTCACAAAATATGTCACATGAAATGTCCTTTTGTTTAAGGCCAATTTCAACAAAATCATCATCCCTAAAAAGGATCCAATCAATTCTGAATTCGTGAAAGTATTCACGACCAATTTGAATTGTCCTTTTTATATTGTTTCGTCCCTGTTTGGAATAAATATCTTAGGGTATATCTACTTGAATACCAAATAGGATAAAAATTTCAACAATTCAATGAAAATTTGATTGTGCATTTAAGTATGATAATTACACTAACACCAATACCGAAATAAAGGATATCCTTAAGAGTTAACGTTAACTGCAACCTATGTAGTAAGTTTGTAACATTTCAATTGATTGGGTTTCTTGTTGCCCCTTATTTTCCAATCGATCAACTTTCAATGCAAAACTAATTTTCCCTTTCGTCGCTTGCACTAAATTTGATTTGCCAATTGGATTGTCTTAAAGAGAAATGTCTCGAAGACATTATTTTTGTTTGAAAGAATCCCTTTTCAGTTTGGGTATCATGTATCCATGTAATAAGCATTAACCACAAATAAAATCCCTTGTCTTCACTTGATGTATGTAATACTACTGAAATGACCTGAAATCTGGTACATCTTATCTTATCCACAGGACGCAAGGGTACCTAATTTGATTCAACATAACATTTTACCGGGAACCCGGAGGTGTCTCGTTGATGTCAACAGTCGAGGGTTTCTCTTCTATTTTTTCGTTTTGTTGAAGTACATGGCTCTTCTCGGGATGGTATATATGTTTGCCATTTGTGGTGTTTCTAGTACCACACTTGGTAATATAAAAGTATGTAGCCTTACAAAATTCTATGCCAAATCCCGCATTGTATTTCATGCATCTGTGCACTTTTGTTTGTTAAAGGGTTGTAACCCGCTACTCTAGGTAGGTAGACATCAAGAACACTTTCAAACCAACCACTTAGACAGGCTTCATGCCAGTCGGTTTTTAGTGGTTGCTTCTCTACCTGTTTCGTCTCGTTTCGCTTCAATTAATTTTATTTTTCTCTCTTGTTCCGTATTTTGTGCATTGGATAATTTCATACATCAACCATGCTTGTGATTGTAAATAAATTTGCCAATTGCTGCGTTCCATTTACCCTAAAATTTCGTTCCCAAATATTTGCGAGTACTTCTGTAATGGAACGCACTTTGTTACGACTTCTAAGTAAATCGTCTTCGTTCGTCTTTGTTCAAGAGGAACCAATTATTTTTTAATGAAACATTCACTAACTGTTCAATTTCGTATATATATATGTCGGATTATCGGGATTTCTGAAGCATTGGTTCACATCCATCGCGATTCAACGGAAACAAATTAAATCGACACAACGAAGGAAACTAGACTTGTATACGAAGCCGCAAATTACTAGGGTGGATACTTCTTTTCTCGCTTCTGCTTAACTAATTGAACTGACCAATCGTCGTTTCTTTTCCCTACTTACTACTCTCACGACCATATTCCCGCTTCCCGTTGATTAGTCGGTTCGTTCCATCAGACTGACTCTCTTGTCGTAAAACTCACGCACCTCCGATCAGGCGACTTCTGATCAGACGACTTCCAATAGTATCTTTATGGAATCGTTCGGTTGCACCAAAATTGCAGGCAAGTACTATGAAAGTTCAAATGAAACGCAGCAAAAATCTCATTATCACTAACAATTTTCTTAATATCACATTGTATTATGTGAATTGTTTTTCCTACAATTACCTAAATATGCTTATTTAAAATATATATTTTAATAAGATATGATAACTCCAAATAGGTTATATAAAGCAACCTGATTGATTTGATTGACTCTTATAACTTTCCCATCACTTACATGATTTCCCATTTTTTCATTGATTGTCCTCCAACTGGATTTGCATATGCTAATTTGAGACAATTTCCTTTTTATATTTTTTCCCTTATCCTTGTTTACCCAAATGTCAAAATCCCAAGAGATCCACATGTCAAACCGTTGTTACATTTCCAACCAAAAAGTAACAAAGTTAAAGTCATTCATCACCAAGTGTTGGCTTTATATACATACATGTATATATGTTTGTATACTCTTTTTTCTCGTTGTGTTAGTGTCAGGTCCTTTTCTGTTGTGCTTTTGCCTCATAAACTGTCTACACTTGAGAGTAATTTGTCCCATCAATGATAACATCTGAAGAAAAATGGAGAATAATTAATGGACACGTGAATAATGGGACATTTTTCATTTTGTCTTGTTTAACTATTTGGGCTATGATGGTATGTAGATACAATGAAAATTTGCCCAATCTTGATATCTCCCTTGTCTACAATTTTTTTTTATCTAAAACAAGCATGAAATTCATGTTACATGTTGTTGGTGTAATTGTAATTTGAGTTAGTCAGACATAATTACGTGAAACATAGCTGAAATCAGCTTCGGGTTATTGCCAATCGATTAAAATATGATAAGACATGTTCGATATGTTTGGGGTAAAATTGTTTCCTAAAAAAATTTTATTCCATAGCCCGTACCATGTTGATTGGACTAAACCTCAACGAAACAGTGTATTATGGATTTAACAAATCCATACTTGTTATTGTTATTGTTGTGTTTGGATTGTAACAAGGTTCGAACCTGAACAATTCGGACTATAATGGTCGCATAAGTGTTAACCCGATTGTAGCTAATTGGTACAATTACGATAAATGCGAGGTAAATCAATACACTGCGATAAACAATTTCGTGATTATTAAATTACAACGATTGTAATATGAACATGTAACTGGTGTAATAGTTTATCGTATACATTTCAGCGCAACAAAACCTTTGCAATACTCTTTCTCAAATTAGTTGGTTGAGAGTAAACATTTTTCATATTTTAATTATTTCTCCAACAGACATCAGTTCGCCACGTAACATATGGTGTGTGCTTGCGACGTCACTTACACTTGCAATTTCTGTCATGCCATCTCTCTCTCTAGTTTATTCTCAAACGCGGATGTGCGTCGACTGAATTGATGTTTTCGTCAACTGGATTTCCACGATTGATTTTTAAATTCTCTAAAATAAAATTTCTGAGAAATATCAATTAAAATTCGCCACGAGTGAATTTATTCCAGTAAACCTTTGGCCTCAAATATAATAGTTGCGACTAATTAATTTTGTTTATCAAATGTTTTCCATCTTTTTCCCAAAAGGGATAGTGGCCTTTATCACCTTTACCCAGTATTGGTTATAATTTTTCGGAAATTATTTGTTTTTAATTTTCTTTGGTGACATTTTTGTTTTCGCTAAAACTGTAACTAATTAAAATTCAATTTAATAAAGTTGAATTACGAAAAACATTTTGGGTTCAGACAGATGCAAATAAGAAAGTTTCTGTAATATCCTTGAAGTTATTTCTATTCTTCATGAAAAATCAGAAACGATTAAATGACAAAAAAAGGAAATATGGAAAAAAAGGGGATGTCCATAAAATTTGGGTACAACATAATTTATTATGAACACTTTGTATGACCAAAATCATTAGAGTCTTGATGTTACCCAAATGGCAGGACATCCATCATTTCATTCTTTAGAATGACATTCACTGATATACTTTGCCCTATGACCGATTCAAGTTAATTTGATTCTCACCTCAAAAAGGATGAAAAACGAAATGATTTTTGTTGTTGCTATTGGGATTGAACACAAATTTTAAATGCATTTTGAAAAGGACAAGTTGAAAAGGATACCATGAAAAGGACGACATCGATTTCCTTAAACGAATGACAATATTTGCTTGTAATCCAGAAGAAATTTATCTGGTTGTCTTGAAAAGGACTAAAGGACTAGAATTAATGAAGATTCATAAATTTTTCATACCACATCTATGTGACTAGTGTGATCACATGAAAAATGAACTTAATTTTGATTTGTCAATTTCAGGACGAAAAAGAAAAAAAATTAACTTGATTCGATAAGGACTTCAAAATGAGTGCATTCTGTGAGTTGGTTATTGCTGAGTAATGGGAAATATGTCGAAATCCTTACATCAACACAATGAAAAAAGGACTAGAAGACGTTTACATCGGGCACCACAATGTCTCGGAAATATGATGTAACTCAGTGTAAGTGAATGTAAGTGAATGAATGAATGTTGGAAGGATTTGATATTGGGAAAAGGATTCAGATAAAATTGAATGAACTGCACATTTTTCGATAATAGGAACATGAAATTTTGAGTGGATCTCTCCTTGAACAGATCCTTGAAAGAAACAAATCATTCTTGTTTAAGGATTAAATCCTGAACGATTCAATTTAATTGCACTTTTCATTCAAAAAATGCAAGTAATCCTTCTTGGAAATCCATTACAAGGACAAATAGTTGATATTTGCAATTGAATCATCAATTCGAACGTCTTATACATATATGTATTATATAATGAATGATTGTAATGATTTCTGTATATTGTAATAAATGATTTTCCGTTGATCATGTTTGCAATACACTTGAGTAAATATTTAGCGCCAAATAAATCAGATACAAAACCCAATTGAGTTGTAGTTTAACATCCCCCACAATCCTTTCTACTAACTACAAATGACAAAAGTCTCCCTTAAATATAGTAACTTCATATTTAACAGATTAATTGTTAATGCTGCATACTCGTACACCATATTATGACCATATCCACTTCCATATGAGAATCACTGTCCAGTGGTTTCCGGCAATGTTCAAAATTCCAATACTGCATTTGCTTTGTTTTTAAAAAGGACATACACCCCTTTATGACACTATATCCTGTATATAACGAAGCTATTTAATGACAATGTATGGTCAATGTCGACACAAAACAGTCAAACTTCGAATTATCAGATTAATTTATTAACAGAGTGTTTTTGTTTTATGGGATATTGAAGGGAGGAAAATTTCGAATATAAAGGAGTTAAAGGATAAAATTGTCCTGCAAGTGAATGGGATTAATTGATTTTTATAGTGTTACCATATGTCAAGGTGTATGATGTGTTTGTTTTAAAATTATTTCTGACAATAGATTAAATACCAAATTTATTAGCTAGTGAATTTATTCAGACAAGGATATTTGATTTATGATATTGTGGTTAGAGCTGTGTGTAACCGATTTTGAATTTGGTATAAGTGAATTTCCGGATTCATTTTCTAACATTTTCAGTATTCACTTCATGTTGAAATCCTTTAAAGCAAATAAATATTTTAAGTATCCTTTTAACTCGAAAACTCCTTAACTAAATAATATAATTCGCAAAACAAATTTGCTTTAAGTAAAGGGATAGTCCCACTGAAGGGATACTTAAAGCATTAAACAGTTATAAATTCTGTATCCTGGAAATTCATTAACAAAAATTCTCAATCATTTCAAGGATATCTCGAATACTTTGTGTTGTTAATGTGAAATGTAAATTATAATATTTCTACCAAATGTATTGTGTGTGAGTTGATTTTAGAAGTTTCAACAAGGATAAGAGAAATTTTCAAAATGCATTTTATATAATATTTACCACAAGGATATTATTTGATATGAGCAAATTGTTCTGAAATTCCATTCCTTGAATAAAAGAAATCCTTTCGAGGTTAAGTGATTTGAAAATGGTTTTCGGTCAGAATTTGATAGATATTTTAACAAAAGCCCTTTCAGGATATAAATGAAAAGGTTTTCTCAAATTGACAGGTAACACTTCAAATGACATTTTACATGACTCGGACTCATGCACATGAATCAATTTTCGGAAACGATTCAATTTGATTGGATATTGTTTTCTGTAGAACATTTCTTAAGAAAATGTTATGTGAAATGTGTGTTTGTAAAATGTCCTGTCAGGATCATTCAGTAAATTTGTTGAGCTAGTAAATACTAAAGGATAGCACAAATGCTTTCTACAAGAATGAATTCTCTGAAAAGCCTACCAAATTCAATTGAAGGATGAAAACAGGATTACAAGCGAAACATCAAAGTAATACAAATTGCCACCTGCCACCAAGTGCTTGTAAGCCTTCATCTTACACAAAAACCTGTTTATACGGATATTGTGTCAAAGGATTCTCTCACTTCGTTATACTCAAAAGAAAAATACGACCAGGATTTCTAAATGAAGAGAAACATTAACGAGGGAACTTTTAATTAGACAATGCTGTTGTATAATTGAAAATAACCCCATCCCATGGAAAGTGACAAGTTAAAAAGGATAATGATACCATCATTGCTTTAAGATAAATTTTATTTTTTCTTCTTGTCTGTTTGTTGTCCTCTGTATTCCAAGGACGAAAACTTTGTGAAAGTGATTTTTTATTTTTTTGGGGTAATAATTTCATTTTGCCATATTTTAAATTGTCCAATCTGTTGTTGTTTAGTAGCATTTCATCCTTGAATGGTATCCTTTTGAGAATAAGGTGGATTTTACTATTATGAAAATTAACTTAATTAATACTAATCATAAAATTTTTTTTTAGTAGCTAAGCAAATCCTCTTTCGTTGATGGCATTTTTGCGTCAAGGATATGAAGGATATTCATGAAATGTGAAATTTTCTTCAATTGTCCTCGATTGTCGGAATGTGATTCAAGTGTAAAATCAGTTTCAATCAAAACAAGGAAAATTTTCTCGACTTTCTTTGATTCCTTAATGCATTCAAAATGTCACTCAAGGACTCTGTCTGAGAGGATTCTGTTTTATGAGGAAAGCCCTTGATTCGAACTTGAACAACGACTACCAAATGCATTTTAAGACGGTTTCCTTTAAGAAGACATTAGCATTTATTTTTAAAGGAATGTTTTTCTTTGATGAAAAATTCAAAAATGGCGTTGCAAAATGGCGCCGCTTAGAATATTACTTCATCTTGAATTTGTGACATTTTAAAATGTTAAAAATCATTTTTGTAGGATACGTGATATGTGCGTGATTTGTGCCACATCCACATATCTCACTGAATTTTCAGTTTTCGGTCAATGCTTGCCACAAGCTTAGTAGATGTTCAACTGTCGCTTCTTCCTCTTCACACTCTTCGCACCTTTCAAAAATTCTTGTTTATTGCTCAGCGTTCCGTTTTTTGTAGAAAAACAGATGAACAATTTTATAAAAAAATATCTTCAGTTTAAAATCACGAAAAATATTACTTCATCTTGAATTGGTGACATTTTCAAATGTAAAAAATTGTGCAAGTGCTTTTCTCACATTTAAATTCATTCAAACGCTGACAGAAAAGGATATTCGTGAAAGAATTTGATTTTTGTAAGTTATACAATGAATTCAACAAATATTCATGGACGTTTTGGTGAAATTGCAATTTATTCATGTGTTGATATGCATGTCGAATGGATAACATGAAATGTACTTTTTCCATCTATCCAATACACCTCTAAATATATGTATACGATATAGTATTGGATAAGTTTTAGTTACCTGTACAGATTTATATCGAATCCTTGATTATCATTGAGAAATTCAATTTGCCTTTAGGTCTGCATTAAATTTAAAAGGATATTCTAGTTGAAAGAGTGTTTGTATTTGTGATTCGAGTTCGAATACATTCAACCACAAATGTAGCGATTTATATTTTTCAAATCGTTTCTTCTTCTACTTCTACTGTTTCTGCCTCTGCTTCTGCATCTGCTTGTGCTTCTGCTTCAACACTATATCCTTTAGCACATGCAATCATTTGACGCCCTGAATCCATAATCAGTATTGATATCATCGTTATATATTTGTATGTGTTTGAAAAATCAATTCACTTTGAATGTGTAAGAATATCATGACGAATACTTGCATCTTTAAGGTACGTTATCCTGGTTGTCCTTGTTGTCCTTGTTATCTTTGAGTTCCTTGGCCTAGAAACTGTTGAAAACTTCATACATATATACACATAAACATATAGTAGATACAGAGTTTTCTGTCCGATTTGTGCATATGAATTAGCAAATAAAATGCATTTTGAATTGAGCTCAAGTCAAGGCAGGTGTTAATGCCAATGAGTCACTAAAATCCCCTTCCTTCGGACTATGATTACGGAAGATAAAGTGAATCCAGATCGTGTCGATGTCCTGACTGTTACGTCCTAGAATACGTTACAAACTAAACCTGAACGTTATGTGGATATTCATTTGCATAACAATTGTAAGTAGTACAGTCAAATGTATATTCCTTTGTAACTTTACTTGTGACTCCTTGTGACTCCTTGATTTCTAACAGTGTTTTTATTCACGTAAAATAAATAAATAATTCAAAAAAATATTCATGATGTGAGCTTTGTTTGGATTTCAACGTGATATCTACTTGTGAACTTCCACACCATTTGAGGGAATATTTTATCCCTAGAAAACAGTTCAAATTCAACAGTTATCCAAGTGGTTTAGATTGAATGAATTCGAGGATAATATTTTTTAATAAAATATAGAAGAGAAAATAGAATGCAACGATAAGATACCACACAAAACGTGGTTATAAAATACTGACCATAAAAACGACAATACTGGACAAACATACATACATACACATATATACATATTATAGCAGTATCCTTATCCACTGCTACCAAATGTGATAATCACCATGCTGTCATGCCAATAACGATAAGACGTGCCATGGTAATTAAAAGGGATTGAAATGAACCAAATTGCACTTCATGTGGAGGCGTTAAGTCTTCTAGAAGAATACTCGTACAACACGAAAAAAAGACACCACCAAGCTACTTGCTGAACTACCATGAAGGATACATTTTAGCTTCGTTTCATAATAATCATATAATATAAATTTTTTTTTCTTTTTATATCCCTTCCCAATTCACCCTCGTCCTTGTTTTTGGCGAAAAATATTCACTGCGTACTTTTTGGCATTATAATAAAAACACACCATGCCGTCATATTTTTAGAACCTTATTTGGTAATAAAATTTCACTTCTGGTGTATCCAAATGTTCCCTCAAAAGTAACATGGGATCCACAACCACAAGGATGGATGTGGAGAAAAAATTTATATATATATTTTGTTGTGGTAGTTGAATCCTTCATGAATGTACTTTATTTTGTTGTTGGTTGGTCAATTCGGAAGTGCATGAAGCTTCTGTTAACAACAATTACTCGAATGACCGAGCTTTTGTATTCGATTCAGGATTATTACCCGAAGATTTAGTATCAATAAATCCGAAGGACTCATATTTTTTTTGTGGGATTATTATTTTCATGTGCACAAAATCCACTGCAAGGATGTGCACAAGGAAAAAAATTTGGTGGAATCCTAATACATGTACTATTATGAGTTTGAATTGGTTCAATAGAAATTGACAGAGATTTCAATTTGTGGAGGTGACAAACGTATTCAATTGAATTGAATGGCATAAACTGATGAAAAGTTATTTAGTTGTAGACGAAATTTCACCCGAGATATTTCTCTGTAGATCAACATTTTCAGTTTTTTCTTTTTCCATATAGAAGAAAATAATCAACTTCAATTGATTCAACAAAAGTTGATTGCGAATTCAAAGGGTGATGAAAAGTGATAAAATGTGCTTTAGTTATAGATATTGATTTGACGCAGACATTTCTTTGTTGACCAACATTTTTGATTTGTTCAGTTTCAATATATGGACATTGATCAACTTCAATTGATTCAACAAAAGTTGATTGGAACTTCAACAGTTGAAAACAATTCAAAAGTGATTTTGTTGTAAATGATAGAAGTGATGTTGAAATCACCCAAGATTTTTTTTTTTTTGTATTTTCAGCATATAGATATTGATCAACTTTAATTGATTCAACAAAAGTTGATTGGAACTTCAACAGTTGAAAACAATTCAAAAGTGATTTTGTTGTAAATGATAGAAGTGATGTTGAAATCACCCAAGATTTTTTTTTTTTTGTATTTTCAGCATATAGATATTGATCAACTTTAATTGATTCAACAAAAGTTGATTGGAACTTCAACAGTTGAAAACAATTCAAAAGTGATTTTGTTGTAAATGATAGAAGTGATGTTGAAATCACCCAAGATTTTTTTTTTTTTGTATTTTCAGCATATAGATATTGATCAACTTTAATTGATTCAATGAAAATTTATTGGAACTTCAACAGCTGAAAACAGATCAAAATTGATTTTGTCGAAAGTGATAGTTGAATTGATGTTGAAATCACTCAATATTTTTTTTTAATTTTCATCATATAGATATTGATCAACTTCAATCGATTTAATACAAATTGACTGTTTGAATTTCCAGTGCGAATGACAAGTTGAATTAATTGAATTGAGCAGAAGGAACTGAGGGTATGTATGTAATTGTAGATCAAAGAATTCAATTTTCGATTTCTCTTTCAATAACGAACTTGAATTGATTCAACAAAAATTGACTAGAATTTCAACTTGCAAGAAAAAGTGCTGAAAATTGATTTTGAAGTAAACGACGTCCGTTTAACGTAGATATTTCACTGTAGATCAACATTTTCCGTTCTCTTCCTTTTTGATTCCATAAGAATAGCTACATTAACCCAGGAAACGAAGATATTATTCCACGATAACTTGAAGTTCTTCAACCAGACATACGAAACACAGCCATACCCATGCACACAAAAGATTGTGTTGTAGCTGTTGAAGGATATGAGCAAGGATAAGCTACAGGATGATGCTATCAAATTGTTTTATATAGTAAGTATCTAGCCACACACATTCATACGGAAACATACATTCCAGTGCGGTACGATGCAGGGAACGAGGACGACATCAACAAGGACGAGACTTTTCTCATTCCCAAGTTAAATAATGATCAAAACTGAAAAAGGACTTTTATCAAGTTCCTTTGATCTGTGCCATGTCCTCGTTTCCATGCTAGGAGTTGCCACCATCTTTGAAACACCTCTTCAATTTTCCGTGTTTCCTGACTTGTATCCTTTCATAAACCTCGTGTCCTTAACCACTTTGCACTTATTCTGATTGCGTAATTTTTTCGTTTTGTGTATTTTCCCAATATCATTTTACCCATCGATTATTATCACTTAAAACTATAAAAATTTCACATTATCCTTTTTTGATGACACACCACATTTGTAGGTACGAACATAGTGTTGTCCTTGTGACACGCGAAATATCCAACCTAATTTTCTCAAACTAGTGGTCACATTTTGAGGACATTTCAAGCTTTAAGATGTCAACAGCATCAAGATCAATTTTTGAACTGAATTTTATTCGAAAATGGATTCCATTAAATGAAAACTTTTAGTAGCTTTCCATGAAAAGCAGTTTGCAGTTGCATGCAATCCGAAGTACAAGAAGT
Source organism: Chrysops caecutiens (assembly GCA_963971475.1). Classification (NCBI taxonomy): domain Eukaryota; kingdom Metazoa; phylum Arthropoda; class Insecta; order Diptera; family Tabanidae; genus Chrysops; species Chrysops caecutiens. Next base: position 78,097,980 of record OZ020567.1, on the reverse strand, counting down.
CGAAGAAGAAGACGTAAAATTTTAGCAATTATATCCACTAATAACAAGGAAAAACTTTACCATTTTCCTATACTATACACAGTTATCCTATATTGCAGAACATTTATCCAACAATTTTGAGGGTATCATCTTATACATATAAAAAATGGGATATATGGTAGGGAAACGTAGGAGTAGAAATGAGTTTGTAAAATGATAACAATTTTCACAGATGATTAGTTTTCTATTTGAAAAATCCTAGTTGAATCGAAGCTATTAAAAGTTCGAAAGGATATAGAAATATGTAGGACAAGTAGAAATTAATATTGAACAAAGTTTAGATTTATTCTACAATACTTTACAAAATTTCTATATCTATGAGGATATAGAATCTATAGAAGGATTGTGAACACAATCCAAATTGTTCTTGTATTGGATTAAGAATATCCTCTTCTATGGATTGTGTAATTGTCCAGCAATGCGAAAAAGGACATTATTTTCATGTAATAGAAATGGAATCAAATTGAAATCGTGTAAATAAAAATGTAGAACCGTGGTTAAGTTAAAATTTATCTTGGTTTATTTGCATTCTAAGATATCCTTTTACAAAGGATCAACTGGAAATCTTCTATTCTTAAAGGATAAAAATTTTAAATCCTGACACAAATTTCACCTGTTGTTATCAAATTTTCCATCCTTAAAAAGGGAATTCATGATGCAACAAATTTCCATGAAACAAGCCAGGATACGACAACGACAACAAAAATACTTACAAAATATAAAAACAAAGTCAAGAATTTTCTATAGAATCCTTTTTGGAAAAAGGGACAATAAATATAATACAAAGACAACAGGGAAACGAGGACGAAGAATTTTTGTTGTTGTTTCTGTTAGATGTGTATTTATTTCGTTATTTTTGTTTTCACAATTTAATCGCAATTTTAAAGTGGAAAATAAGAAAATGAATGCAATAAAGTTAACTTTTAAAATGACGATGGCTTTATTTCACGAATGGATTAGGAAATTTATTGGTGTCATTGTTGGGAAGAGGACAAAATAGGACATGAACCAAAATCCTTCTAAAGATCATAAAAATTAATTCAACTTTTAACGTTCCGAAAATTTTTTAATAGTATTAAAATTTTTGGAAAATTTTACGATTTTTTGATACGAATAACTTTTACAAAATGGCTACCATCAAATTGTACCAGGTGCGAAAGTGTGAAATTAATTAAAATCGAATCAGGTAAACACATTAAAAATTCACAGCGCGAATGTCCTGAGAAAGTCCTTGATGTGATTAAAATGTCATTGATGTGATTATCCTTTGATTGAGAAGAGGGATGAAGAGCAAAGAAAAAAAATTGAATCAATTAAAGTGAATTCCTTTGATCAATTCAAATCCTGGCAATTTCATTATTATCCTGTTTCCTTTTGAAGAATGTGAAAAGATGTTCCTTGTGAAGAATGTGATAGGATTCATTTGAATGACAAACAAAAAAAGTTAAAGAGAATTTTATGTCTCCGGTCATTGCGAAGGATCATCGTGAAAATCCAATGAAAAGGATATCAATGTTACTATGTATTCGAAAGGACGAACAACTCTGGCATCCATGAATTATTAATTAATAAGGCTAAAGGTTATTATCCTTGCTGCAGGACTCAAACAAAGGCCACCTTTAACACTTCAGTTAAAAGAATTTCCGAATCTTGAATGTCCTTTAAAGGATATTCTTATTTATGGGATAAAGTTGTCGGAAATAAAGACATTCATACAACTTAGTGTGGGCTGTCCTTATTTGGATTCATTTTGAATGGAAAGACATTTTGAAAAAGATGAGCTCAATAAAAATGGCGTCCTTCTCCATTGAATGGAAAGGACAACAACAAGGAGTTGAGAGAGGGAAAAAAATGTATTTCTCCATTTCTAAAACAATCCAGTTGAGGAAGTGAAAATCGTCTTCAACTTGGCAAAAGGATATCCTGTCGAATGTATCCTGTAGTCTGTCCTGTAGATAACAGCTGCTAAAATGTCTGAAACTTATCTATGGCCGATTTGAAGGAGATTCTGAAGAGACCGAAAAGATTCACTTCCGGTTGAATATGTAACCGAAAATTTGAAATTTATTGGATCATTGATGCGTAAATTGGATTCTTTCTTTTTTTTCTATTCAATGCTACTTGAAATAAGAAAAATAAAAGGATACATGAAGTCGAATCTTCAATTCCGCCATGTTCAAGGATATATGCCAATGATAGACATATTGGCTTTTATTTATTGATTTTATTTCCGATGCCATATTTTTTGTTTGTTTTCAAGTGACACAAGATGTCGTGTTTCGGTTTGGCTTGGATTTAAATGAAGTTGTCCCATTTTAATGAAGTTTCCCTTAAATAAATTTGTCATATAACATGAAGAAATGTCCTTTTTCATCAACAGAAGCAATTGAAGGTAACAAATTTGCTAAAAATATGATGGAATAACATTTTTATATCCTTTATGTAATTAGGGACAATCAAGATTATAGGGATGCATTCGTGGTGCGTTCAAGGACCTGCCATTGACTTTCAGTTGATCTTATATCCAGTGTGATATTTACGTTACCCTTATGCACTAGCATCTAATTCAAATTCAAATGAAGTTGTCCCTTTTAATGAAGTGTCCCTTTAATAAAATTGTCCCTATAAGATGGAGAACTGTTCTTCTTTGGTAACAGCAGCAATTGAAGCTAACAAATCTGCTACCAGTTAATTGGAAGTAAGATTTTACAATTTTTATGTAATTAGGGACAATCATGATTATAGGGACGATTTTGTTTCACGTATAGTTTCTGTCGAAACAGATGTTTCTGATATAAAAGATTTTCTAGATTTCTCTAATTAACAAATGACAAGTTTAGATAATCTTTTTAAATTATCCCACAAATAAGTCTCACCCTTTTTTAATGGAAAATTACTTGACTGTCATTAAGGACAAATACTAAACAATTTCGGGTAAACATGTTTAACCAAGTGGAATAATAAGGAACATGATGAACAGCAATTTTCTTTCGTATTTATTTTATATTCAAAGGCAGACATCTTTAATTTGTTTTGCCTTGTCCCTATTTCTGATGAGCTTTCTCAACTTTATCATTCACTTTGACAAATAAATTATTATGGAAAGAATATTTCTGTACTTTGATTTAAAGAGGCAATATTATCGTGTCTCTGTTATTTTGCAAACAACTTAAGTTGTATTTACTCAGTGACACTCTCGTGGAGAGTCTCGAAATGAAATTGTCCCTATTTTCGTTAAAGACTTCTGACTTAAGAGAGCAAATATATCATACCAGAAGATGATATGTAAGTGAATCGTTTACAGAGACGATATAAAAAAATAACACGCACTTGGAATTTGCCAGATATTGGTCTATTCTAAAAAGGGACAATCATGGTATCCCTAGTTTGTTGAGTAATATCTCATGGAATTGAATAAAGTTACACAAACTTGTATGATGCGTGATGAAATTACAGCCCCTTCCCTGAACGCATATATGTATGTACAATATTAAAGAATGAAAATAATATTTCTATAAATTCTCCCTAATAAACATTCTTGTTTAGCCTTCATTAACCTCACAAATTGACATTATCCCTGGTGAAAAAGAAAACCAAACGACAAGACATCGTTTTACCCCGACAATATTAAGGAGTTTATATTGAGTGTGTGTTTAAGATAAAAGAAAAGATAAATCGATATAGGGACAAATGTTTGTGTTCAAGCGCCATAAAATCGGGACACTCGAGTTGACTTCTAATGTTAAAAAGGGGACAGCCTAAAATGCATCAATGTTAATGTGTGGACAAAATCATATTCAACACACGTGTTTGTATAACATTTATAAATTCATGTATAACACAATTCCTTTGTCCAATGTGATAAAACATCACGTTTTGTAGGGCCATTCAAAATGGGCTTAGGACTCCCTTTCGGTTAATTGGCAAACTTATTAGACGTGCTTTATTACGATGATGACCAACTTGACCGTAGAGAGAATAGAAATGAAGTAGAAGTAGAGGATTACGTTCTGTAATAACTACTAAAAATGGCTGCCAGCTTTAAATATCTCAACATCGCTTCAACAACTTCTCACATTTCGTGTAGGTCTACACTTCCCTATTAAGTGAGATTCATGTTAACCACGAAGTTATTTTTATTACTATCCCTCGAAAAAAGAAACAATTACTCTGATAGCATTTTATTTGTTGCCCCTTTTTTCGGTACACACATATAACACTTGAAATATTTACAATTGCTTAAATTAAATCATCAAAGTTAATTAGTGCATTATTTTTAATTTGGGGCACATTTTCATTCACACAAATTGAGGAATGAAATTTACCCTAATTTGTGAGGGAAAGCAATTTTAAAACATATTTGTTTGTTTCATTTTTATTTCGTATTTTAATGATGTTGCCATTTGCGAGAGATATTCATCATTGAAAGGACTGAATTGTCTAATAAAATATTGTCCTTATTGTGAAAAACAAGCATGGGTATGTGCCGGAAAAGTGGTGCTGCTCTTAGCTACAATTCACTTTTATCATGAAAATCTAAAAAATCAGCGGCTCAATAGTGGGTACAAACGAGGGACAATTTGATCCCTAATTAAGAAATGTGGTAAAAATCGACTTTTCTCCACATGATTTTCAGAGGGAGTCGTTGGTTGTTCTTAAGACACCAGAATCTATTGTATGTTTCCAAAATTGAAGAAGATGTTGACGAAAGCTCGAAGAAACTAGGGATTTTCCTTGATTACAGGGAAGATTTTTGAGTACAACACCTGTGAATTGCTTTTTCCACGAATATCTACTGGACTACATCTACAGTAATTCAATGCAGAATATCCTTTGATACTGTATGACTGAAATTTACAATAAATTTGAGACAATTTTGTCCTCATTTAAAATAATTAACAGAACATGTAGTTTTCTTCATACATTTTTCAGATGGAAACATTGATTGCCCTACATACACCAGAAGGAGTCAAATAACTTCAAAATTGGAAAAACAGCAAAGGAAATTATGGAGAAACTAGGGACTTTTCTTGAATACAGGGTAGATTTTTGAATAAAACTCATGTGAATTGCTTTTTCCACGAATATCTCCTGGATTATTCAATGTTGAATATTGTCTTCATAGAACGTGGCTTCAAAAAAATTAACGACAATTGTATCCTTAATTAATAAAATTAAAGAGAAATGCACTTTCCTTCATATCATTTTTATAGGGACAATGTCGTTTGTCTTGAAGACGCTAGAAGTGGTCAAATATGTTCAAAATTGAAAAACTGTAGAGAAAAACTTGAAGAAATTAGGGACATTTCATGGTTTTAGGGAGAATTTCATGATGAAAATGGCCCTGAAACATTTCGACGTATATCAGCAGGATGTTGATGGTAATATAAGCTTCTAATAGTGCATGACCGCATTATCCGGAAAAAAAAGCATAATGTACAGGTGCCCTATTAAGCGATATCGTGTCGAGCGCGATTTTGATAGAGCAATCCCTTTTGAAAGACACTCATTTAAAGGATATCCTTGTTATGATAACATCCCCAATAACATATTAGATGAAATGAATCTTTTTCCAGCTTGAAAATAGGGATTTCCTTATTTTTGCAGAATACACCAAAAAAATAAAAGAACATGATTATGGTTCCTCGTACAACAGACGAATATCTCTTTTATCAAATATGTGTTCCATGCAACTGAAACTTATACAATATATTTCCTTTAATTGCCCATGAGAATATCCTGTTCTTATATAAATGAATTTTTTCCCTGTATGTATTGCGACTCCTTTAAGGAATAGCCTCTTTTTCCCAGGAAATATTAACTGCTTTTTGTTATTGTTGTTTTTGTTGTTTTTGTTGTTTTTTTCCTGACATCAGTTGCTGTTGTTATCCTGATTGTAATGAAGAAACTACAACAGGTACATACGATATTACACAAAAATAAGAAAAAATATAAACACGGACGTAATAAACGTTTGTAGAACATTATAAGACACATAATGGTATGGTAACAGGGTGGTTCTGCAGCCGACAGCAATAAAAACGGAAATTCGAAATATTATAGAAATTTATCTTGTTGTTAAGGATCCTTTGAAAGAAGCTACTAAGTCAAAAGGTGCTGCAGGACATAAAACATAGAAAAACATAGAGAGAAACATAGAAAAACCTTTACCACATACAGGGACCAAACACAACCGACTAAAAAAAAAATTTATATAGTATAAGAAGAAGGAAAAAAAAATTTTGGTAAATTGCTGGATTTACTCAAATAAAAAGGGAAATTTTCTTCCATTTTTTCGTGTTGCCTGCCCCTCTTTTCCATTTAACTTTAGTGAATAATGGTGCTTTCAACATTGTCCCTAAAACCCAAAAAAAGCCAACACTGGGCTTTATCTCTTCAAAGTTGTTTATTGTATTTGATACAGTTTGAAGATATTCGAAACTCAACCGGATATACAACAATTCCGGATGTTGTGGGCAATGATTTGTACAAGATGGCGGAAGAAAATAACAATGGCGGCCAAAGCTTAATTCGAGTTTTTATTATGAAAACTTTAAGATTCTTTCTTTAATGGAAAGCGATTTGTCTCAAGAAAAATTTCATTCTATTACTAATACTAGTATCGATATATCGATATATCGGTGTTCTTATGAATATCATAATAAATGATTTTCGTAACAAAAAGAAAAGTTATTTAACAAAAAAACTTTAACCATATGAATATCCCCCTAAAACAGATTCGGAGTTATTTTCATCTTTCACAAATAACTACAACTACAATTTAAGGTTTATTTATTTTTATTTTTTTATCCTTAAATAAGGAAGAAATGCTACCAAATTGAAAGTAATCGCTTCCTAGATTCAAGGATAAGTTTTTTAATGTATTGGAACAACATTTTTGAAAGGGTCGATTAAGCTCGGTTCTATTGGGGATATTTTTGTTGATAACTATAAAAATATACGAAAAGTTTTCAAAATTTTTACCGAAATTATATCAATGTAATATTGAAATATATTTTGAAATGACAATTTAATTATATTTCTTTCAAGAACATTTTGATGCATTTCATGCAAATCAAAAAGGAATTGAACGAATCCTGCAGTTCGAAAATGTCCTGTAAATCCATGTAGATTTACATGTTTAAATCCATGAGCACATGAATTCTATAGATCTACTTCTAAGGATGAATGAAGGATTGTGACAAAATCTAGCAAGTAGATGAGGCTTATCCTTTTTGCTGATATTTTCTTGATGTTGTGTTGTTGCAATTGTTGATGTTGTTTTAAGTATTGGTGTATCTTGTAAATTGGGAATAGATTGAATTCATGTGTTTTAGAGAGTGTCCTTAATTGAAAATTTCAAAGTTGGATTGAGTTCTGGGATTTAGGTTTGTCTAATTCATGAAAAGGGATTCATTTCAAGACTTTGTAAAATATTTCATTCCATTCAATTCAAGTTGAACGTAAATTGAACAGAAGTCATGACATTTCAGAATATATTCAAGTCGATCCTTGTTGATTTGTTGTTGTTGTCACGTATTTCATATTTGTCATGATGTCCAATATGAAAGATGAAAAATTTTTGCCCATTTTTCATCTTGATAAGTGTTGGAATTTTGTTTGGGCCTATCTTAGTTTTGATAGTTCACTCATTGGTAATAATAGCCCAATAACTTATTGTGTATTATGATACTTAAATACATATATTATGTATATACACTTTTTTGTTATTATTTATTCGTTCTCCTGGGCACTATTATATGTGCTACGTCACGTCCTGTTATGAGTATGAAAGTTTTTCTTTTTCACGTTATTCACAAAACATATTTTCATAGCACTGGTATCCTTTTGATTATTATTTGTACCATAAAAATCCTGATGTATTCATTTGTTGATTTATTTCCACAATACAAAATTAACATTGAATTCTGTTCAACAACTTCTTAGCAGGTACGTTTCATGTTATAAGTTTATCCTATGAATAACTCAACATTTTGAAATTTTTCGAAAACAGCTTTCGATGCGTTTAATGTATAGCTTTTCAATAATAATTCATCACAAAATTATTGGAAATAAGGGATGATTTTGTGGGCAATAGGAATAATTTGTGAGTGTGGTTCCACGAAATTAAGAATAAGATCGGGATAAAGATTTACTCGTGTTAAAAGATTTTTTTAGAAATGAGAAAGTGACCTTCATATAAATAAAATCTATGAAAAATTCTCTGAGAAATAGGGATAAGTTTAATTTCCGTAGAATTGGTGATGAAAATTCCATGAAAGTGAGGATTTATTTCGATTACGACTTACCTCTCGATGCCGTTTTCTGCCTAAACGTTTTGTTCTCAAATAACTTTCGTCAATGTTGCGTTAAATCCCAGAAAAGCTCATTCCTGGTGAAAGACTTCGGGAAAAAGAGATACGAATTCTCTGAGAAGCGGAGAAATACTGAAAGAAATTCCATATAATTCAAGGTAAATTCATAGCAAGGATACACTTCTGGTTAAATGATGTTGTCCGGAATTATCTTGGAATTGTGATGTCTGCCATTTCCGCAACGGCAAAATTCTATCACCAACAAAGCCACACGAGACGATGAAATTCCATCGTGACCAATTCGCACAAGACGACCATATGCTATCGCCAACAAAGTCGCATGAGACGATAAAATTCCATCGCCAAGAAAGCAACGTCGCACGAGATTATCGGCGATTGGTGATGTTATGCGGGCCGAGAAGAAAATTGTGAAAATATGGAGGAGGAATATATTCCACCTAGGAGAAACTTCACAAAGAAAAACTACAAACGTGCCTCTAGTGGAAAGTGTACATACTTATCATAAGAGAGTGATCTGATTTAATGTTCCGGTATCCTGTGGCATCCCAAGCATGCTCCAATTTCCATTCGTTATTTATTTCTGTAACAATTCACGAAACAATTTAGTTAACCCATTCGCTAAACGAAGTAAATTCTTTTTTTCTAGTTATAATATGTAACAGAAAATTCAATTTTTTTTCTTGTGTTTATGTTAACAACAACCAACATGAGGTGAACAAGTTTACCCTTAAAACAATACAAAATGTTTAAACAAAATATTATAGTAGTTCTATTGTTGTTGTTGCACATGTGAAAGATGCCCTTATTACCTCAGGGATGTTGTGAAGTTTTTCTACTAAAATCGAATGGAATTCACTTCAACTACAACTCCAGCTGAAGCTTAAGCATTACCTCGTAAAGTTTTCTAAAGTTTCTACCTTAAAGGTATTTTCGAATTTTATTTAAGTTATTTTTTTTTTTACTTCTTTCATGTGTGCTGGCAAACATGCTTGTTTATTTCTTGTTACTCCCTTGTGCACTTGTGTAAATTCGTCATTTATTACATTTAACAAGAACAAGAAGACGACAATACATGGAACACACTGACAAAAACATACAGAAACACATAGACAGAGAAGGAGAGAGACATTTGTGATTATCCAAAGCGGATGTAGCGCCATGTAATTCCTGGTAAACGTTGAAGGAACTACAAAACTACAACAGAAATAAATACAGAAAAAAATTATCCCTTTAAGCTTATTCTGGCGCGTCTATGTTGTCTTTCAGGATTTTTAGCCCTTTCAATGTAAACGGAACTAAAAATCGATCGATTGTCCTGAAAATTGAAAAGCTCTCATCAAACAGGCCGCAGGGATCAAATGTTTGAAATGATTTTGTTGGGGGATGCTGCCGGATTGAGAGGGTGGATTTGAGCTTAAATTCTATTGTAAGCAATATGCCCTTTACCTTCGAGGTAAATTCAGATTTGATTGATTGAAGTTTGAATTTTGAACGTAAATTTTTCTTGTGTTCAATTTTTGTTGATCATTTTATGACCTGCGGTTCATGAAAATGTCACTATCCATTTACAAATCCTTGTGAATATTATATGAAATTTATCGAAATGCCTTTAGGCACTTTCAATTTTCAATAATTGTTGATCAGCTTATTTAGAAATTGTTCAACTCTTATAGAATATATATAATATTTTTATAGAAATATTTTGAAACCGAACAACGGTAACAGCGTTCAATATTTATTGATCAACTCATTACCCTCAATCAATATCTGTCAGAACAGAATAAATCGACAGACAGTTAGGAATTTTAATTTGATTTTCTTATGGTTCATATTTCAATTCAACTTTCAAGGAAGGTTCACATCCAAACGTGAACGTGCAAGTGAAAGCTCTTCGCTCTCCGCTCTTCGGAGAGCGTTTTCACGAACACAAAATGATCATTCTCTTTTAGTCGACCCATCTGTTGGATTTTTCAAGAAGTACTTTTTCGGTTCGAAAACCAGATTGTTTTCGAAAGTGAGAACGAACAAAGTTGAATCTATTCAACTTTTACTTGAGTTGCCTCGAGAAGGAGTGATGCTTCTCCCATATGTAGGAAAGGGAGAAAATCCACTTGCACGTTCAAGTTGGGATGTGAACCTTCCTTCATGCTTCAACAGTTGTTGATCAATTCAAGTGAGTATTTATATGAAAATTTACCTAGTTAGCAAACAGTTGATAAGGCTCGAATATTTGTGGATCAATTGTAAACATTCCATCAAAGTTTATAAACAAGAAAACATTATCCTCTTACATAAAGTCAAGTAGCTTAAAGCTCGAGATATCCACTTATTAATCTATAAATTTTTTCAACTAATATTCAACATCTATAAATATTTGCATAGATGTTTTAGTAATTTACATCCGGTCTAGCTAGGAAACAACATCATAATTCCATTAACGCCAAGTAACTTCATATACATGTAACGAACGAGATATACATCCAACCAAAGTGATATACATAAATAGTATATATGAAACCACAAAAAATATTTTGAGCCATTCCCAAAGAGGAAAAAATTCCCCAAAATATGAGCTCAAAGTCAAGCAAAGTGAAAATAAGGAAACTGAATCCTTGAATATCCTTGAATGAAATTTATTGTTATATCTTTGTATTAGTAGTAGTATTTATTTTATAGTATTCACAAATGTAAATAAATTTCGTTTATTTATTAGTTGATCCTCAATAACGAATCCTTTTGCAAGGACTCAAAGATATTTTAAGGAAAATTTAATGGTCTGCCAACGACCTGAAGGCGTGCTAATCCTGATCCAAGGCGTATCCTTAACCAGAAGATAACCAGGATCCTGTGAAACATTACCAAATCCTGATATAGTGAATTTTTTGGTCATTAACATTTCAAAATGGCGTTGGTTCAAAATGGTGTCAGGACATTCGCACAAGAACTCAATATGTAATTATGGGAAATCCATAGCACATTCTTATCTGATTGAAGATGTATGTGGTATGATGACTATACCACATTTGATTTGTTTGTATTTTTATGGTTTTAAATATATCTCAAGTGTGTCCTTTATTGAGATGAGGGAGGATTCACTGGGTAAAATGGAACTGGACGTTTCTGCAAATTTAAATGAATTTTTAATGCTTTAAAGTTTCGGTTACGGGGAGAACTCATTTTTGTAAAAAGGGACGAAAACGATGACAATGTTTTAAATGAAAATAATTTGTTAGTTTGTGTATGTATGAGTATTTCTCTTCCTTTTTTTCTCTTGGTAAGAAGTCCATAAATCATTTTGTTATCCCTAGTAATTGTACAAGGAACTAAAAATTCCTTTACTTTTTGGCTAGTAGGGACTGAATCTGGATGGACTATCATCTCCGGGACATTTTTGCGGGTAACTTAAGCAGGCGGATAAGAAGGAAATTTATCATTTGTCCCTTAAAAACAAAAAAAGAGGAATTTGTGGTTCCAGAAACCAAAAAAAAAACATTATACTGACGACAACAACAACTTCTCCTTAAAGATTTTGATTTTTATGCTCTTCTCCCTCGGGTGTTTTATTGGATATCCTGTTTCCTGTTTCCTGTATTTAGTCTCCTGCTTCTTACCCCGCAATATCGCTAGTAAAAAGACTGTTGTCTTTGATATCCAAAAAAACAAAATCGGTCAACTAGTTTTCATCCTTGTGTCGATAAAAACCGAAAAGCAATTCTTCATAGGTTTCGGTCGTTTGGGGGTTTATTTTTTGTCTCATATAGGATGTACCATAATTTGTCACGTTTTTGGGGGTGAATTTTTTATTGTACTTTTCTCCCTCTTTTACCATTAAATTTTGAGAATAGAAATTGGACACTACGAAATGATACCACAACTGCACGTGATGCAAAAAGGAAATTCTTTTAAACTGAATACGCCTTTCGGACAAACTTTATCCCTGACTGAATTCCACTCGAAGTGACCTCAGATGTGATGCATGTTTCAGATAAACTTGAAAATTAACCCTTCAAAAGCAATCACACTGCATTATCACAAAATTAAAGTTTTTGCTCAAAACGTGATCTTGGTTTTCCGAAGAACTGGTTTGAATTTGAAAACATTTTAATTAACAAATATACGTGGAGTTAACCCAAACGTTACTAGCTGTTAATTAGTGTTATTGACATATTTCAAGTGAATTATGTATGTCAGGAAATGTTTTATTTTGGCATAAAAATCAATTTTTTTAAATATTTGTTTAATTGATTTAACAAACTTTATACGATTTTTCAAAAAGAAAATCCCAGACGATTTAATCAAGCCAACTTGAGTGAATGAAATAAAATAAAATGAAACATTGAACAAAGTTCAAAGTTCATTTCCTTCATTGCTTTCATTATATTGGAAAAATTTCAAAAAAAAATCAGTGGAAAATTATTTAAAAACTTCCTGTTCAATATAACATGGAACTTTTACATTCACCACCCTTAACAGGGAAAGTGGTTTGGGGTTAAAGATAAATTGTTTATTACATACATGAGCATATTATATAAAATTGTGTAAGTGTGTGTGTTTAAACAAACTTTACACTTATTGCAATTTCCTCCTACCATTCCTGTAAGGGAAGGTAAGGGAAAATTTCAGTTTTCAGTTAAAGTAAAATTTTATTTTTTTTCTTCCCTTTTTTGTTAAAAATCAAAAGTTTTCATTCTCCTTTCGTTGAAAGAACGACAAGAATAAATAGAAGAAGTAGAATAAGATGGAATTTGAATTGGAGCCCCACCCTTAGACTCCACGGAGGTGGTTCGAAAAAGATTCACAAAAGTTTTGTTAAGGGAAATTAAAACCAGAACCAACCCCAACATGTTCAACTCCATTGAGGAAAGTGAATAAATTTTGTTTAATTTTTTTTTCACTTCCCTTTTTTATTCCTCAATTGAATTTCTCTATGTCAAAGTTCAAGACAAGTATTCTTCAAACAATTTCAACTAAAACCTCAAGTTCACTTTATCCATTATTGCAAGGAATCCAGGTGGTGTTCCCTCGGGAATCCAAGTTATTCCTGATGTACATGTCTCCGAACGATTGTCGTATTTAACTTTTATGGGCAAATAAAAGTCATAGTCAGGTTCAATTTTCTCCGGAAGTATATATGTTAACCATTAGATACGATCATTCATCCTTAATATCATGAAACACATTCGTGTGCCACTGTTTTGCTGTGGTGAATTTCAACTTTGAAGCCAACTTTGCTGTCAGCAAATCCGTCATCCATTCTTCTTCAGAGATTATTCTTCCCGACATGTCCAATCTACAGTGGGACACATTTTGACTAGAGCAAAGTTAGTTACAGTGGGACACATTTTCAATTGGCATAACTAATCGGCAGTGGAAGAAATTATTAATTTTAGGAATTGATTGACAGTGGGCTACATTTAAAACCGTCGAAACGGATTTACAGTGAAACACGTCATTAGGCGTCGCAACTGAACTACAGTGGAACATACTCCAAACTGGCATAAGTGAAGTCTCAATTTATGTAAACTGGAACACACTGCCAATCATCACAATTGAACAACAATAGTATAAATATTCAAAGGGCAAAAACATTTTTGTATCATATCTTTATCTATGGTCCTGCATTGTTCATTGTAGATTATCTAAAACAAACAACTAGATTTAGTTGATATGACAAAAAAGGGATATCCTCATTCAGTAAATCGTCTTAACTCGATGATTAATTTGTTGTATAACCAAACCACATGTACAATATACATAATACTAGAAAAATCACTCAATTTACATGATACAATGATGACATTTTCATTTCACATCGATGAGCGACATGTCCTTATGTCCTTAAATACATACATAGTTATATACGAGGAATAGCATATTTTCCTTGTCATAAAATATGTTATTGTGGTTGTTCATCTTAAAAATAAGAAGATAAAAAAAATATTCATTTTTTTTGTCTGCGTAGCATGAAGAAGATGATATTGTTCAACCCCTAGAGAAAATCGGGTTACATCCCTTTTACTGTGACATCATACTCTCATCCATGTAATATATTTGATGTCCTTTATTATACTCACTCCTTATTTTTACTTATAACGACACAAAATTTCCTTATTTATATCATTTTGTGCTTGCGTTAGCTTTTTTTTTCTCACCCCCAATCGCCTTTTGCCAACCCCGTCATTAGTGGACGAGAAAATTGCGCTGCAAATAAGAACGATTGGTTTTATTTCACAAGTTGAATTGTCCCTATTTTGTCTAACGATGCAGTAAAAATTCCACTTTAGGATAAACAGGATAATGTGAAGGAGTTTTCATTACAGCAAAAATTGTCGAGACGTTGTGTGGTGTAGTTATTAATTAAAAATAGCTATTTATGTATCAAGGGCGTAAAGTGACGCTTTCTTGCATTCGTGGATTGCAGCATGAGTATAAGGTCTTTTCGCATGCGTCCAAAGAGACGCGAAACGAAGTCGAGCGCTACAACTACACGAGTCTTTGTACGAATGCATCATGACCGACCGCAAATGCAGCACTAGTGCGCTAAAATAGGATAAGAGTTTAGGGTGTTTGTGAATCAAACACTTGACCCACGCAAAACGCATATCGAAAATTCAACTTTCGAAGCAAGCGTTGCAATAATTTAATTTAATAGTACATATTGAACAAATTGACACATTTTATCTTCAGGCATAAGCATTACCCTTTTAACGATACGCCGACATCTCTAGATATCACATCATAAAAAGAATGTGTTTTATTCATAGCTACCGCAAAAACATTCCCTTTTATTATGGTCATTGAGTTATATGCATAAGACTTGACAGAATGTCCCTTAATTATATGGATTTGATGTTAACCAAATAAAGACTCATGACACAAAATCAACAAGTTCAATTTTATTAATAATAACAAAATAATAAAATCCCCTAAAAACTGATACAAAAAAGATGACTTCTTTTCGGGTTGTTTCTTTGGTTTGTTCCGGGTTTGTGTTGTCCGGCAACAAAGAAATATTTTCCACAATATATTCGTAATATGGTAACATTTCTCAAAACGAATTTATTGCTAACAATTTTTTTATGGTTTAATATATCGCATAAAGTGAGTTACAAAAAGCCTGTCTAGTGGATATGACCATGTTTAAGGGATATCACTATCATGTAGCATATACGTTATATAATAGATGTGTATATGTTTTCTGTTCAAACGACATGAATAGATCTTTAGTTTGTGTTTGTGTTTGTATTTTGGGCGATACAAAAGGGACTGAGTTTTCGTAGCTCGAATCCATCATGTGAGCTTTCCTCAAATACTAGTTTACCCTTTTATATAAACGATGGGTTATCCATCTTCTGGGCAACATATTTTATCTATAAACTCAATTTTTTTTTACTTCTTTTTTTGTGGTTGTAGTGATGGTGGTTTCAAAGAACCTTTCACCCGAAATCACGCACGCTCATGAAAATAATGTCCTCGTCATTTGCTATTCAACTTGAGTTGATGTGACATCTTAAGTGATACAGATAACATATTAGATATCAATGTGGTATAAATATTAAACATTTTCTGAATGACCAGAATATCTTAGCATTGTAATTTTAGCAAGTACTTTTCTGTGACTTACATGAATACCTACATCCTTTGACTTCTCTGATATTATTCTAAGATACTTTGCTGAAATCTCATGAGAATTCTTGTGCTATTGTATAATTTCTTCAGAAAATAAATATGCCGGCGAGAAGTTATCACTCACAACCGTGTTTGAAAACAGAAAGAGAAAGTGCCCGATACAATTATCACGGGATCTCTGGCGAAACTGTCGATCAAAGAAAAATGGCAGAGAGCGTAAGATTAAAGGAACGTTCATAATATTAAGTGCAAGTGAAAAGACGGTTTTGTCACTCCTTCTCTATGCACGTAAAGTAAAAATGGAACAATTTCCAATTCTCCGTTCTCACTTTCGAAAACAAAAGCTCATATCCTTGTTTGCGAACCGAAAAAGTAGTTCTTGAAAAATCCAACAGATGATGCTTCACTCCATATGTGCAGAGGGGATAGCAAAGAGCGAAGAGCTTTCACTTTCCACTTTCACTTTAGGATGTGAACGTTTCAGTATAAATAGCAGGAGTGGTAGTCGTAGTCTGGACTTTGGTCCTCGATTTATAATTGTCAAATGAAAATTGCAGAAGTAAGAATTACAATATCACTTGGTGAGGTCACAAAAATTTGATATTATTTTCCAGAGGGGATATATAATTTACTATTTATGGTATAGACTGTGCAGAAATCTTGAACTGTATTAAGAAGGTATTTACGATTGTATAAGAACACAAATGCGGTGGCAGGTTTGAAGACATTCTGAAGGAAAACTGTATTTTCCGCAAACATCTAACTTTCACTGCTTGAAAGGACTTGAATTTTTCTATTCAATGACGTATAATATGAATGAATAGCATCAACGTATCAAAAGTTATCTTTCATTAAAATACCAAAACTAACCAAAATCCGAATATGTTATAAACGATCCGTGCTATTGTGAATGTGCATTTAATTTCACCATCTGTAACAATGTACAGCAACAAGTTAAATTCTTTTATATGCAACTGATCAATTTTCAACCATATCCGGTGGATTTTAGTGGAGTTACATCTACTGAAACATGTCAGTTGGTGTTATGAAAATTCTAAAGACACTTGTGACAATTCATATACGTGACATATGATACATTGGCCACAATATGTTGAATAACTGAATGAAAACGTTTTATCCCATTCCATAATAGATACCAAAATGGAAAAGGTACACTTCAATCCAATGACATCGGCTACAAATCGTGTAAATTGATTCGACAACAGAATTTGAAAACGATAACCTCAATGTGTCAATTAGAAGTTGAAATCCAAATTTTTGGGGTTATGATTTTAGAATATTATGATCCAGAAATTGGCCATTATCATAGAGTCCAGAGTTGGCTTATTGGTAAATTTGTTTGGTATGAAAATTCTTAATACAGCCACAGATTGAATAGGACCAATACTATTTATAGTATTGAAATTTTGACTAACCTCAAAATGAAAATGAAACGTTAATGGGTTCTCTATTATTGAATTTGATTTTGTATTTAGGATTTTCGAAAATTCAATTTTGTTCACACATTTACACACATTTATATTTGGATATTGCATTTGTAGGGGTGTAAAATTGAAAACAGACAAAATTTGTTCAATCATAGACAATTTATTTCGATTGAATTCAATTAGAGATGAGCCCACTTCCGATTCCGAATTCCGATTCACAATTTCGCGTATCAATTCAATACTATCTAACACAAACATATATTCTCTATTATATATTGATATTGAACATACACACACAAGGATAGACTTAGTTTATCCAAGTGTTTTCAATTCGTAATTGACGAAAATCGATTACAGAAGCCACTCAATTTCCATTTATCCTGTGATCCAATTTCGGAATCTGTCGAAATTTTAAGGACGACGTTTTTCCAAGGAGGACACCAAAAGTAATCTATTTTGCATATAACAATGAAAACGTTCAACTTCAATTGAACCAATGAATTGATGATGACTTTTTACCCAAATGACATACAAAAATTTTAAGAAAAATTCAAGATATATTTTTATTTCAAAAAATGAACTTGAATTTTGTGATCAAAATAAGAAAGTGAAAATTCACTTTCAATGCGAGCACTCGAAATATGAATCACGGAAGCATGACCTGGATTTTTGATCCGGTTTCAAATGAATACCACGAACAAATCAGGTTTGAAGTTAAATTTTTCAAAATGAAAACAAATTTTGTGAATCAAAACCAGGATATAACATATCATGTTATATGTTAATCGATTCAATATCATTTTGTATATCTAAAAGATTCCCACCACATATACAGACACTTCAAGGAATATTCCCTTCAATTTCAATGTTGGTTTGTTTTAAAGTTGAAAGTTTTCGCTTTCAATCTAATCGATAAAATTGAAACGAATAAAAGTAAAGGATCCCTGAGTGGCTGGGAAAGATCTCTGAGCAAAACAAAAAACGATATACAGGAATAACACTTGAATAAATCAATCCTTCAGGACCTATCGAATTGCAAAAGTGCACTTTGTATTTATAGCACAGATGGGAAAGTTTTCAGGGAAACACGATTATATCCAAAACGAACAAAACTGGAAAATAAAAACTGATACGGAATAAAGGATCCCTGAATGCGTTGTGAAGATGTCCTGGAAGGAAACTATTTCCATTTACAAGGACACCACTACCAACAAAAGGATACTTTGAGTAGTTACATAGTTTTGAATTGACGAAAAATATTTAAGGAGTTTTTTCCTGTTTTCCACTTTTACAATTGATTTATTGTTTCAGTTTTTCTTTTCAAAAATATCCTTAGAAGGACGAAGAATTTTCGAAATTTCCAAAGCAATTTAATGGACGAATATCTTTTCGTTTGTCTCGCAAATGGTTTTGCAGAAAGAATAGAAGTCCTTTTTTCTGCAGGATACAAGTGAAATAAAAAGTATATTAAATTATATAAAAATAAAAATCAGTCAAATATACTTCCTTTGTGGAAAATTTTTCCACAGATTACGCGAAGAATAATGGAATGGAAAATGTATATATTGAATTCCTTCCTGCTTGAGTGTTGTTGTTATTATTGTTGTTGTTGTCCTTTTTTCATCACCATGATTTTCATCATATTTTCATTTGAATTTTTCTTTTTCATATTTCATCATACACTCAATGATTGCTTTATGTGACCAAAGATTTGGTTCATTGACATGGAAATTCACATTTAAAAATAAATTTTTTTTTAGCATTTTATTATTTATTTTTTATTTTCCAATTTTTTCACTTTCCAATGCATTTCAATGGAAATCAATGGAAATGTGCTTCAAATATACGAGTATGTGCTCCATTGACATGATGGAAATTTATTTATAATTTTAACAAGTGTGCATGACGAATTTAAAAAGAATTTAATGCGCAAATTATGGAGAAAAAAATTTCCTTTTGATATGGTGTGAAATGTCCTTAAATTGTTCCATGATGCTTATTTGAGTGGTTATCACCATGTTGAGTTGCTACACGTGATTCAATAATTACGTAGTAAATGAATTCCATTTAAAGGTCGCGTTAAGAACTACACAAAAATTAAAAGAATTTAATATCCAGAACGCCTTTGAATTTGTCGATAATTGTTCAAAACCGTGCAAAATATCGATGCGGAGTTTTTCTCAGTTTCGCACGAGACGACAAAAAGTCAGCGTCAACAAAGACATACGAGGCGATAAAATTCTCTCGCCAACAAAGGCGTACGAGACGATAAAAAGTCATCGCCAACAAAGCAACGTCGCATAAGATTATCGGTGATTTGATATGTGGGCCAATAAGGGTTGCGAACACCAGAAACGTCTTTATATGAATGGGAAACAAATTCTGACTGTGAATACTGACAAAGTAACACGGACCCTACTGAATGTCAGAGTACCATACTAACCAGGACCTCAGCGTAAGAATCCTTTGCTTTTGATATCATTTCCAGAAATTGGAAAGCCATGAACAGGAAACCATTCCAAAGATATTTCTAATAAATGAAGACTCCAAATAACAGACATAGTTAATGATAATAAATGAATTTGACAAACTAATAACTCACTGATGAATATCCAGATTCATTTCGATATCGTTAATCACAACGAATTGAGTGCTCATCCATTGAGCCACACCTTTCGAAATTTGTCTCAAGAATGTGAGCCTCAAAAAGAGAAAAATCTAAATTTCATCTTGCATTTCAATTGGTTTTGTTGTTGTTAAACTTTCGGCAGGTGAATTTGAATCTGGTTAAAGTTGAGATTTGTTTTGAGGTTTGACCGGTTTAATGGTAGCATCAGGTGTATCAATGATTACAGGTACACGTACACGTTTTGTTATGGGTTTCTGGGACTTTTACCCTAACGAGTTCCGGTTGAGAAATTGAATAAAATGATTTTTGAGTTTTGTGTCACTTAAATTTTTAAATTGGAATTAACAAAAAATAAATTTGATGTCTTCAAGTTTAGCTAGCATAAAAATTAGACTTTTACTGGATGGAATTTGAAATTTGATAATTATTGGTGAATGTTCATTTCATTGGAAAGTTGATGTTCAGGTGTTATAAATCAATCAATCAAAAGTCGAATTTATGTTTCTACTTAAAATTATCTTTCTCTACAATACAATCTTCTATGAATTTTTTCTTTCATTATTCACATTATTTCTACAAATGTGATTGATTGATGATGAAGAATTTGAAAATTTTCACATTTCGAAATTTTTGGTTTAATGACAAGTCATGAAGTTTTCATAAAACATTAACGAAAATGAAGTGAATGTCATCAACCGAATTCTGTAGATACATACATTCCAGAATTTCCATGGTTCTAATGAAGATAACAATTGAGTTGAATTGAAGTAAAAGCTCATTGGACTCAAAATTCTGTTAGAGTTGAATTTGTGTCGTTTAGAAACAGATTTCCTGTCTGACTGTCCGTCAAATGAGAATTAACGTTTTTGTATGGAAAACGGAAATACCGAATTCCGGATGTAAGGAAAGGAAAGAGGTAAAAAGCAAACAAACTTTACTACAATACATAGAATGAGGAAAGGATACTTCAGTCCTGTATTGCTGTGATCAATTTGTTTGCAAATTGAAATGCACTCAAGGCAATGCATGCATGTAGATATGTGTTTCTTCGTCTCTGGATCTAGGATAGAAAATTCCTCTATTGGAATAGGAATTGATGATTCCACAAATCACTTTTACTTTTACATCCTGGTACATGTTGGAATTGTTGATTGTTCTTGGTCAGAACTCATTAGGATGAATCCGTTTTCCACGGAAATTGAGTGAATTTTTCAACTGTCATTGGATAACATAAATTTTTGTTCGAGTTTATCCGATATAACAAGTAGGAAAATTTGTGAAAATTGCATTTTTACATTTTGCCAAACAATTCCCATTCAATTAACTCGTTAGACTGTTTTGCGTTGAAATTCGTCACAACAAGAAAATCAACGAGTTGAAAATATTTTTCTTCCGAAAATGTGAAAATTGTAGGTCCGGTACATTGGAATTTTAGAAATTTCAACAAAAACTAACAAAACAAAGGTTCAGTCCCATCATTTCAAATGTATTGTACATTTTACCAGACATTCGTCTTGAAGATGTTACGCAAGAAAATCATTTCTTGAGAAACAAAATTTTTTCGATCTCACTTTCCTCCTAATAATAATTTACCAAAGAAATGGTTCGAATGATTATAAGTAGCAAATGAATTGAATGTTATTACATATTTTTTACCATTTTAATTGAAACTAATTGAGAAATTAATGAAAGTATTCGAAGGTGGAGCCTTGAAACCAAAACGAAAGGTTAATATGTCTAGGCGAAATTCCAGAGGGAAAAACTTTATTTTTATCACAAAAATGAAAAACCTACATTTCATAGCACCTAGGTGATCCACCTACATAAAGGTTCTGTAATTCGTCTGGTTTTTATAATTAGATTTATATAAGGCGTACAATATGAAATTAATAGCGCTTTTCACAACAATTTATTGGAAATTTATTCAGTGTTTCTGTTTGAAATTTAATGGAAAATTTATTGGATCAATAAGTTTTTAATAATCTACAAAATCAGTGGAATGGTTTGCAATTTGATTTTGTCGCAAATTCATCAATCAATCAGCTATGCCACGCCACGTATTGGCAATGTTCCAGAAATAAGTTTTACTCGAATTTGCTTAGATTCAAAATGAAATTCGAATCGGGTAATCTTTCCCTTCATTGGTATTTTTAAGTTATGAATTTTGCACGGCCGCAAAGTCTACTCTGGAGATATTACAACGACAGCAAAATTTTTCACCATTCCCTGGTACATACGGAACGACGACATACACAGGGACCTAAAGATAGAACCAGTTGAAATATACATAAGGGATCGTGCCTTCAAACTTTTAGACCAAATCGACCATTCTACCAACGACTCCCTCACAGAATTGCGAAAAACTCACGCACACGACATTGAAACTTACCCTAACATAAGACAAATGACACATGTCATCTGATTTGAGAGAAGGGTGTGGACGTGAAGTAGAATGCCCACCGGTACTAACTTCGAAACAACAGAGAGTTATGAATTTTATAAATGCTACGTCACTAAGGAAGTCTTTTCAAAATTTCGATTTGGATCTGGTAACACTAAACAATTTTAAAAGTTTCTGTGATTCAAGAATGATCCAAATTGAATATATTAAATTCTTGTTTCCGTTTTGAGCTCCTTTGTGTTTTAAATGTTGCCTATTTGATTCATTTGTGTCACACTTAATGCATCTGGCAGTACATAGAAATTACTTAACAGAAAGTTACCGATGAGATCATATGCAGAAAACATCACTTACCTGTGATTCTCATAAATCAATTGTCCAAACTCAAGGTGAGGCAAGTCGAAATGCATTCCATGTCACGTTGTCACGTATGGCAACAATTGGTGAAAGTGACTCGTACAAAGTTTGGTCAACAATTCAACATCAATGACATTTGACACAAGTCCATATACGACATAAAATCAAAGATGGAGTCAAGTGTCATCTGATTGACAGGATAAAAGACACCACGTGGAATGAAAAGTGTCACTGACCGATCAGTGTCATGACACGACCTGTCTTGGACATCTCAACGTCACAGTAAGAGTGAAACCACATTCAGGTATTGATCAATTGATTTTCACTTGATCAGTAGTCACTGGGAGACAGTGAAAAATATAAAATGCCAAGAAAGTGCAAATATTGTGACTCTTGTATAACGAAAATCACAAATATGTATCTATGACAAAAAGAGTTTCTCTCGCAGATCAAACGTTACTTATTTGATAACTAACTGAAGTTGTCACACCTCGATTTTTAGTTAATGATACATTGTACATTCGGTTATGTTGATAACACCAAAGATATCACCATCATATCCATTTGAAATATTTTAACTGGTCTTTTGTGGTTTTCGTTTTTGCATTGGTTATTGTGTTTTGTTGGATTTGTGAGCGGATTATTTTCGGTGAAAATTTCTAAACATTTCACTTCTCATTATTATCACCTACAAAAAAGATTATAATAACTATATGCTTGACATAAGTACAAATTCCATTGAGAGAAATTCCATTTTACCTTAACATACCTACATACGTCTCGTGATCGTAAATAGTATTAACAAATTTCAATTTCAATATTTGACAAAATCCATGCATTACAACAATATTTTCACACTCCTTTCTGAAATTCATTAGCATATGTCGACCGCAGACCGGATTATTTGTTAATAATGCTATATCACATATTTGTAAACATATTTCATAAAATTTTAAATTAAAATCTTCAACAAAATCCATGTCAAAATTCTGTCAATATTAGATGTGACTACTTTGCCCGTGCAAAGTCTGTTAAACCGCGAGATGTCAGGGAAATAAATTTATTTTTTAATGGAAAAATTTTTATTGCTAAATTCATTTTGAGCTTTTATGGAAATGCAAATACACTTAAAGCTCTAATCAAACACAAGAGGCACGTTTTGAATACACAAAAATAAAAATAAATAATTTTGTTTGTTTTTGTTCCGAAAAAGCCACATAGTGCCACAACGTGTCACTAGATGTCATAAGCTGTCACAGCTCAGGATAAAATTTGTGCGTTTTGTTTTCGTTCACATATGTCAGTTTGTTGAAAGTAAATACCATGGATAGGATAATTCGGGAAAAAAGCAATAGAAACGACTGTTTCAACACAAGACAGCGGAGTGGCTCAGAATTGATGAAAACAGAATATCGGGCTCGGTTCGAACCGGACCGTCACGATGGTCATTACAGAACACTGTTCGGTTGGCAGGAATCTCTAAAAGTCTGGTGACTCACAAACGAAAGTCTCTGTAGGGAGTGCGACGAGAAAGAGGATACAGTAGACAATGGTATCACAGCAAGCTACTGACCATTGAGTGGGAGTGGGACACACAATCAGTGTGATGCGCTCTACCCTGATCACCTAACCTAACTTGAATGAATTAAAAATTTGTAGATCGCAGAATCATGTCTTGATGTGAAATCCTTGCAGGATCCACATTAAGGTTATCTGAAACTCATCAATTTGTTCAAGACATACATATGTTAATTAGTTAAAGAATTTGAAGAATCTCAGTTGGAATGGAAAATATTCCTAGACACGTGCGCTTTGACAAGGACGAAATAGGAGAAGCCAAGGAGGGCAAAATAAAATATTTCCTTTTTGCAAATCCCATTTGAGTATATAAAATCTTAATCTTCCAGCACACACTCTCACACAGACAGGGTATATTTGTGTGAGGTTTGTTTTTGTGTAAAAGTTGGCGTTTAATTTTTGTGAGTAAGTGAAATAATTCCCATAACAGCAGAAGTAATTTTCGTAGAGCTTTTGGAAAGCAGTCATGCTTTGAGGTAAAGGACATACTTTGAAACGGTGAAATTCTTTGGAGATATGGAAAACGCATTGTTTAGTAATAAGTAACCTCCTTAAAACTTGTGTCAAAGGGTAATGGGTCATGCTGTGACGTGTGTGACTAAAAGGATATTAACGAAAACTAGGTTTTATTCAGTTTTAAAGAATTGAAGGATAATACGGAAATTTGCAATTGAAATTTGAATGTTTTACCATTTATAACTTTTATTCAAAGATATCACATTAGAAAACCTAATGGCAATTTTAAATTTTTAAATTCACGTAACCCGCAAAATTTGTTCGAACGTATAATTTTTTTTAATTAATTCTGAAAGCTCTTAGTTCCACTGATCTGCTCATCAATTTTGAGAAAAATCCCAGTTTTAATTCGAAAGTTATAAATTTTTCTACAAATTCCCATCAGCTATTCAATTCACTGGTCGATTCAATGTGTTATTCAATCATTAACCATTCTCAAGAAGTGTTCTAAGGTTGATTTGATTTTCAGTATTTCTCATTACTCACGCTTTTATTGAGCTATTGACTAATTTTGAGACAAAATACGGAATGATTTCAAAAGTTATAGGGATTTTCATAAGGTTAAACCATGTATCCGCTACTCTTGAGCTAATCTTGAGTCCTGCACGAAAATTGTTTCACACTTGTAATGGTTTTAATAGTTTTGTTGAGCAACTGACGAAATTTGAGTCAAATCATAGGTAGATTTTGGAAGTTATGGGCATTTGGATGAGATTTTCTGATACGTGGACTTCATATCATCACCTTTTGAACCTTGAGTCCTGCTCAAAAGTTGTTCCAAAGTATTTATGTTTTTATAACATTCTTATAAACTATAATTTTCTTGAGCTATTGATGAATTTTGAGCTGAATCCAATAAGAATATCGAAAATGGTGTGACTTTAATGAGTCCAACCTCCATCTCTGGTACAAAACTATCAAAACATTAGTTACTTTTTCCTGAGAAATTTTCGTTCAACTACTAACTTTTTTTGAGACTATAAACCTCAAAATAAAAACTTGCTCAATTCGCTATACCTCATAAACAATATAGAAGTGGTAGAAATCGGTTACAATTAGTAATACGCTTATCACGACGAAATCGCCAGAAGACACTTAAACGAGGGATTTATTGAAATTGAGCACAACATTGACCTCAACAATTTGTTGAGCCTCAAAATATCTTCAAAAGGGAAACGTGAGTGGGTTCAGTTTTAGCGAAACTTTCAATTTTTCATCGACAATCTACAAAAATTGTTGTTTACACTTTCGCTCTTTTGATTTTTTGATTTTTTGTTTTTGATAAATTTAGCAAACCAAACAGACTGTTATCATTTCCGGTTGAATATATCAAACATTTGAAGGCGTAAAAGTTCAACTTTGTCAACATGGATTCAACAAAATGTATTTCAATATCGTATCATACCTACAGGTACCTACAGTGGTCTGCCATATTATTAGACCCACCGTCGTCGAATTAATTTTGACAGAAAGTTTTCTACTGTTCTATGTCTACATTTTTAAGTTTTCCTTTTTTTGTTGTGTTGCATGAACTCTTACCTTGGAAATGTGTGCAGCTGTTTCTGGAAAAACATTTTATCCTCAACTGAGTCCCCAAAAATACTAGTTTGATTGTGTGATCGTGAGCGTAAGTTTATTCATTAAATGCACCTACAAGCGAAAATACAGCAATTGGGAAGCTTCAAAGTGAAAAAATGCGCACACCACTGTACTCAACAAACGACGCAAAGTGTCACAAGGAAATTTTTCATACTCATGTCAGTTATGCGAAGAATGCTTTCAATGTTTGACCTTTGGACAATAAACATGTCACACACCTAGTAAATTTGATTTTAACGATTTTAAATATTTTCACACCTGTCAAAGATTCTTCATCACGTTTCATTCTGATGCTGAATATGAAACAGGTATTTGTTGTTCAATCGGTCGGTATATTCCAAAAATAAAAGTTAATAAATCTATTATGATTTCTCATTTACATATCAAAGGTGCGGTATGCCTTTAAATTTATTTACCTCAAAAGTAAAATTTCTCTTTGGGGTTTCGTGTGAAATTGTCAAGTATCCACCACTTCCGTGGTAATCCAATTGATGTGACGTCAGTCAGGTAAATTTTCCTGACTAATTCGGAGAAAGTCATGACATCATCTCATACAATACAATACAATACATGAAATCAATTTCAGGTTTATAACCTTGACCAGTTTTTAAGATATCCGGTAAGGGATATTTGCAATTTTCATAAATGAAATCAAAATGACTAAATAATTTATAAAATGATATCAATGTAAAACTTTCATAGAAATTAGAAATCACGAGATAATCACGGAACGTGATTATGTTGTTTTAGTATATCACTTCCGGACTGCTAAATGAACCATCAAAATTTGTATCTCGTCCAAATGCAATTCCAAGACGAGGAGTGATTAACTTCAAGTTGAAAAATCGTGTTTTAGCAAATAAATTCAAGTTGATCAACAATTTCTTTCAAATAAATAATTAAATGAAATGAATGCAGTGAAATTGCATATATTTTGTATCTAAATGAGTTTCACAAAACACTAGATACTGCCAACAAATTATTGCATAAAACAATAATTTGTTTGTGTATCAAATGTATCAAATGAAATTTATTATCGAATACCAGTGAAATTCCCAAACCGCAAATTCCACAAATTCCAAACTAATCTACAACAATATCCTGAACAAATGTCTATTAGCTATTAGCTATTAGCTGTTAGCTACTGCGGATATTATTATCATCATCATCATCATGTTGTTGTTTGTGGTTGTTACTATTTTCAATTGAAAGTTTTGCTAACATTAACGCCCAGGTTAATTGTCCGAACCGGATGAAAAGTCAGACGTCTTTAAATCACTTCCTAAAACGCGTAAGAAAATAATGTAAAAAAGTTAAACTACCAAGCGCCGTAAGACTGTAAGAGTAAAAAACAATTTAATGATTTGAAGACGTGAAAGTTATGTGAGAGTAAGAGAGCAAACTGAACACTCTCAGAGATCGAGAAGATGAAAATAAAGATGTCTGACAAGAATTGGCTCTCCCAAATAAAGACACATGACGCCGGCGACAGACTTTGGCCAAGTTTGTTTGCTTTAAATTGTTTTGTTTCTTCTTCTTCATTTCATCTCCCGTTCGGTATCGGTTAGGTTTGTCGCCTCTCCAAACCACGCGATGATCTTGAATGCCTTCGAGAGTCTTTATGTCTTCATGGCTTCTTGTGCCGCTTCAAACTCTGGTAGGGATCGTGACCATATGATCATTGATCTGAGTATAATAGCACCTTGTGGTACTTTCTTGGCGGCATTTCTAATTGGATTTTCAAAAGTATCGGGCCAACTTTAGTGGATTAAGAAATAAAACGAGTGATATTTTGTGGTATTTTTCTGTTTATTGTAATAACTAGATGCAAGTGATTTGTTATCTTGTATGTGACAATTGCAATTAGATAAACTACAAAACTTCTCTGAGAAGTTTTGGTAATAATTGGTAATTTCGTGATCAAAATTCATACTAAATGCAAACTGGGTTTTACTGAAAATCTTCGGGATACAGCTACAAATTCAGGATTACGTACTTATTTCTTAAATCATCTTAAACAAAATGGTGAGTTGCTATTCTTATAGATAATAATATATTTAACAATATAAATTACTGTAAATCATATCACACGTGACTTACGAAAATTCTTGGAACGTGCATCATTTACGAGGGAGTTTTAAAAGTTAATTAACAAGATCTAGTTGATATTGTTGCATCACAGTGTAATCAGAAATAATCAGATAAACCTAATCAAAAATCGTTTAGTTAAATTTCCGGTTGAATTCGATTTAATTGGTTAAACACATGAGAAAAACACCGAAAAATGCATAGAAAGTGAAAATCAAAAGAAAGTATCTTGAAGATGTTTTTGCCGAAAAAAAGAAAAAGTTAAAAATTTTTTAATGCAACAATCACTGATTAATATTCAGTTAAATACTTGATGGAAAAAATCGATTATTATTAGTGAATGCCAAGTGATTGCAATTTTATTAAAATAATTTTTTTGCAAATTTGAATTAATCAACTTTCATCGTTATTGAGTTTGGGCTATTGGATTGGATTTGACATTCAAAGGTCAATTTCTGTCACAGCAGAATTACTTTAAATCAAATAAAAGTATGTTCAGCAGACATCAACAAAATATATTCAATAAATTTTCGATATGTTAAAGGATATCGTTTACATGATATTGTTGTGTCGCTGAGTCGTCAAAATTCTTGTCAACGAAAATATGTTATTGTCAGCATAAAAATATATAGTTTGCTTAAATGTAAAAATTTCTGTTACGTTTGCTATTTAGAATGAGACGTTCTATCATTTTGTGTTGTACAACATGTACAACATGCATAACATTTTTCTGTATCTGAAAATTCACAAAACTCAAACTGGACCGCAAGAACCATGACCACCAATCAGAACGCAGGAGAATTTTTCTCTTATTGAGATTGAACACATTCCAACAAGAATAATTCTGACAGGCTTTTCCCTTTCTAATTGATTTGACAAGCTGTCACACAAAGGTTCTTTCATCGAATAAGTTTTGAAAAATTTCGATATCCAATTAAGCTCACGTCCATTAGCAGAAACGATATTTCTCATATCAATTGTGTGCTTTTGACAAATGTGTGTACAGAACATCGTAAACGATTTGTTCTAATAAATCAAGCTTAAGTTAAAAATATAAACTTTTATTTTTCATTCTTATTTTAACTTAAGTAAATTTGTTTTTCTTTACATAAAACTTTCACTTGAAAAAGTCTCCTGCCACTAATTGCCACATGAACTTTGGTTGAGAATTTTCGTAAAAGTTCTTTTCTAAAATATAATTGAACCGAAAAGAAAAATTATATATTTTACACTAAAAGCTCGGGTGGAACAAGTGTTTCTTATTATTACAATATATATACAAATGTAACAATATAGTATCTATATAAAAAACAAAAATTGAAAAACTTTCAAGTTTTCATTCCCGAACCAATTCTAGAAGCTTGTCCCCGAATGCAGTGTCCTGTGGAACTTTTAAAAACTTATTTATTTAAAGTTTTGAGGAAATGTTTTATTTTTTATTTTATTCTTATATATTTTTCCGTTGAACTTTTGCTTGCCACGTGCAAGTGTTGGTGGACACGAGTTGAACAAATCTACAACTTCCTTTCAACACTTTACTCTAAACTTTTATTCAGGACAAAGTTATGATTTTATTGGGATCCTGTTGAAACCTTAAATTTAGTAGAATTTTAAAGAATAAAATTTAATTTCGTACTTTTATATAAGGCAAACTGTTTTGCATGACTACGTAACGGCGAATCGAATGAATTTAAAAAGAAACCGAAACTATTCTCTCACTTCTTATCATTTCATTTGAATATTCATTAAGTTTTTACAAACATTTCATTATTCACCTGATCGTCTTCGAAGCATTTTAGAAAAATAAAATACGGAAAAAAATATATTGTATTAGAATGGATTCATTTCACTTTCACTTTCTTAAAGGCGGCTTTCTTTTGATTAACCAAAAGATTCACGTAAGACGGACAATATTTTGTGACGGTAAAGTTTTGTTTTTATGTGAAATGAAATGAAATGAAAGTAAAGGTATGATTTGAATTGTCTTGAGAAAATCATAAATGTAAATGAAAATATGTGAAGTCACATGGAAAATTATTTATTTGATATTCAACAAAAATATATTGCATTGAAATATTTGTGAAATAAACCACAACGTCTATATACACAATACACAAAAAGATTTAACCAAAAATTACAAGAATTTCATTTTGGATTCAATTTATTTTGAAACAAATGAAATTTTCCACATTCAGTTTCATTTAAAATTTTCCAACAAATAAAACGTGGGTTTAACCATACGATTCTGGTTATCGTTGGAAACCCTCAAAGTACAAAAAACAAAATATATACCATATAATCGTTAAAAACATCTGTTTCCTTAGCTATGAAAATATTCACAAATAAAAATTTTTTATCTAAAGCAAAATTTTATTTTGAGTAAAAATTGTTCACTCTGTTGAACTGGGAAATAATGAATTGAATATTACAAAACGTGGCGATAAAATAAACATCTACAATAAACCAACATGCTTACCATAAAAGAATCATATACGAAATGGATATGTTTATGTAATATGTATTTGATATAAATAAATAAAATTATCCGAAATGGCTATCTACGCAAAATACAACTTCTGGTTAAATAGTTATCATGGTTATCAATACAATATCTGAATGACATTAAGGATGAAAGTCATTTCAAATCACTATCAACATTTGTAACACTTACACACATCAGTTATGCAACATATTACATGACGTGTAACAATAAAAATTTAATGAACTGTTTGTTACACTCATTCCCAAGCATGTATATCCATATATCTTTATGAAATATCGTACAAAACCTTAGATACAATAGAATTTTGTGCTATAAATATTTAACAAAATGAAATAACTGGAATTTTTTGTTTTATTAGATATTTTCTTAAATAAATTTGAAAAAGGCGAACGGGAGAATTCTCATTACCCGAAACCACAAGAAAATTCTCTTGGAGACGTTAAATTTAGGTTAAAATTTTAGGTAATTCACCTTTAATAAGGGTATGTATGTATAAAGCAAACATGGGAGAACAAAATGAATTTCAAATATTTTGATGATTTGAAAGTAAAATTGACTGAGAGGGTACTCGCATACATAGAAGGACAACTGTAATCCTTGCCAGCATGAGGACGAAGGAACAATGCTGGAGTGACCATTGTCAAAGCAACAGAGTGACTAGTGATACTAGTACGCAGGCTTATGACAGGGAATTTCCCAAAGCTTCAGTAGTGCAGTTAAAGCCCGTTAATTCCGTCATTTTTCTTGGCAAGTGTTACAAGTACGACGCATTCATTAGTGGTCATGACGCTGCATGGTATGGCGTGATCGACGGGAGACGATCAGCATGGTTTTTTCATCGGCTTCGCTCGTACGTTCTTACTATTGATAACGTTCTTGCTGGGTGGTGGGCCAGTCGCCCGTTCTATTATTTTCGTGTTGTATTCTGTTCACTGCTAGTTGAAGGTTTATAGACGGCCCTCGGTAATTCGGGTTTTTTGACAGTCCGAAATAGTCGAAGTCAGACTCTTCTCTAGTTGTTTCCAGACTTTCCCTCAATGCGAAACTGAAAAGTCTGACAGAGTTATCATTAGTACTAGTTTGATGTAATCGTGGTTCTGGATGCAATATCAAACAATGTGACCATTCGCACTATTTTCCAGACCTTTCCTAAATGCGAATATGAAGTGAAGACAAGGACCAAGGTAGAGTGACCACTGGTCCTGATGTCTGAACAAATCGAGAGACAAGGCAGAAGCATATAGACAAAGTCGAAGTGTCCTAGTTTCAGGATGAATGAAAAAACAGCACAGGGTAGCACTTGACTTGCATCTGTTCAGGATTGAAATTTTCATTTCAAGGGCATGAAACGGTCACTCTCGGTTTTCCAAAGAAAGTAGTAATAGTTTTCCCAATGAAATTTCTGACGGCCACAACGAACGATGAATTTCACGGTCAGACAGAGTGGTCTTTCTTTTGTTGTTTGCATTTCGAATCTCACAGGTAAGAGGAAAAAGTAAACATTCACCTGAAGATAGTTTTCAAGAAAAGAAATGATAAAAATAAAAAAAGAAATAAATACTTTTTTTCAATTAAAGAAGGTCTGCAGAGAAAATTTTGCCCGACAGTTGTGGAATAAATAAATAAAATGAATAGCTAGTAGTAGGAAAAGACGAGATATTCAAGTTATTTCGGTGATAAATCTTACGAGATGCAGGAGTTCTTTGTGAAGATGTGAAATGGTGATGATAAAGATAAAGAGGAAGAAAAAGAAGAAGATGGAATTAAATCTGACACTTAAGAAACTTCAACTTTCCACAACAACTTTCGACCTCAGCATCATCATCTTCACAACATTGCACCGAAACCACAATCTTGAGAAGAATACGAAGATGAAGAAGAAGAAGAAATTGTATTAAAGATAACACAAAAAATCAACTTGAAATATTCATAACTATGGAAAAATATTAATAACTATAGAAAAATGCTTTTTGTACTCGTGTAACTTCCGCAATTGATGGAAATTTTCAACTTGGAAATCATTTTTTCTAGACCAACATAACTCAGACAATGTTCGTTAAATGATGAGAAAAGAAATTAATAATTAAAGTTGATTATTTTAATTATAAGGAGTAATCACGTATGAGAGTTAATTTATTTGAAAATAAATTAAATTAATTTTTTAAAAATTTTGCCCTTTTGGCATATTGCTCTACATTTTGAAACCTCCGAGGGAAAATCCGTGGTGCGATGTTGCTTTCAGTTCCAGTTGAAATTGATTTTCCTCAATTAATTATTAAATAATTATTACCCACAAGAATTTTAATTAGATACAGTGGGCCATAAGCTCAAGGGACAATTGCTGGTAATTTGAAATTTCCATTCAAGAAGATACAAGCTAATTAAGAAGGGTTTTGAAATGATATCGGTAATCAATGAAAATTGAAACAATCATTGAGGGACCAGAAAATCAAATTTGACTCCTAATTGAAATCGCCAAGGGGCGTAAGATCAGGGACCAGAAATTCAAATATGACTCGAAATTGAATTCGGGAAGCGGAGCAAGATCAACACTATCCTTATAAATTTAACAAAAGCAATAGTGATCAACACAAGTTGAAACAATCATTGAGGGACCAGAAATGAAAATTTGACTCCAAATTGAATTCGGGAAGAGGCGCGTACTGTCTGAACAAAAGTTAAACCAATTGCAACGAGGATGCCGTCAATACACCTCTCTCAACTCAGTTTTGATGCGTCATTTGTCTTATGTTAGGATAGGTTTTAATGTCGTGTGCGTCTGTTTGTCGCAGTTCTGTGAGCGAGTCGTTGGTGATTTTTTCTAGGAGCTTGAGGGCACGGTCTCTGGTGTACAAA
This sequence comes from Chrysops caecutiens, assembly GCA_963971475.1. Taxonomy (NCBI): domain Eukaryota; kingdom Metazoa; phylum Arthropoda; class Insecta; order Diptera; family Tabanidae; genus Chrysops; species Chrysops caecutiens. Next base: position 78,064,001 of record OZ020567.1, on the reverse strand, counting down.
TATTTTCACTGGATCTCTGTTTAGATCAATGTGTTTGTGGTCATTTCGAATGTACTACAGAATGGGGAAGAGTTTTCGAGAGAACGAGGATATTGAAGACAAAATGAAGATACGAAATTATGAATTGAATTCCAGAGGAGGTAAATTGTTCAAATTCGCAAGATCAAGATCAAAATTGTCCCTTCAAGACCGGACTAAAGTTGCATCCGCTTGTGGTGTCTGGAAATAAATTTTGTTACGTCGAAAGAAGCAAAAGTTGAGATGAAAAAATATGTTATTTTGTTTTCAAAATTCCAGGGAAAATGTCACAAAAAACAAACAAGAATCACACAAAAATGTCGGAAAGTAAAAGTTAAAAAGGAAAAAGTTTTGGTGAAAGTTTTGTATCAAGATCGTAATTAGTTGAACGACGACCCGTTCGACAAGATGTCCACAAAAAAAACAAAAACATTGTATAGTGTGTCTTATACGAAAAGCTATTGGATACTGGTAAACACTCATAAAAGCCTTAAGAAATTTTGTGGCAGCAGACCACACTAAACTCTCATCTCGTCACTGGTATGTCCGCATTCAATTCATTCATTGCGAATTCATTAGCATATCTCTCAAGTTGATGTTGAGTCAAGTTCATAGCCGGAATAAATTGAGCCACTCAACACAAACTGTTGTTGTTGTTAATAGTGACTTTCACCCACTCACGCAGGTTGTCTTCTCTGTATACTATATAATTGAACCCACGGTCAATGCCAGAAACCGGTCACAGACAAGGGCCGCACTAATTCCGAAAGTGAAATTATTTGTTTCATCATATTTTGATAAGTGATAATGACAAGTGATAAATGAAAAATTGTTGCCCTTAATTGAGTTTAACCTAGTTCCGGGACATATATTTGAAATTTTTTAAATCATGTTTCTCTTTTTCTTTCTAGATGTTAATGAATCTCATTGTGGTGCTATCGATCTTAACATTGCAGACCTGTTTGGGTGTGGTTAATAAAGAAGTCCAGAGACGTGAAGCATCAATTGCAGATACATATGGACCACCACAATTTCTGAATCCTGGTGCTCCTCTTCCAGTTTATGGAGCACCTGGGCCAGTAGCAAAGTATCCTCCACCACCACCTGATATACCACCACCATTGCCACCAGTGCCACACAAGGAATATGGTGTACCACAACAGCCACAAGTGCCTCATCGTGAATATGGTGTCCCTATTTTGAAATACGGACCACCAAAAATCAATATCGAATATGGGCCACCTTTGTTCAAGAACATTCCCGCTAAAAACGGAGGTGGACTTTTCTCAACCCTCCAATCAGCAAAATCGTCCTTTTACGATCAAATCAAATCTCATTTTGGACAACCGAAACCGTCATACGGTCCACCTCATCTCGGATCCCGACCAAACTCTATTCCCCTCCGACAATATGGTCCTCCAGCTCCAGTTTATGGACCTCCACCGAAACAGGGATACCTACCACCACCTGGACAAGTCACAACTACAACTCTAGTTCAACAACCAGCACCAGTTTATGGACCACCAGCTCCAGGATATGGACCACCAGCTCCAGTATATGGACCACCACAATTGCCTAATGTTAAACCACAACTTCCAGCTCCCGTGTACGGTCCACCACCAAATTTATCTGGATCATTTGGTGCCGGATCTAGTTTCCAAGGTAAGATCTCAGCTCTGCCACTGAAACAAGTCCAAATCTTTGAGTCAAATCATCATGGCGGTCCTCATCATGTGCCAACTGTATCTTGTGACGGATGGAAACCAATTCCAGGACCAGTTGGTCATAATTTGAACTACGAGCACAGCTCGGCTTCACATCAATCTGTTTCGTCCTTGGACCAACATCATCATCACAGCAATCTAGGATTGACCGATGACCAACTGATTGCAGTTGCCCTGCAATCAGGATTCACTGATGGACCGAGACAACCTCAACAACAATTGCCAGACCACGGTTCTGTTGGTGGGTTCCATTCATCCTTCGTAGTAGGAAAGGATCTGAATGGCTTCAAGTCACAAAATGTTGAGGTAAAATTGAGATGTCCTTAATTCGAAAATAGTTCGTTTAAAAACAAATTCTTCATTTCAGATCAATCATAATTCAATTAGTGACTCCTACAGTGCTCCTCCACCAGACTCATATGCTCCAGGTTCAGTCCATGCCCTTAAGTTCTCCGGAGGAGGATCATTGAATTCATATTCACCAAATGTTGGCTTGATTCCACCAAGTGGCGTCTATGGTGTCCCTCCAGGAGGATCGTATCGAGGATTTGCTGTGAATCAATTTTCGTCATCTGGTGCAGCATCAGGACATCAAGGATTAGGTATTCAATATGGTAGCGTTAGTGGCAATCTCAAGCCTTGGTTCCCGAAAGGTGCTCCACCAAAACGACCGTTAGCCTTCAGGCCACCAGTCCCAGAAGGGTTCATCGAATCCATTGGTAATTCCGTACAGCACTTGGATCAATTCGGAGTGAAACCACAATCTGAACCGAATACATACATCCCTCCACCACCAGCAGAAATCCCACAAACCCTCAATCCTCCACACGAACATCAGGCCCACTCTTTTGCCCAAAGTGAAAACATTGCCTTTGCTCAAGCCCTGCCCTCAATCCAAGAACCCCGTTTCAACCAAGCCCAAGATTGCGGACACGGACCCAACCTGCTCCATGGTAGCTTAAGTTTCGGACAAGGACAACTCAATGGCTTCGGTTTAAACACAAACCAACTGACCGGCTACAGTCACCAGCAATCAGGGGAAGGACTCAGTGCTGAATATATCGCAGCAGCAGTCACTGCAAGTGACAGCTATGGCCCACCACCATCGGGCAATCCCGGAGACGTTGTAGGCTACGAATCAAAGCAGGTCACTTCATCAGTCAATTCACAGTCGAATGACCAATCAACGAACCAAGAACAACAAGATCTTCCAGGTCTGGAAGGTTTGAACGTCGTCACCGCCCAGAAGTCACAAAGTGTCACAATCCCAGTCCAAGGACAACATGGTGCCTACCAACTCCAATTCACCCAAGCTGGTCCAATCACGAGTTCAACGAATTCCCATGATCAAGCTGATCACTCACAGATCCTTTCCGAAGGGCTTCTTCAGTCAATCCTAACTGCCATCGAACAACCGAATCCTCAACCACAAGTTGACTCCATCCAAGCACGAGTGGACCACAAGGACGCAGATGAGTTCCTCAATAGTCCTGAAGGACAGAAAACGTTAGCCGAGCCAAATGATAGCAATAGAGACAATTCTAAGCAGTAGGATAGGTCCTTGTTCCGTATTATCCTTTTTCCCCTATTCCCTAGATGTCTAGATACGCGATCACAAATGGTGTGCCTGATAGAAGGAACAGGACAAAAATATTATTTATTTTTTTATGTTTGTCTTAAAAATAATTGTTTGTGTATTATAGAACTGTACTTGTTATAGGTATTAAGTTAAGTCCTTAAATTATTAGAAATGATTATATTTTTTTTTAGTCAATTTAAGTATTTTAATTTTTATCTTTCTCTTTTCTTATAATGCCCCTCAGCATTTTTCTAGATTTATGCTAGATTTGCCATATGATTGGGGTGTAGTTTTTGTTTCTTTTTCAAATTCAACGCCAAATTTTGGGGTTTTGTTTTAAATCCAAAAAATTAGTGGAGTTTGTATAGTTCAAAAAGAATGTAGGTAGGATTATTGTAATCATTTTCATGTGTAAATTAATAAATTATTCAATTGTAGATAAGTGATTTTTTTCAGGGAAAGTTTTTTCCCTAATTACAGTCTACGAGCTGCCGTTGTTCGGAAGATAATTGAATGGAACTTTTCAAAATTTGACAAACTAACTTATTTTTGTCCACAGATACATAATTCAGGATCACTAATTCCTTGAAAGGATTTTAAAAAAATTTTGTTCCTAATTCCAAACAACACGTGACCCATTTCGAAAGACACTCCATTGAAGCTTCTAGAAATTTCAAATTCTACCTCAGTTATTACTAGAGAAAAATAATTCATAATAATGAAGTTCTCAAAAGCATTTTAGAAAAACTTCTGTCCCTTATTACCTAATAAAGTATGCCTCAACAACTGAACGGAATAACGTACACTTTCCTGAAGATAAGGATTGACAGTTTGAAGGACGTGTCATGATAGTTCCTTGTCAGTTACTTCAGAGAAAAGTTTTTCAGAAAATTCTGTCCCTATTTCCTTCAAATGTTCCCATCTCAACTTGCAATGAGACATGACATTCATATTTGCACACATGGAGTGCAAAATGTGTTATCCTTGACATGATGGGTTCTCCTTCATTCATTATCAAAGAAAAGGGCTCATTGAAAACCAATTGTCCCTCATTCCCTAATTTGATTGAGGCGACAAGATGTGATAGGGAAGTTCCTGAACCAAAACACATGTCAGCAAGTTGTATTCTTTACTAGTACAAAAGTCAGTTAACCTATTAATGTCAGTGAAAAATTAAGTCATAATTTTCAAGCACAAAATTGTCCCTTTCAAGAACACGTAATTTTGATGAAAAGTACACAGAGTTCATGAACTAAAGTGACAGGAAAGTGCAAACTAGTTGAGTTGTAATTGGAACCAAGGAAACGGAAAGAAGACACGAAGAATTATTCCTTGTTACATGACAGTTACAAAAGTTATTAACTGAAAACACAAAAAAAAAAGAAATCCTTTTTTAAAAAACGGACAATGTCGGACGGGGTCAGTTCGTGTCCAGTGACAAGACAAGGAAACTTTACAAAAGGACATTACCTTGAAGCAGAGAAAAATTCGAATTATTCCGTAACCCAAAGGGATCGTGCCCAGAGGGCAACAACAATTTTCCCTCAAATTTCAGGAAACTGTAGTTTCATAAAAGGAAATCGTCTACATTCAACAATAAAGCTCAACTCAACAAAAATTTCAGGTGATAGTGTCACATTCAGGTCATCGTCATGTTCCTTAAATCAAGGAAAAAAATTCCTTTTGTCCCTTTTATTTCATTCATATTTTGTGCCCTTTTCCGATGAGCTGGAGGCGATAATTACGAATGAAAACGTTTAAAAAAAACTTTATCCTTTTCTTCATCTTTACTTTTTACTTTAAAAAAAAAAAAAAAATATCCTTGCATGGAGAAAAGGATGCAAACTTAAAAGAAATCTGAGTCATGAAAGTGTGTCGTTAAGTTACTCGTAAAGGGATAATTTTTTTTCCTACTTGATTTTGTTGTTGTTATTGTTGTTGTTGTTGGAAAAAAAGCTAGCACAGGGCTTTTGTTAACAGATCGTCCTTGTTCATCGAATGTATCCCTTTGGTATAATGAAGAAAGTCCTTTTTCCTTGTGGTATTCAAATTCATCCCTATTTCGATGATGAAAAAGGGTAAAATCTGTTCTTAATATTCAACACGAACCAATTGTTGCTCGTTTTGTGGTTGGAGTCCTTTAACATTATGTTGTTGTTGTTTGGTGACAGGATTTTGTCAACAGGTGCGCCATCTTTTGTTGTCCCTAATAACAAAAATCCGTCGTCTTCATTTGACACAAATTTCCCTTTTTCTACAAAAGATAATTTTTCTTTTTTGAAAGTTAAAATTCTTTTCTTATGAAAAACTAGGATATCCTTTATCCTTTTAAGTATCATTGTCAAACTGGGCTTGATTTTAGCTCCCTGCTAAACTATGAATAAGTCGGTAATGATCCCTTCAAGGTATTAAGGGACAATTTTGTGCCAAATAGATTTTCCTTTCAATGCACTCGTGTTAATTCACTGAACTCCTTTCGAACTGAGAATGTTCCCTAATTAGTTTTGCTAAAATACATTTGCATGTGATTGAAGAATGTGTTATTGGGCAATATCTTTCTAAATTAGGGATAAAATAATTCTTAAAAATAATGCGCATCTATTAAGTAAAGTAAAAAAAAATATGAATGTTTCGTCAAATTGCAGCATTAACATTTCTTTTGCTTGGAAAAAGCAACATTTCATTAGCATAACCACTTCGATATCCTCGAGAATATCACATTTCCCGACGAGTAACAGTATGAAATAACAACGTGCAAACAGCCGTCATATGAATATGACAATAAAAATAACAATAATAGTGTAATAAAAAAAAGGTATAAGGACCTTCTTCCACAACGAGTTTAGTACTATGAATAACATTTAGAAAAGCTATATCACTTTCAATATCACTTTCAGTTGAAGGTTATCTTTAGCAAGTCTAATACTGGAAATTGAGCTGTATCACGTTGCTGTTGATGAAAATGGTAGAAATGTCCTTGTACACGTGTTTGTTGGTTCATTAACGTCAATGTAATTTATATCCTTACCTCTTGTATAACATTAAGTGTTAACCTGGTAAAAGACAAGGAAAAAAGAAATTATTTTGCCACGTTTTCAAAATTCATTTTCAAGTTGAAGTTTGGACTGAAGTTTTGTCAATTTCATAAAATTTTCCATTCATCTCCCTAGTACTTGTTCAGTTATTAGTACTTTGTCCCTAATAAAATTGAGTTTAATTAAAAATCAGACATCAAAAACGTGACAGCGCTTAATCTCGTTAGCGCTATAAATTATACTCATTCTCTTATATAATATTATATGAAGCATGTTGTTATAAGAAATCTATATCTGGTATATTTATAAAATCGAAAATTCAACATTTTCACCCTCAATAATAATGACGTTGTTCGTCGTTGTTGTCGCTGTTGTTGCTACCGTGGTTGACGTCTTTGGCATGTCTCTTACCAAAACTTTGTTATATACATCATAATCATTATCACCATCATCATCACTAAAACGTCGACTTTGTGTTGTTTAAATAGAACAACATGTAGAATAACATAGTACCTTCAGAGAAACGCAGTTAACGCATGTCAAAGAATTTAATTAAAAGCACAAAGGGAAATGTATAACAGCAACTGAATGAATATCACAAATGAAAAGCTGTTACTTTCAGTACTATAATAGCATCGTAATGGGAAACAAAAACAAAAGAAAAATAAAACAACAAAAACTTTATGTAATAAACTATGCCTATAATGTAGGTGTAAAGCAATTTCAGAGATTTCGAGCTTGACGGGAATATTGTAGTGACATCTAATGACTTGTATATGATACTAGAATACCTTCTTAACCCTTTTAACCGTGTCTGGTTTTGAGTCATGACACTTACTTTATTCAATTCATCATAACAAAATGATTTACCTTTACAAACTCAAGGGATCCACAAATCATCCCCATTTATTTGAGAGGGAAATGTGTGTCACTAATAGCGATAATCACGAGTTATCCCTCAAAAGTTAATAACAGTTTAGCTTTTCTTCCTGAAATTCAAATTTTTGTCTATGTATGTAATGTAATATTTGCAATTTTATGTTTTACAATAGAAAAAAAAGCCCGGGCAAAAAATAGAAATTGATTGATATTTATGACTTCATGTAGAAAAAGAATTTTTCCCACTTGAGTGAATCCCATTCTCCGGTGATTGAAGTTCATTTCCAGGCAGTGGAGAGAAATTCATTCTGTGTTTGATCTACATAAAATGAATTTTCCCGCTTTCAGGGAGTGTATCCCATTCTCCGGTGAATTAAATTCATTTTCTGCTTCACGACCATTAGGATTTTATATATTAAGGTTTTGAACATCTTGATATGTCGTTGGTTTGCCATCTAAAATCCGTAGTGCTTTGATCTCCAAACCGGTTTGAGTTTGGTCGTATGCGTTTCATCAAACAAATTTCTTAACGGACTTGACAAGAAGCGACTTTATTTGCTGCGTTCCATTTACACTGGCAAAGTACTTGGCTGGTGGTGATCTACTATTGCTCATGTACGCGAGTAGTTACGCGTCAGTTTTCCGCTAGGTGGATTTTGCTAATTTTGATACTTCGAATGGAATGGCAATTTCACTTTATAAAATTTTTTTTTTAGAAAAATTTAAACTAAAAATCGAAATTTTATTCCATGAAAACAACTTGAAAGAGAAAATTCGAATTACTTTATAATAAAGAGATGTTTGCAACACCGTGAAGACTTTGTTGTTTACAGAATGTGACCATGCAGCATGCGAAACAACATTTTACCTACAAAAACTCCTTAACAAAATTGAAGAAAATATAAGAAATCATGTTTTCCAATAAAACTTATCCTGTGAAAGTCTTTCTCATGTGAATAAATAAAAATTGAAAATTTATTACATTCAAAAATATCATCTAAGCTAAGGGAAGACTGGTTCCTTGGATAGTTAGCACTAGAAATATTTCAAAAACTTCCCTTTACATATGCTCTCATGTTTATAAAGCAAAGTAGAAGAAAGTACTTTCAGAAATTTTTTATTTATTCCTTTTACTTGTCACCAACTTACATATATACATACTATACACTTTTGTAAGTTATTTTTTTGCTAAACTTTTCCCTGAAAAGTGGAAAAATAAAAACTCAAAACGAATTTTTGATCATGGGAAAGTTTTACCCTTAGAGACGAGTTTTTTATAAGTGAAACTCCCTAATTCCGAGCAAGATTCCCTTAAATATTTATGGTTTGTCTTAGTATTTATCAGAAATCCCTTTAAATGTCTTTGAAAAGTTCTTAAGAAGCTCATAAAACAAGAATTTATTGACTCAACATTCAGAGTTAATCCGTTTCGCTTCGAAACTATTCATGGTTTGGGGATGGAATTTTTCCATTTTTCGAAAAAATTTTTATTTAATATTGTTATGTTTTTAATAAGTCACATAACATTTAAATTGATTTGAAAAATTATTATTCTTTATTCGATAACTTCTGAATCGACTAATCGAATCAATTTATTTTCATTGACATTCAAAATTTATTGAATACAAATTGATCAATAAACATCGAACTCACCCTCAAAAACCAACAAAACTTCATTAGACAATCAATTTTACAACCACTCAATGTTGTGATTACCGTTGTTCATGAATAAATTCGATTTTATAAAATCAATTCAATTCAAAACTCCGAAAATTAACCGAATTTGTGTGACTCCGAATATTCTTGTTACTCCGAAAAACGTATTTTCATCAAGAATTTACGAATCAATCGTTACCAATATTATTCCCTTCATCGATGGTTTACTATGGTGAAGTAGAAGTGGTAATCTATGGAAGTCCTTTGGTAGTACTTTGATAGTCCTTGGTAGTCCTTTCAATGAATTGATTTGTTTTGATCGAACCATTATTTCGGAGAGATTTGATTATTCAGCATTTGTTTCTGTTGTAAATTTTCGATAAATTTTTAGGGGGAGAAAATTTATTAGAGAAGGTATGGAAGTTTGTTCAATGTTAATTCACATTGACATAGAAATAACAACATCCTTGAGGATAACATCAAATCAACCACGATACATTTGTTCACTTTATCACATTCTCATGTAACATACAACAATACATACACATGATGGGAATACATAAATTTCTGTCAAGAATCCTTTAACACACACTCACACCATATGGATTGGAATGGCAATAACCCAATTGGGAATTGAAGATATCCTTTAAGAAAGTCCTGATGACAATCTTATGATGGTTGTGGAATAAATTAGTAACTCAATGTCAATTGGAGTGATTGTGATGAGCTTAAACATTTCAATAACTTTCATCATGTGACAACTAGATGGAACTGGATGAAATGTCAAAACTCGAAATCTTGAGAATTCCAAATTCCACTAAGACGAGACAAGACAAGATACTCCCATAGGATCAAAGTGTCATAAAATGTACATAACTCAATTTAGAGACTATTTGTCAAGGATACATGATAAACATGGCGTCGTGACTTGTTGGATAGATGACACACATGCACAAACCCATCACTGCCATTTTGTATTTTGACATTTTCACCTGACGATGGCGTCAAATTGCTTCCTGGGTATATTGTTTTGATGAAATCAAGAAAACAATTTTTTCCTTTCACAGGATCTACCCATCTGCGCCATTTTTACTTTTGAATTTTCTTCGAAAATCTGGAAAATCACTTCTTGGTGGCTCGTGCTGAGCACGACATGGCCGTCATTGTCAAACCGCTGCAAGGACATTATTGCGCTCATGAGAAATTTCAAAATATTTCTGAAGACTCCTGTTGGTTTATTCTGAGAAGGACATATTCATCAGCGGCATGTTTGCTTTTGAATTTCCATCAGGACGGTTCTGTGGTTTTGAAGTCTGCAAAATCACTTCTTGGTGACTCCTGCTGAGCTGCAAGGAGATGACTTTCCTTGAGGGTTTATCCTGAACAGGACCTGCTCTTCATTTTGTTACCATAAAATTTCTGCGCTTATGAGACCTTGATTTTCTTCAGCAAGTTGGTTGGTACCAGCATTTATGTTTTTGGATATCTGGAAAATCCTCAGTTGAGTTTCTGACAGTTTCTGAAAAATTAATTTTTTAAATTTCTTAAAATAACATATTCGCCTCTTCCATCCCGCCTTTTGTTATTTCCAAACGAACATATAATACATAGGCAACACAGAGGAATGCTTCGTGAACGGAATCGAACCAGCGACCTTCCGCTTTCCGGGCAGATGCTCTGACCACTAAGCTATCACAGACACATTTTCTTTTCCTTCCATGTTCCCACATGTACATATGTATCTGAGTCAGCACATGTCAGAGATCGCCAAAATCGTGAAAATCGAGTCAAGCGTGTGAGATCCAAAAGAACATTTCCACTTGCATTTTAAAAGCATATAGGCACTTCACTCACTCACTTCATGATCCTCCCACAAGATAGTGCCACAAGTCGAACAAGACCAAATTAAAAAAATTTCTTAAATTTTCTTCTTATTTCATTTGTTTTTATTAATATTGATTTATTTTTTGAATTATTCGATTATTTTTCTTTTCAATTTCTTAATTTAATTAGTATTACATTTTCACTTGTTCTGTTTCATACTAAAAATTAATTATTTTTCCATGGAATTTTTGACAATTGGAATTTGGTATTTCTTTAATTTCTGTTTATTTTTCTTGTCTTTAATTGATCTTGGACATTGATTTCGTGTATTTTATTGCATTGCATTGTATTTATTCCTAGATATATTTTTTTATTTTTAAGTTATTTAAATATTATCTCGATTTTTGGTAATAAACATTTTTAAAGTTTGCGTAAATGTAACAAATGAATTTATTATTTCATCACAATTTCATTGCTACATCGAGAAAATTATGAAAAATTAATAAATTTAATTAAAATTAAAATTAATAATTAAACTCAAAAGTCTTGCAAACTGTCTCAGAAATCTTAGGACTTGTTGTTGATGAGGAATTGAAGATTCAGTTCTAGGAGCTCAATGATCCACAAAAATGGATGCACCTCTAATTCCTGGACAACTTTATTTCAGTTCTGGACAATTTAACATTTCATCCTGATTTGATGGATCCATCGGAATCTTCTGATTCACTTCAACGAAAAGTGTAAGTAAATAAAATAAAATCTTTAACTTAATCAAACGTGAAATATAAATGTTCTTGTATCCCTTGAATCACTTTGATTTACCCTACAATATTATATAAGGATTTTACAATTTATTAAATGACTTTCATTATAATACAGTATTTTCGTTAAGATTTTAATTATCTAATTAATAACTAATTTTTAATATTTTTAACATTATATTCATATTGAAATTTTTTCGTTTTTGGTTTCTTCAAATTTTGATACAATATCTCATTTATATAATGCATGTATTTGACTTTTACAAAAATTATTTATATAATATATATATATATTTCAAATATTCTTATGTTATATTAACTATTAATGATCTTCATCTGTTGTAAATCCTTTTATCTTTTTCACAATAATAAAAACAAGATTTTCTCACTTATATAATAATTAAAAACGATAAATTCTTCTAATAAAAATAATTTCTTAATAATTACTTGGTTTATCCTGTTAATTTCATGAAAATTTTACAAGACGATCAAATCATATCGTCTTCAAATCACGTCCATTTATAGCTTCGTTCCGTCTCCTTTTTAAATTATTATTATATATTTTGTTGGATTTAATAATTATTTTTAAATAATTTATTAAAAATTCTCATTCACTCTCAACTTGCGTCTTAAATGTTCCTCTGCTTGTATATTCTTAAAATTAAGTGCTTCGTCCTTTGTTCATTTTTATGTTTTTATATATTTTTTATTTTTGTATCCAATTTACAATATATTATAGATGCTTTATGTGATTTTTATAATATGTTTGTTTATATATATATATAAATATTTTACTTTATATTTAAATTAAGTACTTTGATATTACCTACAATTCTTACTATGTATTTGACATCCAACTTATATTACCACTTGTCCTCCAATGGATCCTTCGGTATATCCCCAATAATATGGCCAACAACAAATTTACCAGGATTGCATTTGGTGTGCGACATCTTGTTGAACCGCCATGATGCATTGCTGCTGGGTGTTCTCCTGAAACAAAGTTCACACTGGTAGATACGGTTGGAAATGGTTTATTTAATATAAATGTAGTATATGCTAATATGCAATCTTAATTTAGTATATATAACTTATAATCATGTGAATACAATAGTGAGATGTAACCAGTAGTTAGAGATATTGTCACGTTAATATGTTAAATTGAATGTAAATTGAAATTTTGAAAATATGGCGAACGTGTGACAAATCGATTAAACGCTAGATGGCGTTAAATGTGGAAATTTTTAATTTAAAATTATATTAAGAAATTCCAAGTAAATGTATTGGAAAATAAAGTATCCTTTTGAATTGTGATTTAATTTCAAATGAATATTCCGTAGGAGAATAATTCACAGGAGATAATTTTCAAGAAAGGACAATATTAAGGACATTATTTGTGTTTGATGGAGAGAAAGTGGAGGACCAAAAACAATATTGTTCGTGTTATTTAACACACAAGAAAATATTGTATTTGCGTAAAATATTTTCGAAGGGAAATTCACTTCCTTCAAGGACATAAAATTAATTTTGACAAATTGTCCAAGAAAAATTACATCAATTGTCGTAAATCTGGTTAATATTGAAGAGAGTAAAAGTGTCCTTCAACCAAAAATGAACAACGAAAATATTCGTCCTTATTTCATTGGTGTGAGGTACAGAGGTCAAAATGATCCTGAACTCAATATCAAAGGATGAAGTCAAGAATACCCATTCAGGACATTCTCAAAATTATATTTTGTGGGTGAAGATTGTAAGTAACCAAGAAAATTAAGTTCAGTCCTTTCCGCAGGAAGTCGTCAAGTTGTTTAGGAAAATGTCGTTTGATGGTACTCTTTTGGGTGTCCTTAAAGACACATCAAATATCCCTTTTAGAAAAGGATCCAATTTTGATGTGATATTGAGTCATTTCGGTGTGTGGTTTATGTGTGGTGGTGTAAAAATTATTACACCAAATTTCGTATTTAATGAACTAATTTCTGTGACATATTTATTTCCGGTTCTTGTAACATCCTTGAATCCTTGTTGGTATATAAACAAATTTACGTTTAAATGAATTTTTGTTGTTTTATAATTATATTAGAATAAAGAAAATTCAACATTTCCTCATGTGATATTAATAACTGATCATTAAATCATGAATGTCCTTGAATCCTTTTCGATTGTCAAACAGTTTTATAGTAAAATTAATTTTTATTGAATTAATAAAATCCAATTTTGACATGTGAGTTATTGAAAAATCAAATAATTCCTTTTGATCCTTGTGATGTTTGTCCTTAAATCCTCGTTGCTATGTCAACATTCTCATAGTGAAATGAATTGGAATTTCTTTATATAATAAAATTTAATTAAGAAAAAACCATTTTATCCTTGTTTCATTATTACGGGTTATTGATAACCAATTAATAAATAAATAAAATCACTATATAAGATAAAGAAAATTGCATTGAGAATAAACAAGTTAGCATTTTGATTGGTTCACTGTAACAATTCATTACAATTGGTCTAATCCATTCAAACATACATATATCTCATTCGGATATCATCAAAGCCAAGTCCTTGTTGTGATGGTTAAACTTTTAGGATGAGGATATTAATTTGATTCCCAGTAGATATAAAACAGCAGTAGCAATACGAACAACAACAACACGTTCAATTAATTACATTCCATCACCGGATGTTATAAATCAAGAGGAACAAATGATAGAGTGTGTTGGAATTATTTATGTAGTTTAGGTATTAGGTTAAAGGTTTTTGTAGGTGTCTTCAACCTTCACCATCACTACCACGTAGTGAAAATCTAATTCCATGTTTGAAAAGATGTTTCCGTTAACGATAAATGAATATCAGGAATCGTATAACTTAAACCTATCAAAAGGTTGTATCTACTTTAGGTATAAGGTAAACTTTAACAGGTAAATCCAAAAGGTAAAACGGATTTCAAGTGGATTTGATTAGCACCGGAATTAAATCCTGAACAGGATAGACGTGGCAATTTAATTTTTCTTTTTCATTTTATTTTTGCTTTTTGTTTCATTTCCATTTCACCGGAAGTTGTAGTTAAATTTAAATTAACACGAAAATGTTAACGTTTTTCCATACAATTATATATCTTTAACACATTCCACCTATATCCTCTTGTATCCTTTTAACACAGGAAGTAGTAAACATACATCGATGAAAAGTCAGACACGGATATTTGACCTGGTGTTGGAGTGCAAGTGCTGCCATTACATCCGTTTCGTGTAAATCCTTAAATTATGCATGAGCTGTTATATAATGACCATCAGGACATACCTACCCATGTTTCAAGGACATTCATTGAAAAATAAAAAAACCTTCGTCAATTCATTTTAATTAGTCTACAATTACTTTGAAGTAATTTTAATGCAGAATTTTTTGAACAACAAAGTCCTTTGCATAAATTTGGGTGCTTCGAAAATGTTTTCATGATTTTTCGATTAATAAATTAATAACTTTAATGATTGTTAATTTATTTCGTTTATGCTACTTGTATACTTGTATGGAAGACACTGGGGGTTGTCCTTTATTTCGTCCATGTTTTATTTAAGGACTTTTGTGCCCGTTGTATGAAAAATTCTGGAGAAAATTGCTGGGTGAAATTTGATGGTTGGTAAATCATATGCTACCTTAAAACATATGCTACAACCCTAATTTCGTTTCGAGGGATGAAACAGTTTTGAGGGACGACATTTATAAAATTCAATATTCAAAATGAGGACAGGATATGAATTTTCATAAGGACAATATGATAAACTGTACCAGCCTCCAGTTTGTGTTAATTATCCGGGAAAATCATTAATCATTAATCAAGAATCATCTGTGTTATGCTAACATCCTTGAAATCCTTGTAACAAGGATCACATACAAATAAAACCCAAAGGTGCAATTGGAAATAAATTCTAGTATCAAAGAAAAAACAACGTTCACCTTAATAATACATAAACAAGGGATGATATTTAACCTTCTACGTAAAGGTTGATAACCGTACCAAAAATCACCCCTTGTTGCTGTTGTTGTTCATACTGATACAGTTTTTCTTAAAAGGAAAATCATCCCTTAGTTTTCAGTGTTTGGTTCCTTGATTCTGATACTTGGGAAAAAATCCATTGGAAATCAGTCCCATGGGTTAATTTATGGATTTGACTATATTAGACAAGTGGATATTCTAAATAGCACATAGTTGTAGTTTTGGGGATCATCAAAGGTATGAGGTATGAAATCAAATAAAAATGATGATTATGAGATTCAGGTGAAATGAAATTCAACCTTTTAGGGATCATCTCCGAGGGATTACCCTATTACGATGTGACGAGACTCAATGACTTTGTGTGTTTGTATTTGTATACAACAGGTCAAAAGTATCCTTTACCATCTAGTAACACCATCAATGATGATGATATGGTAAATTGATTTTTGAGCTCAACACAAAAATGTAAACAGGAGACGTTCATTTTGATAATAACACTGGGTTTAACTCAACTGATATTTTTCTTTAACAGATTAAATAAAATCAATTCGAATATTTCATATTGGATAAACCGTCGATTTGTGACGATACTATAATATTACGATAGTATCGATACTTACTAAGGAAATTATATTTCTGTCAGTGTTAGTGATTTGTGGTAGAGCTTAAGGATTCATAAATCGTTATTAATGTGTTTCCATGGTGTTGTAACTAACACATCCTTGCAACGTATTTAAAAATAAAAATTTTTTCTTCCTTCCCTTAGTTAATTTTTTCATAATCGCTTTTAAATTCCGGTCCAATACTCCTTTGGATTGATTTATTCCTTTCGAATTCATTCAAGTGTATCCTTAATATCTTACAGTGTAAGCATTTTTTTTCTTATCCATTTCCAGTTGTAGGTATTTGTGACGGTATCCTGTTCTCTGAATATGTTTTATGTGGATTGTTTGTTTGTGTGTATGGGCATGTAAGAAAGCTTTCAAGCTTGTAATTGAACGGGCAGCTCAATAAATAGACTCTTGAGAAGTCTGTGAAAGTTTCTTTTCTATTTTCCGTCTCATTGGGTTATTTGCTTTTTTTTTTAACTTTAGTATATCCCATACTTCTCCCTCCTGGAGTTGATTTGAAATGAAGTCTCTTATCCTTGGATAGGTATCCCAATCAAGGTACTACGGACAGAGACATTTTCGCACAGGACACGTGCACACACGTGGCTAGAACTTGAGATTTTCTAAAGCTCATAATTGTCCTGTCGTTTGAACCAAAAAAAATGTCCTTAAGATATTTGCTTGGAAAACAATTTCCAACAGCTATTGTACATTGAATATTGCATTAAAAACAAATTTAATGATAGCATGTAGCTTGTAATTAGTGTTTGTTAAATATTCCAAAAAAAAAACGAAAGAAATATTTCGTGAAAAAAAATTAACGAAACTTCAATGAACTTGCTGAAGGTACATAATTGCACCAACTTAGTAGTAACTTTGTTAAGAAATAAATTTCCCTTTAGGGAAATTTTGTTTTTAACAAAATAACGAATAAGGAAGACTTCGCTTCATGCCTATATGTGTATCCTTTTGAGAAAGTTTTAAGGATATGCTATCGACACAGTGGAATAAAAAATAATTTTTGTTTTCCATTGAAGGCTTTCGTTTCGTAATGACAAATTTTTTTATCTTTTATTTTTGAAGATACTACAACATGAAGCAGTATTGTGAAAAATTTTGCGCAAGCTTTTTGAACAATTCTTCAAATTTCAAGTTGAGCTGTTCACCTCATTGTCGTCGTAAAGCTTATTTTCCGGCTCAGCTTATGTATATTCCACAGAAACCGGAATATCCGAATTCAAGTGGATCTTGAATCGACTTAACATGCAGGATAAGTCGAAACTTTATCCCTATTTTCTTAAGATGATAACCCTTCTTTCCCTTGTGTTTTTTTCCTTTTTGTTTAACTTGCAAAATGTGCATGTAAGTGTACATACACGAGTGCAGGAAGATGGATAATATATGGCAACTCTTTGCTAGAGGCGACTCAAAACTTCCCTAAAGAGTTTGAAATGTTTTAATTGAAATAAATGTGCGTTTCAGGGCTTTAATGTGGAAATGAAAATGGCTTCTCTTATATTTTATTTTATCTTTGAAATGATGAATATTTTATTTGACTCTCAAAAGAAGTTTTAGATTTCAAGTGAAACTTTCACGACTGCTAATGGCATTGCTGTAAGTAGGGATGAATATTTCTCATACCAAGTTTATTTTGAATTCCGTAGAAAATTTGAAATTCCATTGGGAGACTTTTTGACGAGTTTTGTTGATGTTGCACCACTTGATCTAAAACAACTTGAGAAGTATCTTATTGACAATATATTAGTAAAACTTTTCAAGGGCCTTAACTACGTCTTTTCAGTTGATCCAACTCACTAAAATATTGAACAACGCGTTTGAAACTTAGACAATCATTTTCACATGCTGACAATATTTCAGATCTATTATCGATTTCCCAAAAAATTCACTGCTTTTAATATTGTTACTTACATCAAAATCTAACTTCACGTTTACAAGTAATTACAGGTCATAGAAGAGCAAAATTTTAATCCAACATTTTTCTTGGCAAGTGTTACAAGAACTACGCATGAGCTACGCAACGTTTCTTCATGGGTGGTCATGTCGCTGAACGGGATGGCGTGATTGACTGGAGACGATAAAAATTGTTTCGTTTTGTTTTCTTGGCAGTCTTCTGTTCAAATTCCTTAAGAAAGGTTGTGCTCTGTTTATTGTTTTTATGAAATGTTTTCCCGCTTGCTCGCTAAATTGGAAAAGTGCTGTCATACGGGCTTTTACTGGACCAAGACCATAAATTAATGGGCTTTAATATCATATTTTCCTAATGACTTTATAAGAGGATATTGTGTTAAGAAGTTATCCCAGATCATTACCAATACGTGGAGAATTGATTTTGAGTTATTATTTCACGAAAGTTTTTCAATTTTAGTGCTGTTACCATACCCTTATTCAATTTTATTACATTTAGTGAAAAGCCCACGCCCTCAATTTTACAGGACACACAATTCTCGAAGGTGCAGAGATAATAAGCTTCCGATAAGCTTATCATTTAATCCTTGTTGTTGAAAAGCTGTAATTTGTTTTAAAGAGGATCCACAATTTTTATCCTGTAAGCTGTAAGCTGTAGCCGATGAATATGACAAAGAGAACAAGTCCTTTTTCATTAAAAAATTCCATTTGAAAAAGGACTAAGTAAGTCAAAATATGAGAAACTGTATTGTTACACAAGTGAAAGGAAAGCTGAGCTTCATGTCAAATAAAAGGATCTAAGTCCTTTTTTTTGCATTCAAGAGAAATTGTTCTTTAAAAAAATGCGAGAGTATTCACATTTTGTTTGAAAGAAAAGAAAACTTGAAAGCCAAAGAATGGCCATGACTTGTGCAGCCATTGAACATGGTACAAAGATATGGTTTTGTTTTATTTTACCAAGGATAATTGGGTCCTTGGAAAAAGTAGTGCTCTTGAAATATGTTTGCTTAAAAGCTAAAAGGACATCATGCAGTAAATTAATGTAGCTAACATGTAAAATGGTTATCTCTTTGAGGTGTATTGCAATGAAGATGTCCCATTCCAAGGACGTTTTTCATATATGATTGCCCACTTTCCAATCAATTGAACGTGTTCAGTAGAAAACAGAGTTATTTTTTAAAGAATAATTTGTGACAATGCCAGCAAAACAAAGTCCTTAATTTAGCCCTTAGCAAGGATTTAATGAACTTGAAAGTCAACAATTTTACCAAAAGATCCTTTTGAGTTATACACAAACCATCAAGGATACACAGCAACGTCACAAACACATTTTTCATTAAGCAATGGAATATTTGCATGTCGACACTTTTATGGGGGATTTCTCGATTCCAAAGGGAAAGTATCCTTGCTAAACTAAGAAGGACGAAAAAAGGACGAAAAAAAATCCTCATTTTCATGCTTATCACATGCGAGAAATGCCAGAATTTTTTCATGGTTAGCTCTTTATCATTTTTTATATCTTTACAACTGAACGAGGTAACTGGAATTCAACAGAAAACCCTTGGCGGGTAAAACTCTTTCACCCTTTCACCCTATTATATTTTATATATTTTATTATATAGTAGTATAGTACATATGTATATACAAAAATTGTTTTATTTAGTGTTAAAAAATTGATACTGTTCGCTTCACGACTGCAATTGATGGAGGAAATAAAAATTATAAATGTTCATGTCGAAAGCTACTTTTCGTTTTATATATTTTGCCTGTCTGAGCTTTATTACCTTGAGCCCATCTGCATGGGATGTGCTGAATAAATTCATTCAGCAATCAGCAGTTAGTAGTGAACATTCAGTGTGTGAAATTTTGATGAATTCGTTTAATGTTCGTTTTATGACATAAATTCGAAAAAAGGATTTTTGGCAATTTCAAAGTGTCCAAATTATCCTGATAGTTTTTATTGAATTTAGCTGGCACCAGTGAGAATTCAGCAAATTCAATTTGAGAAACCATTTGGACAACAATTTTGTGATCCCTCTCTGACACAAATTTCAAAAAGGTTTTGCGTCAATGTCCTTGAAGATATATCAATTATCCTGATATTTTCGGCATTAGCTGATATTTTAGGATATATATGAGCAGATGTTACTGGATTCAACGGTCAGCGGTCACTATTCAGAAAGTGCCATTAAACAATACTTTGAAACTACAACAATGATAAGGAGCTCAAAAAAATCAAGATTTTCCGTGACAACGTCGGAATAAAATTGAAATAAATATTTTGTATTACCTTTCATCATTCTCTTTAATGCAATGGTTATACCGAGTAGTACGGTTACAGAATAGATAAATCATAAGTTTATAGTTTTGCCCCGTTTTTCCATTCCTGCGTTCTCACGCTTCACTAATTTATAATTTTACACAAGGCAAAACAATCACGCGTAGGCGCTTACACTTGCCCGATGACGTCACGGTAACACCACGGGTAAAACCAACCGTTGCCTAATAAATACGCACAGACATTCTCTACCCATTGTGACCCCAACCGTTCTAATCGCATTATTAGTCTCGTAGTTACTAGCGATTGAAGATTGAATTACTTAACAGATCAGTTGTCAGACGATTTTATGTCAACGGGTTTTCCGCGAATATCCTTAAAGATGTCTATACTATCCAGATGTTTCTAGGTAAAGTAACAAGTCTGGAATATTCTCCAGAAGTTTTCAGTGTCCATTTGAACAAAAATTTGATGTTCCTTGTGTGGCACAAAGTTTTAAAATGGTTTTGCGTCAATATCTTTGAAGATATCCAAAACATCCTGGTATTTTTCAAACCATCTTCAAGTTTATGTTGTTTCTCAGTAATTTCTCAGCAAAACTGTTTCATATATTTTGTGTCACTGAAAAGTTTCTTGATAATTTCTTAAGACACTATGAATAATTTCTTAAGATATTCACAAAGAACATGAAATGGATTTAAGGATTTTAAGGATTTTAAGATTTTATTTAAAAAAACCGAACAAAACCAAAATGGCAACATGCACGTGAATGCATTTTAATGCATCTTCTTCCTCAAGATTTATGTGATATCTGCATTAAAAGCATTTTCCAGTTATACTTTTAAATTGCGGATATAAATAAAGAGATATACAGAGATTTGGTTATACAAGTAGATATATTTGTTGGATGTTTTGGTTTATATTCGAAAACCCAACAACTAGTAAAAACAAAAACAACAACTATGTAGCTACTACAACAGTAACGTATTCGTCACAGTGTGAAATAAATTTTAATAATAAGAAAATAAGGAACATTCTAAGGAAAATTATCCATTCACTAGTTATAGCTGTTAGAGATGTGGTCTTACAATATTATATGGTGGTAGTATAGTTGTTGTATTTTGTAGATTCGTCTTCTGTCTGTCTGTTATTTTGAGTAGCAAACATTGGTGGCATTTTATATTAAGAAGAAGTTTCCTTTTATAGCTTCCATCGTAGTAAGTAAATTGTTCATAGCTATGTAATTTTTCCTTTTTGTAGCATGTTTCATGTTTTCTTGAGGGTGAAATGTATATCACCAAAAACGAAAAAAGAAAAAACAAAAGCTACAAAAACAACAATAAGACAAGCAAAATGAATATACATACAATATATAAATACAAGAAATACGACCAAATGGTGTGGTACTACCACATTTGGTGGTGTTGTATTCATAATACCACTATGAACGTGTTACTCATTGAGTGAGTACAACAAATACAAAAATAAATACAAAAACAAAACACTAGCTATACTATTTATATAAACAACATAATCAAATAATTTCAACATGATAAAATTTTTGTTCCTTTATTTATTCGCATTTTCCGCTGAGAGTAGCAGAAGAAGAGTTGTGTTAAGTCAACTATTATTGTATTACAAAACGTGAACCTATCTATCCCTGTAGGATGGATAGATTACCTTAGTGACTGGTTTGTATGAATAACCTAAACCTAGTGTTTCAGGTTTATTACCATCATTAGCTTTACGCTGTTATAATAAAATGCAATAACACTTCAACTTCAACTTCAACGTTGTCCTTGTTGAATTCATTCACTAATACTAGACGTTGTTATAATTGTATTAGATGAACCTAATGAGCAACTTGGTGCCATCGTTCCAAGGATAATATTCAAGGATACTACTTGCCTATTCCCATGGCAGACGTTAATTGGGAATTGACGGCTTCCTGTCCTTATTGCACGAGATTTCTACGTATATTTTCGATGTGTCCTTTTTTGGAGGAATTTATTCAAATTACATTTACATTTAATGCTGTGAAATTATTGTTTACACAAATACAAACAAATTCAATTTACCTACTATGAAAGTTTAAATTAAAATTATACATGGAAATCTTTTGAAATTCGGATGGACTTCTTTCCAGATCCTGCAGGGATTGGAGTTTCTTTGAAAGTTGAAGGATAATTAAGTTATCGTGACACACTTAGAATCTGATTGGCTAAATTTAAGGATTTGAAAAAATTTAATGATTTAACAACTTGAAGGACTCACATCACCACACGGGATATACTAAAACTTTGATTGAACATGTGGCCTGTAAGTAATCCGGATGTCCTTGTCAAAGAATCTTGTAGGACGAGAAAAAGGTAATAAATTGTCACAGCAACACAACAACAAGAAACGTACTTTTATTAACATTACTTCCTATTTTTTTCATTTACTTGTACTTGCAGCACATGGTGCAAAAGGATACACGTTATACACGTTATAAGCAAATACAAAAAAAAGGGGTGGAAAGAAAAAATGAGAAAGGATCGATGAAATCATTGATTTACTGAACACACTCTGTTGGTTGTCTTGTTCAAAAGGCATTATCCTTGGCATTGGTACCTCCTACAACCAATAAACATTCCTTCCTTCTTCAGCAGGATATAAGGAATCCTTTCAGTGAATTATGGACAACCTGACCATTAGATGTATAGTCAATAAATTGTGTAAGTTTCGTTTTGAATTCTGTGTTAATCTTACATGGGATTTATGTGAGTTATAATTATTCAAGTGTTAAAATCTTCAACTGTTCAACTTTGGATGGTCAACTGACTGCAATTGTTCAATTCTCTATGGAAATCTTTTCTTGGTGATTTTTGATTTTCAACTATAAACTGCTCAAAGAGTCACATGGTCGTTGGATAACCTTCTCGAGTTGGAACATCATTGAAATTGATGTCCTTACAACACCATATTTTCAAATCTTACCGTTTAATATATGTACACGGACAGATGTCGGGTTGGCATTTGACGGGGCACACGTGTACAATCCACTATCACCTTGTATAGCCTTTTGGACTAAGAGACGGCTTGTTGTAAGTACACCTTTTTCAGTTACTAATGATATTCCACCTCTGGGTGAATCGAAATTTATGATCTAAGAAGAAGAGAAAAAATGAAATAAAATAAAATTAGTATTAGATACATACGGTCATATAAAATTTATTAATATATAAATTGAAGATTCAATCTGAATGATATACTGAAAACGTGCCTAGATTATCGTCCTTCCTCACTATATTATAGAATCGAATTCATATATATTCTACAATACATACCTGTCGATCATGTGACCACACTACAGACGGAGGTGGTTCTGGGGCATATTTGACTATACATGTTAAATTTATTGTTGATCCTTTATTTATAAATAGATCCGGTCCACCGATTATTTCTGTAACAGGCTCTGAAAAGGACAATGATTCACATGTACAGGATAATATTAAATTTAACACTATATGTACAAGGATATTGGATGCCTTATCTTTTTGGCAAACATGTGGAAAGAAATATTTTTTCGTTATGTTTGTATTCAGGATAATATATTGCTTGAATTTTGGCAAATTTTCCAACAAGGCAAATTTATTCTTGTTTCGAAATTTCTGAATATAAAATTTTTGAATTTGTGAATGTCCTTTTTCGCAAAAATTTCGGTCTACACTTATACTAATTTGAAGGACTTGTGTTTGATTCAGCTTAAGTATAACTTTAAGGATTTTCCAAGGAACTCTTGGAATTATTTTCTTCCTACAGATGTCTCTGTCTCAAGGCAAATTGGAATGGAAGCTGGAGATAAGGGAGAATAACTACAAAACCCTTGTAGTTGTTACCACATGAACGGCTTGAACAATTATTTTCTCCAACAGATGGCTCTGTTTCAAGGCCAATTATATACTGGTTCAGAAACCAAAGAGAATGGATACAAAATCCTTGAATGGGGAGGTATTGACCAATTCTTTCAACAGGTCACTCTGAATTGCAACCAAGACTAAAGTTGTAGCTATACAATTCTTTTCTCCAACAGATGGCTCTGCTTCAAGACGAATAAAAGATCAGAAGATGAGGAAGGAGGCCTACAAAACTCTTGTACTGTGGTTGTGAAGTTGAAATTGAATGGTGTACCACTGATTAGGATTTCAACAACTAAGAACTTCCCTTCCCCAAAACAAGCCACCGTTTCATAATGAATTACAGCATTAAACCCGATGAAAAGGAATTTTCAACAGACTTAAGTCTGTCATGGAAAAGAAGACGACCAGATGACACTTTAATCTGGATCAAAGGAGGATTTAGTAAAATGCCATTTTGACTCTCATTAAAAGTCCTTTTTAAAATACCAAATCCTTAGTAAATCCAATTTTCAAATTAGGCATTACAATTGGAAGGGATATTTTTTTTCCTGAATACTTTTCTGGAACGACCTACCACGTGTCGACAACTAATTGGTCCTTGAAGAAGTTGAATCCGTTTAAAACATTTACCTTTGTGAAATGAGATTGAAGCCTTTGTGGAAATGATAGTTTTTGATTTGATAAACATTTAATGTTATATTATATACTCGAATAAATTGATATTTAACATAATTTATGACAACAAATAAACGAAATTCAAATAGTAACAATTTAGCATTATTGGGAATTTTATGGTGTTTC
The DNA here is from genome assembly GCA_963971475.1 of Chrysops caecutiens. Lineage (NCBI taxonomy): Eukaryota > Metazoa > Arthropoda > Insecta > Diptera > Tabanidae > Chrysops > Chrysops caecutiens. The sequence continues at coordinate 78,039,019 of OZ020567.1, read as the reverse complement.
ATTGGTAATAAAATTTGAGTAAATATATTTCTGAAAATTTTTATTATTCACGATTAAGGGAAAATTTGTTATATTATAAAAATTACATATATATTAGTTTTTCTTTTGTCAAAGGGCGAGAAAGAATATATAATATATGACATAGAAAATTTATAGTGTACATATTTTAAAGTTTTATCTTTCTACTTCAGTGATTCTGCTTTTGGACATGAAATAAACTTGATATATGAGACGAGGAGGATACAAGGATATATATTCTACGTTTAATAAGACACTGAAGGTCACAAAATTGATAGCTTCTGGAAAGGAAAAGGTCACACCACCAACAGATTAGCCAATATACTTCCGGTGTTTTCCAAGAAACATCCATATTCAATGGGAATTGTGACTGTGACGACAATCCACATACTAATAGTAGCATATACATTTATATATCAATGACTAATAGTAATGTCTGTCTATTTATTATGGTTTCCATTTCCCTAATTGCAAAACAGGACGAATGACGATGAACGATGAGGGATAAACAACGTTGGGGGACAGCATTGTGATGGTAGATGGTGGTGTTTCACTTGTGACCGGATACTGACCGGATACTGACCGTCACACACCCACCAGACATGATCCTGTGACCATATGTATGGTATGACAACTTGTTGTAAGTGTTTTCCAATATTTCTATTTATGATTCAATGAACGACAAATGGAATGATGTAGTACTTTTATGATGACGAGTAATTTCATGGTTAATGATGGATAAAATAAAAAAAATTTATGGAAACATATATGAAGCATGATAATTTTAAACGTTACCTGTTATCGGGATAACATTTATTTAACACTTTGATTACCGACTAGTTGGTTAACCCTTTTATCCTGTAATTTCCTTGAGTGCATCATTATGTGAATTGTGTGAAAGGATGTTATCACAAATAGGTGAAATGGAAAATTTCATTTTCATGTAAATATATACTTACATATGTATGTCTATGGAACTGATATTTTGCGAGGAATTATTTGAATAATATATTGTTTAACATTCCATAATGTTCAACATTCTTGCAAGGACAATAGAAGCATCAAACTAATGCTCTGATATATATAACACCAAATATATGGTTATAATATTGGAAATGATTCAACAAATTTCATACTCATTATTAATGAAGAATGAAAAGCTTTATCGCCGAAATATATGGTACCAGTAGATATTGAAAACCTTCAAGAAAATAACCAACAAAAATTTGTCTTGGTGAGACAGGAACTATGGACAAAAGAATATTTTGCGTGTCAAATTGTGAGAAGCCCAAGATACTACTCGTGTGGAAACAGTTAAGGCGCGTTACCGATTCCAGCTTGGAGTGGATTGGATTGGCTTACATGTTCCGCTCGTTTCGCACCCGCACACTCCGCCATATGTGCCTCTCGTGCAATCTGGGCCGAGCGTGGATTGAAAATAGGATCTATTTCTATTTTCACGTTGGAGTGGCAATACGATGTTTTTCAGAGCGATTCCAACAGCTGGCTGCTACGAGATCGTTCGAAATATGCGATGAATTTTTATATGTTTTGTTTTAAAATTAGTTAAAAATGGACAACTCGTTATATGCGTTCCAATATGCACGTAGCCTGATCGTTTCTTGTACCAACAAGATAACCATATTAAATCATATCAAATATAGCTCCAAACGACGCTGAGGTAAATGAAAGGATTCAAGAAATTTCAGATGAATCAAACACGAACCATGGCAAGAAAAATATCAAAATTGCATTAGTGATAGTTTCATGCGACTCAAAAGTTGATTCGTCCTTGAACGGATACTACATCCTTCACAGAATTTGGTAAATACGATAAAAATAAAACTTCACAATCAATGAAGATATTTTTGTCACATTTGAAGGACTCCGTCATAAACAACTGAATGGAAAAGGATATTTTCAACATTTTTCCTTAGAATTTAAAAGTGAAGTGAAAAGTGTTCACTTGGATAAGGATAAGGAGAAAAATATTTTATTTTCTTCCTGGAAAAAATTGATTCAAGACTATACAATTTCAACTTGACTTATTTGATATCATTCAGTTTGTTACAATGACCTTCACTTGTTTAGGATAAAATTGAAAGGAGTCTGTTTGAAGTCAGAAAGTTGTTTAAATTTTACTTATCAAGGAAGGAAGTGCAAGGACATTTTGATGAAAATATCACGAAAAGAGAATGAAATTGATATTGTTTGAAGTTTTACACAGAATTAATGAAAGTAACTTTATCTCATTTGAAGAGATTTTTTTTTACTCGTAATTATCCTTTGTCCTTTCCAAAATTGAGGAAACATATTTTCTGATTCATTCACAAGTAGAAAGTTTTTGGTACTGGATTCGATGGAAAATGATTGATGGTATGATGATACAACATCAAGGCTCCATTTCCAGGACAACCACAAGTTTTCCAGGACATGTATGTTGTGTGTATGGCACCAACAGGTCCTTTTCGTCAGAAAGATGTAAGATGAAAAATGGAAAGTTAATTAGGACACTTTACAGCAAACATAACCCCCTAATGCGAGATTTTATATCATCCCACCCTTGGTGAGGGTTCTACCCATATTGTTAAAATCAACACAAGTTTGTGAACTTATTAATCATAATAACAACATTATCGTGTTGATGAAAGTTCTTTAAATATATATGTTTGTATACATTTTGTAGGATATGATTATTATGAATCTCAGTTATAAAGTATGATGATATTGAAACCCTCACCATTTGAAATCAATTTTGAAATGTTGAATTTCGGACAATTTCAGTTGGAAAACTTAATGAGATTCAAGGGAAAATTCCATTTTCGTATTATATCCTTCATGATTTCAATGTTGGATTCCATGAAAACTTTATTATAATGAAGAGAGACTTCATTAAATTTAAAGAAAATTCCTAAAATTTCAGTTTCGTATTGCTTGGCTAAATATTTTGTGATTGACACATTTCAAAAATGAATATAGCCTCTTGACCTCAATGTCACATAAGGATGAAGTTTATCTTAAAGAAATCCTTCAGAAAATTCTCTATTCTGGTTAAATATTTTCTGAATTTTGTTCTGTGTCAAAGACAGGATTTTTGATTGAAATGTGATAAAAACATTTCAACACACGATACAAAATTGAATCCTTGCAGATAATCTGTGAATAATCCTGACAAAATATACGTTTCGTTCATAATCCGATTTTCTTGTATTTCAATTTGTCCTTTTCAAGATTTTATGAATCACTTACATCAAAGGCAGGATACAAGTCGTCCTGATTTAGTGTCGTTGCATTTCTGTGTTTTCCCGTTTTTATATTTCATCATATTACGATTGAAAAATCATCGTCAAATGATTTTCAAAAAGGATAATGTTTTATTTATAAGAGAAAAATATCCTGGTAGGTATTAGCTGCAAATCTCACTATCTTTCTATCCTTTATCCCTTAAGAATAATTTTCTATAACAAAAAATCATAATTTAAATAATAACAAAATTTTAAAAATTTAACAAAATCTCTAAGGATGCTGAGTGCATCCTTTTATTGCACGCAACCATAAATTAAATTTACAACAATTAATGCAAGGACACTCCTTGTATTATTTCCAGCGCGAGAAATTTTCTACAATCATAGAAATATGTCACAGAATACAAATGTGATTCATACCTCATATTCTGAGGAAAAAGGACGAATGGACATTTTCCTGATGAAAAATACTCTCTGAGCTTAAGTGTGAGGAAAAATGTATTTTACTTCGTCCTTAAACACATGCGGGTGTTTCTGTAAAAAATATTTCTTATCTTCTCGTCCTAACTATTACAACACAATATGCACTTTGTTCTGTATCACACAACAACGAAAATTACAAATGTTTCATAAGGATAAGCTCAAATCCATTTGTAATGCAATAAAAAATTGCGCTAAAACACTAACATACACAAACATGGTATCCCAAACAAACTGCAAGTATTTCCGCATAAAACTATGAATAGAAATGAATCCTTGAATCTTTGAAATTTTTTGAAATCCTTGAATCGGCAGGACTCACTGGAACTAAATTTCACCGAAAAGGGGAAAACGAAACATTAAATTGCAACACAGTCCAGTTATGAATTATACACACAAATGAATTTTCATCCTTGTAAGGATATACACCATACTACTAGCCATGTTACAATAAAGAACGTATTTCAGAATTTTAACACTTGGAACTAATGAAATTTTTTTCCGAAGATTAAGGATAACGTACCAAGGAAAAATGTGAGTAATATTATTCAATATTTCCATCGTCATCATAACAGTTTTCCAGGATTAAACGATAGTCCTTAAACGATGAGAATGACCAAAGAGGTCACATGAGTTCTGTGATACTTCGCCATGTATGCATGGAATATCAACTAAACTTTACATTCACATTGCATGTATCCTGTAACTTGGTTTGATCCTGACGGCAGAAGGAAAAACAGAATTGTGTCAGAAGCTCGGCTTGTACAATTCGAAGAATTCGTATCACAGTCATACGTCCACCAGTGGTTTTCATATTAAACCCCTAAATCAGACACGGCTTGGCTTAATTTCATACAAGCACTGACAAAGATAGAAATACACACAAATACATAGAAAGGGAAATGTATTAAATCATTGTCAACGAAAATTGCATATTTGACTCCAGATATTAGCAATGGACTCTTGGGTGTAATGGATCCTTAATTGTATATCCTGTGGACATGGTTTCATTTTTCTAAAGTTCCTGTCACTTCAGACATTTGTCTGTTTTTTGTGTGTGTGTTCTGTCTGCAGCCAATTTCATGAGTTCCAAGGACAATTCAAAATGTCACAATGAATTAAGTTAAAATCACAGAGTGTCCTTTTACGAACAGAATGCTGTTTTAGTTATTTAAAGGAAAAGCATTGTATTGATGTGATAAAATATCTGGATAAAGGATCATATTCATTTGACAACAAAACAATGACAACAACAGCAACAATGGCATGCACGTGAGCATGAATTAATTAAGGATCACACAGAAAAGATGTTTGATATCATAGATTGGAACAAAAACCTTGCACTGTTATCCTTGTGTGACAAAAGGGCATACATACATTACGATGGATTTCTTGTTAGTCAAAGGATAAAAAAGGATTTTATGCAAATTTAACACAATATTTCAGGGTAAAGTGGATGTAAGCTATTCTTTTCCGTTTCCTTATATAAGAACATAAATGTCAAACAAAATCACATCACAGAAGATTTTGTCACTAGTCCTTTTTTTTCAAATTTATGACATCCTTTCCTTCTCTCTTGTTCGAATGAAATTAAAAAATTAAGAAGGACACAACACTTACCCACAACATTCAAATAAACAGGATGTCCTATTGGTGGTGTTGTTGATATTTGACATTCATAAATTCCTGAATCCTTTCTCTGAGCATAACGGATACGAAGTGTCCAGTCTTCAGCATGTGGTGAATGCATAGCTTCAAAACGCTGATCAGACGTGTAAGTATATCTTCCAACAGTTAGTAAATGAATATCCCTGTGTCGTACCCAAGATACCTGCAATCAAAAGACAAATAATTCTTAATATCCTTGTAAATAAAAACAAATATATATGAATAATCCCACAGGATACCATATAATTAAACGCAAGGATTCACTTCAAATTGAATGGAAAATCTGATCGAATGTAATCAAATGCCAGGAGGGAGAGTTTTATCCCTTTCCTTGGAATTTGGAATTATCTTGAAAATAAGAATTCGCATTTGGACATTATGTGATGTCCTTTGGTTTTGTGGATAAATCCCTTAAATCTGTCTAGACGTTATTGATTGTAAGACAATCTTTAGCAATTGAATATTTTATTTTTTTAATAGAACAAAATTATTTTCCCGATTTGATAAAAATAAAAATGAAATATAAAAATGAAAAGAACCAGCTACAATTTAGAGTTATTCAGAGTTTACTATTATCCACACAACTCTGCATCTACAATGTCTTTAATATCTTCTACGTCTCTTCTATGTCCGTTGGTAAATTACAAATTGTTCTGTCAATAGAACGTAGATTTCTTATGAGATTATCTCAATATTATGAATCAAAACAATTTATATATATTTATATTTTTTCTTATATAAATAATACTTGAAATGTCTCAAAGTGAAATTTCCCCAATGGGGGATCATTATCATGTTCTCTCTTCCGTTTCAGTGATAAGAATTTATTTTTATTTATTTTGAGGAACTCATCAAATTCCATTAAATTCAATAAATTTAAGCTCATTATCTACAAATCAGGAACTTGGGAAAATTTCCTTTTTAACAACAAAATGTATTTGTCTCTGAATCATGTGTGCCATTAGGAATTGTTCAACTTTTAAGGGAGACAAAATATTTTCTATGAAAACTAATAAATCGTAAAGTAAGGAAAATCTTGTACATGATTCTGATCATTATCATTCAATTAGGGAAGTGTTCTGAAATCCCTTATTAATTGCATTCTCCATGGAACTCAAGGGGTGCACTTGCACATATTGTTCAATAATTTATGTGGCGACTTAAAATATGATCGTTGTACATGGAGCTGCTCACGGTAACGGTCAGTGGTAAGAGCATCTGCCTGGCAAACAGCACACCCGGCCGCTATTCCCAAACTTTCACAACATTCCACAATATAATCCAGACATCGATAGTGGACACTTGTGAAAATGTGGACACTTAAATAAGATTTTCTTGCAATTAAAAACCATTAAGTAAAGTGATATCGTTTATCAATATCTCTGAAGGGGGTGAAAATTTATCAAGACAAAACATAACAATAAACAATGTCCTTAGAAAATAGTTTCATTACGGTAGTGAAAGAATGTGGAACTTACCACAGAATGTCTTACATAAAATAGGCGTGTAAATGATTTTCCTTAATTAGATTTATAGCTTTAAGTCTTTCCCTAACACCAACCACATTCTACAAACTATCAGAATCAAAAGGATAAAGAGATAAATTAGGACTTACTTGAATAAGTTCCATAAAATTTGTGGGACACAATTTAACGTGATTTTATTAGCTCGAAATTTATCAGAAACATGGGAAAGGGTATAATTGGGGATGGAAAAATTTAACAATTTCAAAATATTCGATAAGAATTTATTTGAAGTTATGCCTACCCTATTTAAAAGGTATTCAAAGACAAACACATTTACACATTACCCATATTTAAAAAAATCATCCCCAATTTAAGAAACGTGGGAAACATTCATTTATCGCTACATTAAAAGTTCACCACCTTACGTTTACTTAAAAGGGAAACAGGAACAAAACAGTGCCTATATATTTTCGCGGTTTATTTTAATTTAATCCTTACTGAGACACATTCCTTAAACATAAATTTACCGTGTATCCTTTTCCATCTTCTCAGAAATTTCCTTCATCTACACAAACAAAAATACAAACGCAAATAAACAATACAGGGATATGTTAATGCATACAAAAAGGATAACTGCTTTAATTTAACTTTTTACTTGTCAGTCTTTTTACATATGTATTTCTGTATTTATGCTTTTGTACATAAATTGTCCTTAAAACTTATTCAGATAAAATTCGCGAGGGAACGAAAATCACAGAGCGTACAAAGAGGGATTTTAAATGAAGACACTGACGACACGATAAAGGATAGATGTGGATATATTTTTTTGGGGAGAACATTTTATGCTTCACATTGTGTTATATGTATGTATATAAAATTTTTTTACTTCTCTGGGCGGGACTAATTAAGTTGAAAGAAATCGGAAACACGAATCAAATTTTCTTCTGTGTCCCATGTGATTTTTACAAGACAATATTTATTCTAATTCTCGTCCGTATGTGATTTGCAAATATTTTGCTAAATCAATAACCGATGATTGAAAATGTACGCAAATACGAGTTCTTGCTTACATTTATGCTCATGTTAAGTCACCCAAGGCTTAATATTGACTCGAAACATTTTGCGGAATATAATACTCAAAGTGCTAGTCGAGCTTACAAAATCTGTGAGTTCACGTGTAATTTACTGAAAAGTATACGAAAATCCGCACAAAGAGAAGATGCCGATAACAGTCAGAGACCACTCTTTCCTTGACAGTTATGCCATTCCGTGAAAAGTTCATTCTAACGCAGTTAGTTTCTAGCTGACAACCAAATTAATTTTATTTTTCCTATTAATTCATGTTATCAATCCAACAGGGTATTTAATGATTCATTTTGACATGCCAAGTGAAGGACATTCGATCCTTGATAGAATTAAAATCGTCCCTTGAATCTATCATAATTGAGTGTAATATTAATATTTTCTGTCAGAACAATATTTCAAATCTCAAAAGACCTTTATCCCTTTTTTTAAACAAGTACTAACACTTTTTTGCTGATTTAAGGAAAAAATTTCTCCCAAAAAATATATAAATAAAACGAATTCCTGCCAACAGCAGCTGGAAATTTTATATATTTTATATCCTTGAATATGTGTTATATAAATTTACATCCTCTTTTGGACCGCATACATCATTTTCACACACAAAATATGACATTTTTGTTGAAAGGAATAACCGAAATTTTCATATCCTTTAAGCTTTCTTTGACAGGAATCCTTTGATTCTGTGCGTCTTTGTGTCGTTTTATGGTTGGTATTGGATGTGTTCGTATTTTTGTATTTTCATGTATGTGCGAATAAATGAGAATTTGCATACACATTTGTATTTGATGGAAGAAAATAAATTTTGAAGGATACGTTTTTAAAGTTTCCTTATTCAAAATGAAGTAATTCAATTTTCTGCTATAAAAATTAGAAAATCTTTAACATGTATTCGGGAAGGTGTCAAAATCATGTGATCAAGTCATAAATCTTAACGTTATTAGCGTGTCAACGGGTTTAACACATTCAAATAACATTAAATATATTTAAAATGGATCTTTAAGGATATTTCACTGAGTATTTTCTTTGATTTGTTCCACATTTAACAAGGATGACACAGTACGAAAGGAAGGAATATTTAACTGTCAAGAGGGACTCAATTCCTCAAATACTCAAGGACTAACCACAATGTAAAAGCCACAAACAAATTTACATTGTACTTGTATAACTCAGCATTAAATCAAGGATTGCAAGCAACTTACTCCTGAATAACAGGACATAACCGCATAGAACCGCATAGAACCACACACTACACTAGGTAGAGTAGAATAGAGTTGAGTAAGGAAAATATTGTCATGTGCTATTATATGGAAAGGAGCTTAGAGCTGGATCCTTTTGTAAGGATCTAAATTCCGCGTTCCCCTTCACCTTGTGACCGAATCCTTGTATCCTGTGTAATAGAAACAGGTGAGATTCATGTAAGACACAAATATTTGTTGTTAGTTCTGTGTGTGTGTTTGTGTCCTTTCTGCACTTATGCCCTTAATTAAGTCCTTGCATATGTTCGGATATAGTATCCGGTTACAAGGACACTATAGTGTTTTTAGTTTCTTTTGTTAAAACAAAACATAAAAACTGCAGTTTGAAATATTGTTGTTGTTTAGAAAGGGACATTCACCACTATTACATGCAACTAATACCTACTACTAAAAGCTATTGTTCTTATTTTCGTTGTTGATATTGTTACTGAAACAATGGTATCCTGAAAATCACTTGTGACAAGTTCATAGTGTCATCTTGTTGTCCTTCATGTGGAACAACACAAAAATGTCACAGCAATCATAATTCATTTGAATTTAAAAAGGACATCACTGATTGTCCCTTTTATTCACAAAACAATCCCGAAAATCCTTATCACTTCATTTCAGTTAAAAGTTGATTCTAATTCAAGACATAATTTCGAGGACGATTTCACATGAAAGTATGACCGGAACGAAAATAATTTAATAAAAAATTTTAAAAAAGGAAACATTTATTTTTAACGAAGGACTATCCCTTAAGAAGGGAAAATGTGAAAATTAATAAAAATGATGAAAAACAATAAAATTCACATTAACTTAATAAATTCAACAAGTTTCCAAGGGATCACCATGAATTCAGCTCAATTTGATAACACTTTGCTATGAATAATTTTTTTGATAAACTTCATCCTCATTTCAAACAACAAAAACAACAACAAAAACAACACCAACAACAAGAGAAACAATAAAAAATATTTGGTTCTATATCCAAGTTGTATCTTATTCGCAGGACAATGTAAAAAGTTTCTTTCTTTTATTATAAATTGTCTACAATTTCAAATCCAAAAAGTAACAAGTCAAGTTTAGTCCCTTTTTCCGATCCCTTGATCCTTTGAGACAAAAATAAATATCAAGATCAAAACTTTTTTTATTTCGGTATCTTATTTTTGTGGTTGTCAACTGATAGGGATGAAATTGACAAGTCCTTTTACATTTCAACAGACTCAGACACAATCATCGGCAGTGCAGCTTGTTGAATATGGTTAAGGGATAATTTCATTTAAAACCCAGACAACGTGAATTATCCACTATTTTCAATGGGATTTAATTAACATTTTCCTGAAGTTTTATTGAATTTCTCATTTCGGTGAAAATGAGTTTAAATGAAAGAATCATTTTCAATTGTTTACCTATTTTACTGTGCACTGTGAAATATCCTCTGGGTTCATCCCTGCTTCCCTTGTAATGAAAATTCATTCTTTGATAAAGTGAAAATTACACAATTTTATAAGTCCTTGCCTTTGAGGTACAGCAGCAAAGCTGAATGGGATACGAAAATTTTACGTGACACCTTGAAGACGACATCTTGAATCGTTTCACTTTCACTTTCACTTCAACTTCTACTTTTACTTTTAACTTTTAACTCAAATAATCGGATGAAAGTAAAAGTGAAATTTTCGACAGAGTTATTAAAAGTCGTTATCAGGATGGAAGCAATATCACTTAAAAAAGGGAACGTTTTGTCCTTGCTATAGATACACACACACAAACCCAAACAAACAAACATACGCTTGAATTTCAATTTACTTTGAATTTTTTCACAGACCATAAACTCATTTTGGCAAGGCGATGAAAATTGTCCCTATTTTCTTTTTTCTGCTCTTGTCATTTTTCCATTTTGTGTTGAAAAAAAAAAATTTAATATATATTTTTAAAGGATAATTTTGTGCTTATCTTCTATTTTTAACAAAACCACAAAGAGACTTTGTCCTTTCTGGCCACAGGACGAAACAAATTTTAATTAAAGACATCAAAATGAGAAGCTGCATTTAATGAGGATAAAAATTCAGGTACAACTAGAACTGCCCTTGAATGATTTCTGAAATTAGGGATGTTTCTTGGAATCAAGAATTTGCCAAAAATATTTTTCTTATTAAAGACACAGAGCAGAAATCCTTTTTTACATTTTCTCGACACTCGACCCGCAAAAGTATTTTCCAATGCAAATTGCTAATAATTCCATAAACCAAAAGATCAAGTGTCCTGCCAATTGAGGATGTATGTCCTTGAGGCACATTTGTGTTGTGAAAAAATAAATCGAATCATTGTCCTTTCATCGTCCTTACTAACCAAGTCACTGGTTAACCAATACAAAATCTTCATCTACATCCCTTCGATTTGGTTCTAAGGATATTTCAAATATCCACAAGGACATCAAATATGCTCGCACTTAACTTTGTGTACTTTCAATATTTGGCATACGTGGTCATAAACTTTTTCCATCCAGATCCTTTTTCACTCTTGTTTGTTTGTGTATTTGTGTGTATCCCCTTTTCGTTGTGGATTATCACAACGAATGGAAACATTATCCCGAAATATTTATTGAGGTTATTTGGTTATGTTATGCTCTATCGTCAAGTGATTTTGGTGTCACTTCAATTTTAAGGACAATCCCTTGGTTAAAGCTTCTAGCGCATGTCCTTATCGTGCATCAGTTTTTTTTATGATAAAACGAAAATAGTTTTTATTGTCGAATATAAAAAAACACTATACTAAAAAACCAGTTTCTGTTATTAAGAACAATGTTAATTCACTTTTTCCTATTATTCAGGATAAAGGACATTCTGTTCACAAACTCGCAAGTGCATGAAATAATCGACATTTCAATGGAACACATTGAAAATGTTTGTCCTTTCTTACAAAAAATTCATGTAAGAAAATTTAACATGACTTCATTTCCAACTTATTCCTTCACGTATCCTTCAGGATATACAGTTGGTATTACCTGAATGCGTACTTCAACACAAACTTTAACTTTGTAATTCTTATGAGACACAAAATACAAAATACAAGACACACAAAACAAAAAAACTAAATTATGTAAGTAAATTTATTTCGTAATTAGTTTTTCCAAATTAAATGACTTTTCGCATGTTTAAGTTTTAGTTTTATGTTTGTTAAGTTTACGTCTTGTAACTTCAATTACGTTACAAAAGTTGTAGTATATTTTTTTGTGTTTTAATTTCATTGGAATGTTCTTAATACATTTTATTTGATTTTTGCTCATTTCGTGGAGCAACTTGCCTCAGACATGACTCAAAATGCAATGAAATGCCTTAGAATAAATGTGGGGAATTTTCACAAAATCCACAGGAACATTAATTACACCTTTAACCCAGGAATCCGGTAACACGTTTTTCAAACTTTAACCATGTATTCTCTTTTCTTTTCTTATTCGTTTCAAGATTGAGATTCTTATGCATGACGGTTATCAATTGATTTTTATTCTCCTCTTTGTGTGTTTTCGGATTTACGTCTATTTTCATCACTTCGCTTTTCGTCACAATTTTCTTCTGTAGTCGTTCTGTTCTTTTGGTATTCGCTATCGAGGGCAAGTCTAAAGTAGCAAAAGAACTGCACGGACTTACTACTTACACTGGGCAACCTTTTACCAACTTCAGTTGACATTTCAGTGAATAATAAAATTTCAAACAAATTGAAAATGAATTGTATGGCGATCTGGATATTTCCAGATGAAGTTAAAATTAATTCCAGCCATTAATTAAATTTATGTGATTTGACAGTTCTGCTCTACTGATGTGACCAAAAAATACGGCAACTGAATGTCTTGTCGATCATCTGTTCCTCTTTTAAATTCATAGTTCCCATGGATTCCAGATGTATGTAGGAATTTTGCTACTCCTTTTCTATTATTTCTACTTTCCAAGCTACATTAGCACTTTAATGTTCATTAATCTGGCTAATATTTATGTTATACATATGTGCATGTCGATCATACTGACTCGTATTGTTTTCTTAGTGTATTTTGGGATTTACATATATTTTCATGAAGCGTTTGGTAACACTGCTCCAACTTCCTCTTCTATATTTTCTTCAAACTCAACATTCCAAAAAACGTTTCTTCCAAGATTTTCCGATTTATTTCTACTTTTATCACTTCGGTTTCCTCACTTCCGTCGAACAAAATTCCAGGAAGTTAATTTATGTTCCACATAATTTAAACGTGAATGTTAAAAAAGAAAAAAGTGTAATCAATTTATATAGGTACACAAAAAAGAACGTACCATTTCCATTTCCCATTTAAATCTAAGTTTAGCAGAGAATTATTTTCATATCACGAAAAAGGATTTCTAAATCCTATATCGAAGTGAATCAGGTGAAAATTCACCTATACCCAGTTGTAATTTTGAATGATAAATCAAGAATCACAACCATACACACGAACAAATTTAAAAAAAAAAGTATGAGTTTGTACATTCCTGATATTGAAATTGATATTGATACTGTTATTGATATTGATACTGATATTGATATTGAGACATAGAAAATTTATCAGAATTTTTATACGATATTGAACAGTTGTAAATTGTAAAGTCACCTGAAGCACTCGAATTTTTCCGTGTATCAGCTAAAAATAAAACACCAACTAGATATCAGTTACTGTATATTGTGGAGTACTGGTATATCATTTAAAGTGTGTTCAAATTTTCAAATTCAATTAGGGTATTGTTCATGTTACACATTCACCATGTATCTGTTTTATACGCTACATATATGTTATAACACTTTAAATATGTTATCGTGAAAACAGTTTATCATTTTGCGTAAAACTGGGAAAATAACATAAACATTTCTCAAAATACTTATGATAATAAATTATATATCAAATTATAATATATCGATGAATCTTGGATAAAGTTTACACGCGCAAACAAATTGCCTTTGATTTTATATTTGGAGGGAAGTATTCTTGGAAGGAAGAAATATATATTTTTTTTTTCAAAATAATGAAGTTAAACTTTTCAACTAATGTTGAACGTCACAGTTTGTGTTTGAACATAAATTTTAAGAAAGAATTCAATAGACAAAGTGTCTTGTTTTGCTAGGATAAATTATCCCTGTGATTTAATAATGACCATTCTAGGATAACACTTTGATTTTGTGGTATACATTTGTATTGGTTTTGAATGCAGTAAAACCATCGATCAATAGAATGCAGTCATTTTTGGATAATTTATTATTCATATAACGCACCATTAACTAATGGAGATAATAATTAATCCATGTCACGAGTGGATACGTGTTAATTTGGTAGTGGACAAAGGAATCACTTAATCTAGTTTTGATCCAGTCATAATGCACCATTCACATAAAGTCACCGCTTTATCCCGTATAAATGGAAAAATCAATAATATGGGTTCAATTGATTTGACTGGATATTCGGAAGATGTTAAACATTTAAAAAGGATTTTCACACGGAATTTGTGATAATTAGTATATCTTCTGCATGATTCCGTTTAATAAGTCATTAATTCTTTCCGCGTTCATAGGTATATCTACAAAGTCATCAGAAAATCAAGAATACTATATATATACAGGATATCCCTAGTATGTATTTGATATGAGAAGCAACAAAACTTTACTACGTGCTCAATGAAAATTTTTTTCTTCATAAATTTATCATACAAAATCCTGTTTCAGGTTCAGGTTCAAATTCAGGTTAGATACAGATGTGATTAATCACCAAACATTAACCTAAAAATGAGTGATGTAGCGTTGTAACTCTTCAACTCAAAAGTCATTATTCTCATCCATTTTGGTTGTTTATCTTTGTTGAATATTATATAAAAAATAATTTTTAATATAACATGTTTAATATATCACAACACTTTCACGTTCACGAAGAGGTTATACCTAAAGTTTAAGGTTAATTTTTCTTTCACTGTGATAAGAGGGAAAATTTTCAATTGAGCAAAGTGGATACCTTAGCGGGTAATTTTTGTGATACTAACATTTTTTATCCTGATTGTATATTTCCTGTGACACAGGGTAATTGACGGCATTTTCATAAATTAGTCCAAGAAAGTATTCCAAATTTAAATTTGCTGGGAATTACGAATTATGTATACAGAACCTGCATCAGTGAGAAGTGAGTAAGCGAGAAAACTCTTTAAGTGAGATTAAATGCCTGGTCATTATTCTTCTCTATAAGCTAGAAACTCGGGTTAGTGAGAAACCTCCATAAGCGAAAAAGAGATTGCGGTCCCTGGAACTCTCTAGTGGAATTTCCAACGGAGTAGTTGGCAACACTGCTTTTGTAGTTACCTCTCCGTACTGAGATCGTGCATCGCAGAGAGCAGCTGAAGGAACAACAAGTCTTCTGCAGTTAGTTACCTTTAACTTATCCAATTTATAATTCAGTGTAAAAATTGATGATCGTTGGTAAGTCACTATTTCCCAACACAATTTATACAAATTTATCAAAACTCAAGATTCAACTTTGATTTGTTCATTCATGATTGAAAGGATTGCTAATGATTTCGAGGACATAAATGTTTAACAAACAAATGCCACAAATACACCCTCAACTAATTCGACAAACTTCATATCACATTCGAAATGATTTATTATTCAACGTGTCTAAGTGTTTAAGGCTTTTCTGAAACTGAAATTTTAACGAACAAGTTTGTGATAGATTGCGGTTAAATACTTAATAATAGTACAGACGTATGTATGATTTGAATATACAAATTTATTTATTTCATTCACAGGCAGTCAACGTAGTTATTTGTGCGTTTAAAAATTTTAAAAATTGCAGCACTTTTTAAAGTCTCACTCTGGCCGTGACCTTTCAGTTCACCTTTTTGAAATTTAATTACCATTTGACCTTTTTTCGAAATTACTAATTACGAGTGTGAACCAAAAGTCTACACACATACACAAATTTTTTTGTAGAAACGAAACAGTTTCAAGTTGTTATCCTTGTTCAGTAGGAAATGTTGCACTTGATACAGAAAATAAAATGTGAAAAAATAAAAAGTCCATGTGGAAAATATACTTGGAAAAGTGCATTTAAAACTTGCACAAGGTTACATATTTAAAAGATTCACTATTTCAATGTTGGCAAAACCTTCACAAAACCTTTGACACAAACTCAAAGTTTTGTATCAAATATTTTCCATCAAAAACCAGACCGACCGTAAACAGACAGTTGCAGTGGAAATATTTTCACTGGAATTAACATCAAATACAAACGCATTCCAATTCTATGTGACCGAAACTATGTTGAAATATAAACAGGAGATTGACATCCTTTGAATCGTTTTTCAAAGACTCTATGAGCTATGATGTCCTGAGGAAAGTTTCAAGTTCATCGAATTGACATATATCACCTACGTTCTTATATTTGTATTTTGCGTCGTTTAAATGTGACACATATAAGGACAATCTTTGAATACATAAACAAGATACTGTTGATACTTGAAAGTATCAATTTTATCCTTCTTGAAATGCTTGAAAACCATATTTGCGGCGCTTCAAAATTTTACCGTAAATATTATTCAATTAAATCTTAATTGGTGCTTCAGATGCTTACTTTTTCTTCATTAATCCTCCAGGAAGGACCTTCAGCATAGGATGCTTTCAATAAATTCATTCTTGATATGTTATTTTTCAAGATATCCCAATGAATTTTTCGATATATTTCAAGGACACTTTATGACGCGTTCAGACGTCAATTACACGAGCCAGCGGCAACTAAACAACATTTTTCCAGTTTCTTGTCCATTTCGATAATCCTTGAATGGAGAATATTTGAAAAAATTATCCTTAAGCAATTGATTTTCCGAGATATCCACAAGAAAGTTGATAGAATGGCCTTGTGGATACTTTGTGACGCATTCAGACGTCAAATACACGAGTCACCTAGAAATTAGAAATTATTTTTGCCTTTTCGTCCTTTCCCACGCTCCTTGAATGAAGGGTATTTAAATAAATTATCGGTAGATTTTTGAGATATTTTCAAAAATGTAAAGAAATTAAATGGACGCTTTGTGAGGCGTTCTGGCGTCAGCTGTGCGTGTGCATTCGAATTTCGTTTGCATCCCTGAAAATCAGGACATTTTCAACGAACAATATTTTAAAGATATCAGAAGTATTTAAAATTTCACTAATTAATTTTCGTGAATTTTTAAACTTTCCCAATGTTTCCAATCCAGCCACATGTGCACACAAATCCTGAAATTCAAATAACTCCTTAAGAACAATTTTATTACCCCATAAAAACCACGTTGAGCACAGATTGTCAGGATAACGTCAAGACAAGGATCAGTATGTGACTCGACGTTTTAAAAAATTAAATAAATAAATGTCACGTTTTCATACATTGCCATAAACCATGAAATAATAATTAAATATTTATTACTCATATTTATTAGGGATTCACATGATGCAGTGATGATAAAAAAGTGATTTTTCA
The DNA here is from genome assembly GCA_963971475.1 of Chrysops caecutiens. Classification (NCBI taxonomy): domain Eukaryota; kingdom Metazoa; phylum Arthropoda; class Insecta; order Diptera; family Tabanidae; genus Chrysops; species Chrysops caecutiens. The sequence continues at coordinate 78,021,321 of OZ020567.1, read as the reverse complement.
TTTTGAGTTATTGATTTACAGAAGAGCAAAAATATATTATTAACTTTTCTGCCAGTCATGTTGATTCATAAATCACTAAAAAGTGTTAAATAAATTTATATTTTTAAATTTACTTATAACTGCAAAAATTCTTAATAAAATATTCTTTTATTCACATCCAATTTTCAATATTGAAGTAATCGTAAGGATCATATCCTTTTCGTCCTTTTTCCAATATCGCCTTTCATGCGAATTTCAAGCAACATCGAAATGAGTTATGACTGTAAAGGCAATGAGCAAATAAATTCCAACAACAAAAAATTTGTATTCAAGGATAACAAGAAATTATTGAAAAGGACTATATTTTTTCTGCTTAAGATCCAAATAAAGTGATTACACCGCTCAAGGATTCGAACCCTTTTTTTCCATCATATCGCCGCCATCATCATCATCATCATTAGAAAATATTCGCGCAAAATGTAAATTTTTGAGGACATGCCCACAAATACAAATCCTCACAACATATCAAAAAGGATGGGTACGATTCCAACAGCTGCAACAACAAAAGGACGAAAATAATATAAGTAAATAAATTTTCCTTCCAGTTGGAAAACCGAATTTCCATCAGGGAAAATTCAATAGAAATGTATGGCCTAAAAATATTTTCTTTCACAGAAAAAAAATGTCCTTTTTTCCAGGATCTTTCAATGGAATAAATTTATATGATGGAATTATTTTTTTTTTCTCAGTTTTGTTTTTCATGTACACCATACAAATATTTTTTGGTTTGCTTCATTACATCCTTATTTGGTGGAGAAAATGTGAAGATGTCCTGCGACCCGAATGAGTTGTTTTTTCGTCCTTAAAATGCAATTGGATGATGAAGTGTGGAAAATTTGAAATTCACTTCGTAAATATACTCACTAAGCAATTTCATAAATTAAGGACGAATTTGATATAGAGTTTTTGTTATGAAGTACACTAAGGATACTCCATTAGTTCTGCCAATTATACTTCAGAAGGAATTCCTTTAATGAAATGTCTTCAGGTCTTTTCTGTCTAGGTGTCATGGTCAGGATCGTCTCATTTGATTGCAGACGATTGGATCAACACCATGTGCGTTTGTTTTTCTGCTTCTTGATGTCCTGGCCGTGCATGAAATAATTTGCCTGTTAGTGTTCTTTTATCTATGAGTCTCCAGAAATCATTTGGGCTTTCTGATTTAAATACGTTTCCTTCCATGACAATTAAGTCTTTGTGATTCAAACCTGGCCACCAGGACCTCTACTCAGTCTGTGTATTGTACCATAAGGTCCTTTTTATTTGCAAATTTCTGTATCCAGGTGTCTTCAAGGGTCATCCAGCAGGACTGTCCGATCTTCATGTTCATGTCTAGTAGGTATATATTATTTGAATATGTTTCAAGTAGAAGTATTCGTCCTTTTTATTAGACTACTCCTTAACTTTGGTGTAATGGAGGACCACGAGTATCTTTGTTCTTAAGAATCTCCTCCTTGGGGATTCTTCAGAAACTATAAGGACTTTCACATTTCCATGTGTTTATCTCTCAGTGAATATCATTTGAATATGTTGCATGTAGCAAGCGACTTTCAACCATCAGGTCCTTTTGATTGTTATGGAAAAGACTATAAGGCTCTTTTCAGTTCAGATTTTCGTGCTCTCGAGTCCCTCGAAGATCACCAGGATGTATTAATTTTTATGTGTCTTTCTCCTAATGAATTTTATTTGAAAGTCTATAATTTGCATGGGGTCAACAACCTCGAGGGCCTTTACTTATGGCTACTACTCCACATTATTGTCATAGATGGCCATGTTGAAGCCACAACCCGTCTAAATGTCCTCCAGGATCATTAGAACCTTCTCATGAAAATGCCACTCTAGCTAAATAGCTGTTGAATCCACCTCATGTGGATGAATCTCCATTTCTTACCATCAATGATTATAGATCCTTAAAGGATTTAGTAGTTTGCCCTTCTTTCCTGCTGATTCATTCCCACAAAATCCGGTTAGTCCTTGCCGAAGCAACTAGTGTCAAAACAGCAGGAATTTGTCAGGACATGAGTTGCACATTTCATTTTCGTTTGGTCATATTTTTCGTCATACGAAAACAACAAATAAAAAATACAATATGAATTTTTTTCCGGCCAACTTAAGTGACTTTGGGATAATGGAAAAACTATTAAAAGTTTTAGGACATATTTTTTCCCCCATTCGGATATAAGACCGGAACTACTTTAACTTCCCTTTTAAGTTAGCCGGAACCCTTTTCCAATATAAACACACAGTGAGTTCCGGGTTTGTTATAGAATTTAACTATTTCCTGAAATACCTTTTTTGGAATTCTAGGTATCACAGAAATTCGATAAAGGATATTTTTCCAGGACATGACACCTTTCAAGGAGATTGCCCGAAAATCCTAAAAGAAAACCTCTTGAAATCACGTTCAGCGGTGATTCTGGCCAGTAAGGTATCCTTTCATTTAATGACTCTTCCTGGAAAATGTGAAAATCCATGTGCAACCCGATGAGGGAAAAAAGGATTTTCTGCTGAACAACGCTTAAATGTGACAAAGTACGTTTGAAACATATATCAAATTTTTTAGAAACTTTAACAAAAAATTTTTTTTCCCTCCACACATACAGCGACGAACACAAAGTGCGATAGTGTGTGAAAATTCAATTTACTGATTCTAATGGATTTACTGGGTACCAGGATACCTTTCATCACGTGGAAAAAAAGGATTTTAACATCCTGGATGCGTTTTATTGTTCTCATATGAATTATTCCCAACAATTTGATGGTGTAGACGAATTTTTTCCGTTTAATTTTCAATGGATTTTTACTTCTATCCAGATCGAGTATCTATACTTGAAACATTTCCTTTAATGGAAAACTAGTTTTCTGACAAAATTCCTATTTACGGAAAATGTGCATTTTAACGTTATTCGATATTGAGATGAAGGAAATGCAATTTTATGTGCATACATAAATGACAGAAAGTAGCAGAGAAATTCAGCAGATATCTACATGATATTCGGGTCAATATTGTGCGGCACAAAAGCAACTAATTGGGAATCAATCAATTTTCAGAATGATTTAAAATTAAACATAAATATTAAAAATATATTTATTTATTTCCTTCTGAATGATTTTCGCATTTATAAAACATTGGTCTGGAATTGAGGTTAACTCAAATAGCCTTTAGAAAATGAAAATGATAAATGGAGAAATTTAAAGAAATTTAAATTCAGTTTTAGAAATGAAATTCAGTTTTTAATTTCAGTTAAATGAAAAATTACGGATTATTTTACATATAAAGGGATATTGCAAATAAAAATTCTCCCCTGGTATTGACACACTTTCACGGAAAATTGATTGGTCAAACGAATGATTTCTCGAAACAAATAATTATTAGCAATATTTGGAAGTAGGTTTTGTAAATATTATCAACTGCAGACAGCAAGGATTCTAGAATTATACACAACACTCTAGAAAATACAATTATAACCAATCCGTTTTCAATTTTCATTGTTCAGAACGATACACAAGGATATGTACAAGGATATACTGAAGTTTTTGATTATTGTCCTTTTTAGAGTCCTTCACTCACTGTTGATTGCTTCAAATCGATTTCAGTTTTGTAGATAAATTTTCACTTTTACAGGACACAAAATGTTTCCAATTTTGTCTTCTTCAGATTCAGGTCAATGTTCAATATTGCAGTGATTTGAATTGAAACATTCCTGAATTTTAATTACCTCCCCTAAAGGGATTTTCAACTCCATCCCCAATTGGGTGTTTCAATTTCAATAGAAATTTATTTCAATGTTAAAGGCATTGGTTGGAATTTTCAATTTAAATCCAAGTGGGGAATCATTCCTAAAATCATTTGTATTAATTAAACATTACAAAATATCATTTATATTAACATAAAAATATTTTTAATACCAAATTTTGTGTCAAGCTTATCCATTTTTGAGGGTTAGCGAAAACTTAAAAGGGATTACATAGAGTTTGAAATTTCAAAAAATCAATTTTTGTTTTATAACTTTATTCGATAAAACAACACATAGAAAATATTTTGTCAAATTTTTGAGTAAATCCAAGCAAAACTCTAGCAGATATAGCTTTCAGAATGCGAGAGTAACTAAGATGAACACACTGAGTTCAAAATTTCAATCGCGTTTTTCTCAAAACTTTATTTTCGAGTACTTTGGGCACGATTTCGCAATACCTAATGAACCGATCTCATTGAAATTTTGCAGGCTACTTGTCAGTTGATTTATCCAGTGATTGGTCAATGGATTTTAATATCCTCTGATTACACTTCACTTTACAACACGATATGTTATATTGTACATATTTGCTTGTAGCTCTACGAAAATCCAAAATTCATTATATTTTTAAAATTCACGGCTTACAATAAATAAATTATTATACAACTTGAAATGATTCTTAATGAAAATTTGACACAATATTCTTGAAGTATTGTTCTTTAATATGTTTAGTTAATTTAAATATAATGATTCTTTCCTGAAAAGAATTGCAACCTATGTAACCCCTTGGAATAATGGTCCAATATGTGACGCAAATTTGGTTCAATTAAACTCAAACTCACCGTTCTATTGCCTAGATTTTTTACACGACATACTAGCTTTACTGTTTTCCCAACTAATCCTGTAATGTTTGAAGCAACAGTTGTGTCAAATGACGGACCACCAGTACCAGGTGTTGGCTGCTCTTGTAGGAAATCTGTAAAGAATCTTTTCGATGCGCCTTCCAAGGAACCTGAAAAGTATTAAGAGAAGAAATTTTTTATATAAAATATCAACAAAAGCACATCCAATAGTCTTGAATTTTGAAAGTTATTTAACTACACGTGCCATTTGATTTAAATTTTTATATCAACTTTATTGAAAATCCTTCAAAAATTGTTCGATTCACAACAAGACAAACCTCTTTATTTGCGTTACTTACTTGTCCTTAAAAAGTTTATTAGTTCATTAAAGGCAAATTCACAAGAAAAATTGAAGGAATATCTAAATATTGAGATGCTGAAAAAATTTCCAGAAGAAATTGTCCCTCATCCTTTACGTTTTTGACACTTTCTTCCAAGTAAATTTTCTTTTCTAATTTTATTTTTCCTTGTATATCTTCTTCTTATTTTTCTTTTTATGCTAATAAACAAAATTATTGGGAAAATGATTTCATTTTATTTCATATTTTTTGATGAAAATTCTTCTAACTAACAAGGAGCAATCATGGACGATGATTACTAAAAGGGCCAAATCTAATAACACGTGATGACGTAGTGACGTGGCGACAGCATTAAATTTGAACAAGGGCTAAATCACTGAATCACTGAGTTTTGATTTCTCACAAGGATATTCCATGAGAATTTCCACAAGGACAACAATTTTGTTGTTTTTGAAAAATCCTTTTCTTTTATCTTACAATCACGATTAGATGTATTTAAATTTTGTTTGTTGTATGAGTGAATCCTTGATTTCGAAAAATTTTTATTTATTTAGAAAACATTCGAGTTGATACGATGACAAATACCAGCAATTTATTATATACGTTTTGCCTTCATATCCTGATGCCTTGATGCTTTGATAACCTAATGCCTTGATGCCTGAGAGCTAGAAGAATCGCTCGTTTATGGTTTGTGTCATCAATCACATTTTTTAAAAAGAGTAAAATGTTGAAGCAAACATTTTCATGTGAATTCATGGTTGGTGAAGGTATTGGATAAATGCCTATGGGTCTATGATATATGGATATGCTGGAATTTGTTTAAATAATGTTATTAGAATTTTAAAATTTTTCACAACATTTACATGAGTAGAAAATATTTTTCCATGAAACATTTGAACCGGACATCCATTATGGATGACTGGACATGTTTGAATGTGTAGACCGGAAACTATCCAATTTTCATGTCTTGACTGGGAATTTGAAAATCCTTTTTCAGATCCTTACACAACTCTGATATGATCCTGATCCCATGATTGTTGTTGTTCCCGGTCATTTAGCTAAAAATATGACTAATGGTCCTTACACACACTCATGTACTATGCACGTATTTGTGAACATATGTTTGAAAAATTTTTCCAACATAAACATGTTACAATCGCCATATATAAAAGGGATGTATGTTTCACAGGATACAAAATTTATGACGGTCATTAGGACATTACTTGCATTTTCTTCATTAAAACAGTTTTTTTTTCTTTTGTTGTTGTCTGTTGGAATTTTTGGCTTCCTGTGCTTTTATGTCCTTGTCCTTCGTCCATGTTTCTGTATTACCCATGGTCCATTTCGAATACAGGACTTTCATGTGGTTGATTATGTTCTCCATGTCTTCTTTGGAAACGTCTCGTTTTATTTTTGTTTTTGTTCTGGCACGAGAATTCCAAACATTTTTACAAAAGCTTCACATTCCAATCTGCTTCTTCTTCTCTTTACTCCAAAAAATTCCTCCGAATCCATTAGCAAGGATGATGTGGATAATGGTAATGACGATGATAATAAAACGATGATTCGATTCAAACTAAAACCTCCTTGAAGAGAACGTGGTTTGTTACTTGGATTTGAAGTTCACCATTAGATCCTTGGATGGATCTCGTGTGCCATAATGGAATTGAGGTAACAGATGCCACACCATCATCATAGACTGATAATTACGTCGTGAAATCATGAACTGGAATTCACTTCCGTCGAGTTGGTGTCATTAAATTTCATATCGTGACCTTCTGCGAATTTTTATAAGGACTTTTCATAGTGTTTTTTTTTTTTTAAAGGATGTCCTTAACAGCTAATGACCTCATGACAGTCATCTTAAATGACCAACTGTGATTACTCGTAAACCTCAGCTGAATCTCTCTTTAAAAGGTTAACATTCCTATGTGACACATTTGCAAATAACATTTCCGAAACTTGGAGTTATAGCAGTTCAGAATTTTCGATTCATGTTTAACGACAAATTCTGACATTTAGTACGTAATAAAAACGATACCGAAAAGTTTTCCATAAATTTTGATCATTTTCTGGATAATTCTGATATTCGGAATCATTCCGAAAATCAATTTGGACCTCTAATCATGGTAACATCTGGAGCTGTTTTCAAATTCTAACCGAAATCACATCCTGATATTTAATCACACTTCTGGAATGTTGGATATTTCCAAATTTCGGAGTAACATTCGGAGTGTATTTTTATTCTGACAGGCAGTCATCACTCCGAATCATTACCAAAGTGACATTCTTACAATAATTAATTCTGTGGCGCTCATTTCTCTCCTCACTGATGTTTCCGAATTTCGGAGTCACAAATTCCAGAAAGCTGAGCAATTTAAAAAGCACTCCGAAAATCATTTTGGAAAAAATTTGGACACCTTCATATTTCGGAATCACACCAAAGTCACAACAATACATTTGTGATATTTCCGAATTTCGGAATAATTCGTAAAATTAATTTCCGATCTTGGAATCTAGTTTCAAGGAAAATTCACGATATTCCCGATTTCGGTAATCATTCCGAAAGCACATATGTGACTCTAGCTCAGTCTGTACTGAATTCCATTCCGAACAGCAAACACTCCAGCATGTCCACAAGTCCGAATTCTGTCCTAAAATCAAATTTAACTTTTCCTGCCCTTACGTCTCCCAAATTGCTCCGCCATTTTCTGTCATGTCGTCATGGCAAACATTCAAATCCAAATTAATCCAAATTTAGCTATCCCCAAAGACACATGGTCATGATATAACGATGAATTAAGTAACTCTTGTATAACTTTCGAATGGAATTAAATATTATTATTGAATCAGTAGAAATTTGTCGGTTAATCCCTGGGCCATTACCCGAAATTAAGGTTAAGTCTAGTAAGTTTCTGAGGGTGAATTTACAAAAACCACAGGATGTGGGTTTGTCCTTAAAATAAGAAAAATTTTTGAATTTACTCAGAGAAATTTCGAATGAGGGAAACTTTCAGGTGGGATTTTTGAAACCCTTTGGAAAATCTCAGAAAATACATGAGTAAATAAGGATATTCACTGTTATGCCTTCGCCCTCAGACCAGCTATTTCCAAATCAACTCCAAAATCAATATGTGACATATGCATGGAGTTAATGAGCTCAGGTATAGATGGCACTACTCTGAAGACGTTGATGTAGAACATGAAAGGAGAAAAATGTGTAATGCTCGTGACTGGGAATCGAACCGCGGACCTTCCGCTTGCCAGGCCGATGCTCTAACCACTGAACTATCCCGAGCACATTTTCTGTTCCTTTCATGCTCCCATATATTGAGTCGCTACGCGTTTGGCTTAAAGTACAAGTACCTTCAAGCTAGAGTGCAGATCTGCCTACACATGTAACTATAATAAGACATATAAAACGATAAAGTTCAACTTAATCTGTGTTTGTTTTAATAAGAACTCAAACATAACAGAATATTCTATGCATTCCCGTTTAGCAGAAAATTTTCTTACTTTTAGGATAAACAAAATTCCAAAATAACAAAATAATACATTTCTGTTATCCTTGAAAATAAAAATAAATTAAATCCGTAGAAAAATTCATAAGCAAAGTGACAGTGAACATGAATAAATGATCAGGACAAGAAGATTCGGAGTAGGCCTCTAAGGACTCCCTGTCTGTACTTAAGACAATCAAAATCAAAATCAAAAAAACGAAAATGGAAAAAAGTCAAATTTGATTATTTAAAATGAAAAACAAAAATAAAAATATAAAAATTTATTAAACTTCATTTCCATAACACGGAGGGAAAATGTCCTTCCGGAAGTTGTTCGTTTTTATATTTTTCGTTTTTCGCTTAAATGGATTGCCGAGTTTCAAGTAGTTTTTCCGGAAGTCAACATGTTCATGTGCTATTTTATGTATTGAACAAAAAACGAAAAATACAAAACAAAAAATTATAATAATATTAATATAATGAAAAAGGAAAAAATTAAATGTGAAACTTTTCTCATTCAATTGATTTTGATAATATTGGAAAGAAAGAATGTTTTAAACCGGAAGTAAATCGTCTCAGTTGTGGTTATTAGCCTTTGGGCAAACGGAAGTGGAAAAGTTGAAAATTTCATTTAACAAAAAAGGACTTTCCTCATGACTTTTTGGGACATTCTGTTGTCGCTCAATTTGAGACGACTTAAAATTTATTTTGTTGAAAGAGGAAAAATTGATCAATCAACTTAAGAATTTACTTAAGAAAATGAATTTGTTTACAAAGGATAAGGGACATGTTTAATATTTCAAAGGAAATTTAAAATTTGAATTTTTGAATTTTTGAAATTTTTCCAATTTTCGAAATAGCATTGGGGACTTTGTGAAAATTGTTAAATTTCATTTTGAAATATTCCACCGTGACAAGATAAATTATATTTGCATGTTATTATCACATCATCATGTTGCGGATATAATGAATACAGGAATACATAAATACACAACTATACACAAATACATGGAGATAAATCTCTTGAGAATGATGATGATGTCGATGTCAAAGGTAACCCCGAAATGAGGAAATGAGGGAATGTCTCTTGAATCGACTTTAATTATTATCACTCACAGATTTGGTAATTTCAAAATCATAGACACACTAATACATAATAATTATTTCGTCTTTTAACCGTGTCATGATGTCACACAAGCTAACATACACTTATACAGAAATCCATGAATATATGTTATATCATGTTTTATCCGTTGTCGATTTGAGGCAAATCCTTAATTTAGTTCACCTTAAGAGCACTGCTGTATTCCTGTCTGTGCATATCCATTGTGGATATGTTATACTTTATCTAAATCCTTATTTAACCCTTTACATGTACATACATTTACACATACATTCAGTCATGAAACAAGGATAAAAGTTTTTGTTAAATTTCGTTGCCTATTTTCATAATTCCTTTGAACGTGCTGCAAAGCTTCTGATTTTATACCAAAGGTTTGTGTGGGTTTTTGAGGATAAGGATAAACCTTATTTTATGTTAATGTCCTTATATTTTCCTTGGAGTTCACATGCACACTTGCAGTGTGTGATTCGTTGTAAATGAGTTAAGAGTTTTTGGAGGAAAATTTATTACCAAAGTTTTGTGTTCAGAAGAAAATTTTTATGTTTGGGGATGAAGGATTTGTTTCAGTTATATATCAATATCTACAATTTCTTGAATGAAATCATAAGACTCAGAACACTCACAAGGACATGCTTAAACAATGACTTGTAAATCACGCATTTGATAAAATTTTCAAATGAATTATATATCAAATGAAAGCTTTAAGTATCTTCAACTGATACCAGGTTATAATATTCAATCACACGAAACATATTTCAGTTTATCAAGAAAAAACTGTAGCAACTATCAACACATTTTGGAAATAACATGAAATTTCATCAGCCATTCCTTGGAGATTTAAGAAACATTTGCAAATTCTTATATATCAGTTTAAAGCTTAAAATGTACTTAATCGCAGTCAGTTGCATTTGTTTGGATAAGTTTGAAAACTTTTGAGATATCACTAAACAACCAGCGGTACGAAGATGGTAGCTAACATGATCCAATCCTAGCTAATAAGTTTGACATCTATGGGAAATATTTAATATAATATATATCAAATAAAAGTATGTATTAAAGACCAGGATATCATAAATAATTATGAAGTTATCTAGAACAAACTATCCCTAATAACTTTAATATTCGGGAAAAACTTTGAATATCTTGCAAGTTTAATGGAAGGCACAAATGTATTTAACAGATATCAGGTACTACAGTTGTGATATACAAAACATCTTTCGAGATATTGTCACTGAAATGCCAACCAAACGAACGCAAGAAACTCATAAATCATTTATTATAGCTACACCAACCTGATATGATTTCGATAAGAAAATGTACATGTTTTCCACATCCTTATCGATTATAATAGCGTTATATGTTAAGTAAAGCGAGAGAAAAACACCAAACTTGACAACGCCTACATTTAAAAAGGACATTTTAATATGCAAAGTATGTTTGATGCCTTGAAAGGAAAATCGTTATGGAATGGATTACATCTTGAAGTACCTGTATTCCCTTTATTTCATACTTGTCTCCCCCATTTTTAAATCTTGTTATGCTTCTCCTTATTTATTCCTTAAAACGTGCTATGAATGCATCAGACGGATTTGATAAAATATATAAAACTACAAAAATGTATTGACAAAAAATTCGATGCGCCATTTAATCAGTATTGTTGTCTTGTCCTTGTCCTCGAAGCAATAACACATTGTCCTTGTTGAAACTTTTTGAATCCTTAAAAATATATTCTACAAATTGCAACTTGTGGCTTCATGCCACACAAAATGTCTTCAAATGGTAAATCCTTAAAATATCCTTTATTGTCCTGGTTGATGTTTGAATTGTAAATGACTCATCATAGACACGAGATATTTGTGTTCTGTCATCATATTCATCTTGTCATTGTCTGTATATCCTGACAATCCTTGTCGACTTCTATGTCACAATCTAAATTTAATGAAGGAACATTTTGTACTTATTTATTTATTACATCCTTCCTCTCACATACACCGAATTGCTATCCTTTGATTTGTCACAGCAAATTTACACTAATTGTTTTGTTAAAATTTTAAAATCAAACTTTTGTTGTTGATTAAAATCACGTGGGAATGTCCTTTAAGGATTCTTCAATAAATCAAATGTATAAAACGGAAATAAAATTATATAGAAAATCCGTGAAATTGATTTAAGGGATAAGAATAAATTCAAAATTCCTCAACTTATTTAAGATATCCTCAAAGGATATTTACACAAATTCCTTTCTATGTATATATAAGTAACATGTGATTCTGATTTAAACGTAATTTTCAGTTTCTTTCAATGGAATTGAAGTAGATTTCTGTTCGTTTGTTGTTTACAATCAACTTTTACAAAATTTATTTGAAATGCATCAAGTGTCTAAGAACGAAGACAGGGTTTTATCCTTTAAACAGTTTTACTATTTGCAATTGACAGCAGCAACAACAACAACAAGAATGCATTTCTATGCAGTCCTTAATTCGAGATGAATTCCTACGTGAGTGTTAGGGAAACATCTTGGGGAACGTCTTAATATCCTTTTAAAGGTGGAAAATTTCCAAAAGGAATATAGACGAATTGTAAATAGTTTCGTTCAGGATAACATGTACGTTATATTGTATGATGCGGTTTGAGATGGTTTTATTTGATTTTCCTCCCTTGCATCCTTGTTTCGCTCCCTGTCGCTTTTTCAATTGAAAAGCAAAATCATTTTAACACTTAACAATTTCCTAGTGCCGTAATTAGTTTGTAAGACATACAACTTTGACGCAGATTTGTCACTCTTTCAAGTCATCAAGGACTCTTCACGATTGTGAGGCATTTCAGAGAAGACATATTAAGGACAACAATTCTATACACTTTGATAGGGACATGTTGAATAGTGGTTTGGTTTCAAGTTCAGGAAAGTTCTCATAAAGGATATTCAGGAAGTGTTTTCCATCAATTGGACCTCATTCAGCTTTAAGGGAAGATCCCTAGATGCTTGTATTGTGGCTTCGTCTGAAATTCAGGAGAGTCTTCAAAAATCACGATCTCTCCATTAACTGATACCGAATTTTAGTTTTGAGTAATAGAGAGAAAAGGATCTTCCTCCAAATCTTTGAGGAAAAGTTTCACATCCAAGGAAGCTTTCCAAACTTCTGGTATATATTCACTCCCCAGAGGAGGTATGATTTCACAAAAGGACTATTTGCAAACAAAACTAACTCATTGATTGCATCAAATTTAAATGCATTTGCATTAAACGGTCACAAAACAATCACAAATTCCCGAATGTCGGTAAAGTTGAAAATTGAGAAAATAAACAAAATTCAAAAAGTACTTCTGGGACAAAATCCAGATTCAATTCAACAATTGTCTGTGTCCTGTTTGTGTACATGAGAATATCCCAGCTAAAGGCTTAAAGATAACATGTAATACAATTTGAATATTCTATAACATGTACAATATCATATAATAGTTGTTTCTTGATATGCTACTTATGTTAAGGTGTTCCATTCGTTAAGAATTCATTGCACACAAATACAAAACTAAGTCAATTTCAGTAAGTGTTATTGTTGTGGTTTTAGCTTGTGATAATTTCAAATATCACATTCTTTTGGTTTGCGTGATGTTGTTGCATACGATGCAGATTGTACATACATATGTATGTACATATATCATGAAAGTAAATTTTATTTATCTCGAGGGACAAACAGGATACTCTCAAGAAGGATTCTATAAATCCTTACATGCAATCTTTTATATTACAAGGTTAAGTGCTATCAGTTTTATTTAACGTTCTTAGATTGGTATGAGATTCGAATGGACCAAGGGATACATATGTCTGACTGGCATTAGGTAGTCCAGCTATCGATAACATGTACATGTATTCTACAAGGATAATAGTATATCACAAGTGATATTGCGTTTTTAAATAAACCTTTCGATAAGCATCATTCCGACAAGGTTGTCTGGTTTGTGTTTTATAGTTTTGTTCCAATCATGTGTCAGGGAAATGATGCACTTTAACTGCATTGGAATTTTTCTTATTTCAACTTCAGTGATTTTGTGATAAATGTGACAAATACATACATTATTCATTTGGAAAAATAAAGACCAGTTGTTTATGATTCATTCTACAATTGTCCTTCAATAAATTGAAATATCAATTCAAATAAAAACACGATTCAATTATCCGTTAGAGACAATTCCAAGGAAATTTTTATATAGGGACAAATTTGTCCCTAATAAACTTTAAAAGAAGGAAGCTTCCAGAAAGATTCTAATGAATCCACATGGAACTGTTCCTTTTATGTTGATTACCTACGAAAATTCAGGAAAATAAAAATAACTTTCTAAGGAATTTTACTTCGTCCTTATTTACTCGTATTCTAAAAAGGGATCCACATCTACCTCGAATCAGAACTATCCCCAAAACAAAATCCCTTTAAACGAAATACTTTGGATCGTAATTAGGGAAGGCTTGACACTTGAACTTCTGTGCCGAGGCATTTGTGGATGTCCCCGAAACTGGTTTGAGGGATAAAATTTCCAAAATTCCTTTTTGATGGATTTTTGTCCTTTATTCTGTACTCGAGGGTATGGTAAAGTGTATGACCGTAGGGAATAATAACGATTCCTTTAACTTGTATTAAGATGATGATAATGGCATACATGGAAGCGTTTCGGGGGACTGAGGGACATGTTGTTTTTGTAATTTTTGTTAAATTTCGTCCTTAAAATTTGAAATGAAAGGATCAAAAGAAAAATTCAGCCCTTCCGTGGTTGAGGTGGTTTTAGTCCGAGAAATTGTTCACTGTCATTTCGAAACATGTTCTGGAACTCCGAAAAAAGGAGCATATCCTTAATTTTTCGGACACATTCATTGTATTCCGAAAAATTTTTAATGTTTCCGAAATTGTTTTCCTTAAATTTTCGGAAAAATTTAATGTGTGAGAATATTTATAACATCAGTCCGAAAAATTTTCCATGACTCCGAAAATGTAAATTCATCCGAATTTGATTGAAATTGAAATTGGCGTGAATCCTGCCTTTTTCGGACAAATTCCTTGTGGCAGGTTATGTTCGGATTATAGCTGATTTGATTCGGAATGAGATAAAACAAAAAACACGAACAAGAATAATGTGATATTTGCAAGGATATAGATGGTGAGTGATATTAATATCAACTGCACAGCATAAAATCGTCTCAAGGATAATAAAAGTGGCACTAAAGAATTTACGATGAATAATGGGGTGCGTTCGTTGTCTGTTTGAATTTATATATTTTTTGCTTGTTTCCTTCGCTTAATTCACCGAAATTCGGATTGTCTTGGTTTTCATCATTCGGACACGTTTTTATTTCATTATCCTCGGAATTTTGCTAAGAATTATTTGTATTTCTTTTCGTAAAAGTAAAATTCCTGTTTTATATCATACTACAATACATATAATGTCCTTCATTTCATATCCCCATTCATGAAATGATTCTAAGCCCTTTTAATGTGTTTGTGAGCTACTAAAGTAGTTAAGTGAAAATTCCTTGCACAAGGATTTATAATATTTATTAGAATCAGCGCCATTTCGTCTCCTTATCAAGTAAGTTAATAAGAATGAATTAAAGTCAAGGAAAAATTCATTCTACTATACTATTAAGTTATTATTATTATGAGTATTTTTTGTCGTGTTCTCTTCTTGTTTTATTTGTTTTTGTTATACAATATTTAATTTCACTATAAACTTTTTATTCTAATTGATATTGTAATATTCATCTTAACACAGAAGTTAATATTGTTGTGTCTGTAAAATGTTACCATTGCTAAATTTATGAAGGATACACTGAAAAAAGGGATATTCCAAGGACCGTAAATTAATTCATAATTCTAAGTAATTAATATCCTCATCCTTATAAAACATAAAACAGCATGAGTTATGTATTTAGAATAATTTTCAAAGATGTGATGTGTTGCTACTATAGTATTATGCCTAGAAAGAAAATTTATAGATGAAATTCAGGACGTAAATTTCAAATATTCAAAACTAATTTGTTTGATCCCTTTACCCATTTCCTCTTCCGTTTTAACCAAGAAACATTCACAGACTTATACTTGTATTCTTCAACTTATTGATTAACAAAACTTTAATATAAATTTAAGTGATTTCTTTAATATAACTTGAATTATAATTCAAAACTTTGAAAATTTTAAACTTTGAAATTAAGCGAAAAGGTTCATTTTATGGCGGATATTAATTATGAATGAAGGAAATCATTAAGGATCAAATTTGATGAGATGCTATGGAAATTTTCGTTTAGTAAAACATGAAATTAAGGTAATAAAATTTACGGATTTCACTTCAACCAAGTGTTTACATTGAAATCAATTATATTTATCAATTTCAATTTAAAATAAATTAATTAAAATGCATTTTATGATATTATCATTTTTACAAAATCATTTTTCATAAGATAATGTCCTGTTTCATGGTAGAGAAGTCACCAACAGGAAGAATATGAGACATGAAAAATGGTATAACATTTTAAAAAGCACTTTCTCTGATTTAATCCAGTCTAAGAATGAGACAAAATGAAAACGATATATATATATATAAAGGATGTCGTTGCCATACATTCATCATAACATAATCCTCGCGAATTTCTGTGTGTGATTACATACAACTAAAATGATATACAAGATAGTTTTGTTTATAACAGTGATGGAATGATTTGAAAAAGAAAAAAAGGACAACAAGAAAATATGACAAACTTGTCTCAAACGAAAACATTATCAACAAAAAGGATAACAGATTGACAAAAAGGATAACTGCAAAGAGAAACGAAAACATTGAAAATGGTAAAAGCGGAAAACTGGCAAATCCTTTTTTGTGTTTTATCAGAAGTCAAAAAGTTATTTGAATTCGAAAGTCACAGTCACAGTAGGGAAAATGTCCTTAGAAATTATAAAGGAATGGAATTTTTTTGTTTTGCTTTTTAAAAAAGGAGAAAGTCCAAAAACACACACACATATCCTGGTACACTTCCTGAAAAAGATGCTTGTCTAACTGTACGCCATTTTTCCGAGGATTATATGCAAAAAAGAAACAGGAACAAAAATTTGTTTGCAGTTTTCTTTGTATTTTTTTTTTTTTATAAAAAAAGGACTCGTCCTTAACAGGACAAAATTGTAAAGAAAAATTTCTCAAGGATTGGTTTGACATTTTTATTAGTAATTGAAACTCAGCACTCGACGGCTGCTTGTGACAGGCTTCGAAATTTTTTATTTTAAAATAAAAAGGACTTTATTGTCCTTATATATTTTGTTGTCTTCCATATTTTGATTATTTTTCAATATTTTCCAGAATTTAAAATTGACAAATGCACGTTAATCATAGAATTACGTTAGAAAGGAGGCACGACTTAGTGAGGCGGTAATACTTTGACCAGAGTTCCTTGCAAAATAATGAAGTGTCCTTGATAAAATGACGAGAACATGAGCGTGTCTATTTGGGAGCCAGTGCGGCTTCAAAACTCCTCGACTTTAATTCAAAAAATGTAAGGACTCGCCCCTACATCTGGGGAACATATGCTTTTGGTTAAGCAGTTCAATGAGTTTTTGCGGATAAAACTGAAAAAGTTGGAAAGGATACTTCAAAAATTGTCCTTAAAGTGTTGAAGAACTGTCCGCGTTACTAGCACTTTCAATTCCATAATAGTTGTCCGTTTTGTAAATTATGCGGTAAATTAATTAAACCAAATTATCTCTTATACCACATAGATAAGGAAGATATTTAAGAGAGTTATTTGATGACTTCCAGACATTCTTCCAGTCATTTGCCATGAATAATATCACCAGCACAATTGCATACATTTATATTTGTTTATCTTTTCCTCATTCTGTCCCTATTTGCATGCAATACAATGTTTACGATCCCTTTTACTTTATAGCTTTACTAATTACAAACTTTGCACAATTACCTAAAACCATCCTTAAGGCAAACATCCAAAGATTCCCTTATTATTATGATACATTGTTGAAATGAAAATATTCCAACAAGAGCGATACTCAATTTTCTTGAGAATTTTCTAGGCACAAGAGGTGGAATACGGCATAGAGGAAGGGGATAAAGTCAAAAACTTAATGTTCATTTGTATTTTTAAGTAGATTTTAGAATGCAAATTCAAACACAAACGAAAGTAATTTAAGATGAAATTGCCCGAATAAAAGTTGAAAAATATTTTAACTGTTTGAAATGTATTCAAATGAATTCAACAAATTTTTTGATAATTAAAAACATTAAACAACAACAAAGACATTATAATAAACATTTTAACTCTAATTTTAATGTTTGTTTTATAAGATATCTTATAAGATATTGTCATGTTCATTTGAAGAGTCGTAATTTTTTTTATTACTGACCACTTCCGTTTCACATTCCTTACTTCCATAGTGTTAATGAATTTTGTTTTTAAGACAGAATAATTTATTATTCTTGAAATTTATATAACTGGTTGGATGATGTGTTTATTTATTACACAAATAATTGTAATAAGGAAACTTTGTGTCAGTCAAAAGTGAATCTTTTGATGGGACGGCGCAACCCTCAACGTGGGAACAAACTATTCTCGGCATCTTCTCTTTGTGCGGATGTTCGTAAATTTTCTCTATCTCATTCTTTTGGGATAAGTAACGTAACAGATTTTGTGAGCCCGACTAGGTGAATCTGAATCTGAAATTTTTATTTTTTGACATTTAACTTATTATTAGTTTTATTTAAATTATTCATACACCGAGCTAATATAATTAGTAATACTGTATTTGTCAACGATAAATAATATGTTATTTCTATATTAAATGACAATATACTTTGTTATTGCAATTTGACAAAAATTCTAAGAAATTTTTTCTGCAAAAGACGCTCAACATTGCACGAACTGAAGCACTTTATCCACCATTGATACTGGTGTTACGCTATGTTATAAGTCCAACAACAATAATAACTGCAACAGCAGCAGCAACTTTATGATTCTTATATAGTGGTATTAACTGCAATAGCAAAAGTAGTAACCACTGAAATGAACCTTGTAACATTGCCATCAAAAATTGTACAACGATCAAATATTTTTCGTTCTTCTGCATTCTCTCTACGGTTTTCTATTCTTTTTCTACATCAATTTTTCCCCGGTTATTTTTTCCCAGAAACCTCTTATCCTTTGAATTGCTACAAAAGCTACAAATGACTATGATTTTACTTTATCCCATCTTGTTTAGTATTGCAATGTTCAACTTACGAAATTCTATAGAAGATTGTAGAAATGCTATAGAGACGTCAATTCAATGTGAAATTGTAATTTTACAAAATCCTATTATACACGAATTCATTGGGTACGTTTTGTCGAAATTGTCTGTAACGTTTTCCACAGAAACTTGATTTTGATTCTGCTGTAGATCTATTTGATTATACTCCATTGAAAAAATTCCCTAAAAAATGTGTTAGCTAACATTGAGAAGAGTTAGAACAATTAAGTTTCTACTTCTTCTACAGCACACGGATGTAAACGATGAAATTTCAATTTGAATTTTTACTCTCTACATTTTCCTGAGAAGGTATAACACTTCTCTACTTCAAAATCAAAATCAACAGTTTGTAATTAGGACGACTTTATGAAACGGAAATTGTATGATTTCCTCCTTCAATTTTTTCTTGTTACACCACCGGATGTGGTGAATTTCATGTTTGGACAAAATCAAACTTTTTCATTCATTCCACTTGTTCTCGTTCTTGGACATCTGTGTGTCGAGTTATCGTTGATTGGAAAAGTTCTTCTATCGGAAACGTCGCTATTTTTGTTATACAAGTGTTGAAAATTTTTACATCTTAACTTTATTACATATCTACTCTAATAGATTTGTTCTAGCTTCCCGTTATTATTCATGAAGTCCTCTTTGGCATTTTCCAACAAATTGAATTTTCCTTATTTTTTTGAAAACTCTTTCACTATTTTAATATAATATATGTCAATTTCATGTTCCGAAAGTTAATTCTTTCCAGCGCGAAAAATGTCTATTATGAGTCATCATCATGAAACACATTCGTACGCCACTGTTTGGTGTGGTTTGCTGAAATTGCAAGCTGATTAATTTTCCAGAATCTCCTTCGTCCATTCTTCGTCATACATTACAGTGGGAGACATTTACAAACGCCAAAATTTATTTACAGTGGGAAACATTTTTCACAATCACACGTAGCAGATTGTTAATCAAAATTGATTTCTTATATGAAGAAAGCATCCCTCCCAGTTCATTTGAAACTCAACATTATCAACATAAAACTTGTTGCTCTATTCAAAATTGGTCACATAACTTTTATTAATGATAGATAAAAAAAATTAAACTATATAACACGTAGCTGGTATTAAAAGTACAAAAGAAAATAATTATCTCAAGTAGATCTAAATGAAACCACAAAATCTACATAGAAACACGTTTAAATAATGCTGTAGATGATGTTGGTTACAGAAGAAAAGGGAAATTTTCCCATGTTCATTTGAGTATAACAAAAATCATTAGCCGTAGATAATACAATTGCTCTACACATTTATATGAATATCCTTTCTACAGCAGATTTACAAAATTACCTTATATTAATGATGCTCAAAACGGTGAAATTTTAGTGTCTTCTATTGTGTGTGTGATAATGTATATGTGTGTATTGGAACATTTAGACAAAAGCCAGATAACTTCAACAACTACTAATCATGGTTAATTCTGAATAACATTATAAAACCCTTTACCACTTCTTCTGTCATTTCGCGTTATACACACATACTCAAACGTGTATTTAGCTGTATGTTTCATATATATATATATATCTCAAAGGACTTTATATTCATGAGCTACTCGTACATGACTTCCTGACTGCTTTTGATTTCCACACTAAACGGTGAATTCTAGATAACGCCAATCGACTCGTTGTAGCTATAAGCTATAAGCTATAAGGTTTAATCCTTTAGCTATAAAACCATATCAAGTTTCTTGGTTGATATGACACTTTAGCCTAACCGCTATTGGGTTATGATTTCTCACATTATCTGAGGATTATGGGATAAAGTTTAAATTTCAGTGAATGAAATTAAGTTGTAATATGTAATTGACCTGTTGTCCTGAAATCTTTGACATGTAAACATAAAATGTTATTGTCCTAAAAAAGTTCCCATGGTAATAAAGAATGAAAAAATTTCAATAAAAATTTTGATTTAACCCACAAAATAACAAAAAATTCATTAAAATATTGAACAAGCAATAAAAAAAGGATTCGAATACAATAAAGGTTTCCTTAACAGGCGAACACCTTCTGCAGTCAATTTCAGTTTAATTCAACTCACTTGTCACCAGAGGATTTACCACTTGACAGATTTGCAATTGAACATTAAAGGATATCAATAAAAAATATAAAATGAAAAATAAAAATCGAAAGGACATTGTGCCAAGTGAATGTGATATAAAAACAGAATACTAAAAAAGGGACGAAATAAAATGAAAAAGGTTATTCTCGTAAATGCAGTATTTATTGTTACTGAATTTTGCGATCCTTGAATTATCCTTGAGTTCTGTTCAGTTTAGTTCACCTTTAATCTTTTGGCATTATAACAGTATTATTGTTATCATCATTATTATTACTATTATTCTTATTTATATTATTATTTTTATTTTTATTCAAAATTATCATTAATTTTAATTAAAAATTATATTCAACAATGGTACATTTGTTACTCGAAACATAAAATGGATAAAAAGGATACCATAAAAATAACGAAACAGGACACTTTCGTCGGATGTTCATAAAACAAAAGTGATCAGTTTAGCTTGAAAATTTATAGACTAATAATTTTGTGATATACACGTATATAATATTTATATAACTCAATTCAAGTGTCATAGGGTAACAAGAACAGAATGATCCTTGTTTATTTTATTAAATTACTAATTTCATGATGCACTCATTTTTACACTTTTCAACTTTGAACATTATTTGTCCTGTAGCTATTCGGAAAGATATCAGGAAATTATCAAAGATATTATCCTTGGTAGTCCTTGAAAAACGACAAATATACACTACAACGTCACAATTACATTTTTCTCTTTTATCCTTGCTGTTTCTTTAACACTTAACGTACTTTCTTAGCATATCCTTTTTATATGTTTGCTTTGAAAATATCATTACAACTTTTACGAGTGCTAATAGGATCATTTAAGTTCACAATTGCCTTGGGAAAGGCAATTCAGAAGCTATTAAAGGATTTCGTAAATCTTATAATGAGCAATTGCTGAATTTTATGATTTATTAGGATACTTTAAGGACGAGAATGAAATGTCCTTTATATTTTACTGAGAAAAAATTATTCATTCTATAAAGGTGTAGGTTTGTATGTGGGTTTTTGTTTGAAAAATAATTTTTAATAACAAAATTGTAATTTCATGAACATCACTTTTATATTAATCAAAGGACATTATTGTCCTGTCTATTATATCATTCTACATTTGGTCATTTACATAGAAGAATCAATATATTATGAGTTTCTCTTTAACAAAGGGACATCCAGAATGTGAGGGCATTTGAATTTATTTCGAAACTTTGTCGTTTCAAAGGATATCAACCAACGAACTAATACTCAAAATGAAACGTGCTACTATCAAATATTAATGTGATATCTAATATAAATTCTCTATAACATTTTGTCGGAAAGTATATATTTGTTTTTTTGATTTTGTGATTTACATAAAATATAATATAAACAATACTACAAAAAGTAAATATTTTCTACAATGTTCTACAAGTTATATAATTTGATTGATTCCTTGTTGTTATGATAATGATATATTCATGTACAGTGTATCGTTAAATAATAAATAAACAATATGATTTTTTGGTTGTCTTCATGTTGTTATTGTTGTTCAAATAGCACTCACTACAACAAGTGTAGATAATGTGCTATCAAATTGTACATTGATATTAAACGCAACAACACTTGAAGCACGTGAGTGTTATTCACAGTCATATATAATAATAATCGAAAAGAAAACATTCTTTTTGTATATTGTATATTACACAACCATCAAGTACTCATACTTCTTCTCTAATATATATTCATTGAAAATCGATATTTTATCGAATGCTAATATATATAAAAAATTTTCTTTTCCTTCACTTTAATAAACATTGACATGACAATATGACACGTGCGACATTATTTTTATTTCCGTGTGTACAGGGTTGACATTTTAAATTAATAGCATTACTTTGTTTCATTTTGTTTTGACGGTAAGGATACAGCAGAAATCCCTTTTAAATTACAGAGACCAAATTTTTGGTTTGTTAATTTTTCATGAAGAAGAATGTTTCTTACAATAACCATATTTCTCAATATCCTTCAATTTGTCCAAAATGTTTAGTAATAACTCAAGGAAAATGTTGTTGTATTCCTCTTTGGCTTCCTCGCTATCTCGTTGCACAAGACAAAGAAATGCAATCGGGTTTTGTTATGCGGGCTGATACGGGAATTGTGAATGCTCAATGGAAGAGGAACTAACAAATAATTCACCACTCCTCCATCAGTGGTTGACCAGTTACTAACAAGATCAACACGAACCCTACTAAATGTCAAGAAAGTTGCAAAATAAACAAATGTCACAAAGAATTCCAGAATTCAATAGCAAGTGATACTCTTAAGTGTATCTTATTGATCAAGCATAATTCCATAATGACTGGCATGTACCCTTCAAAGGAGTTATTTGACATGATTTCGAAACTCAGTGATTAGTGATGTTTATCCTCAATTAGAGTACTAGAATGTGAAACGGATAAATGTTGACCAACATTTTCACATGGTTCCCACATCGTTAGTATGATCGTTGCCATAATCCACCACGAATAGTCGTTCTCACAAATAGGTGTCAGGAAATATAATTTCTAACGAAATGACGTGTGATTATAACTTTATACAAAATTAACAGAATCATTTTGCTAATTGGCCGTTAAATTTTCTAAGAAAATTGACTTGTCAAAAAAATCATAACACACATATTCAAGATGTGATTCTTGAAGAAAGTCATCTTGAGTTAAATTGAGTACATTGTAAACGTTTAACTAACACACTCAAAATGTATTTTATATCCTTGTTACAAACACAAAACACTTAACTTGACAAGTAATGTAAGGATGAAGTGAAAAATAATTTGCATACTCAAAGATTCTGTTGCTACTGCTACTTCTTGTTGCTTGCTCCTTGAGAAAAGGGAACTTTTGCTGATGTAAGGATACCTTGCATTTTTCACAAACAAAAAACGAATATACTACATAACGTTACTAACTTCATCATACTCACAAAGCTAAAACATTGACGGAACTTTCTTCAAGGTAACGTTCAGGTATACGGTATACCACAATTCCTTCTTAGTGAACATCTTAAGGAAATCTTAAGAAAATCGTAAGAAAATTCAGATTTTTCTTTGTGAATAAATTGAAATATCTTCGTGAATGAATGTTAACGAAAAACTTATTTTAGTTTTCATACAAATAGACAGACACAAATACAAACATGTAAATGTATCAAATATATTATATTATATACATATGTATTATACAAAAGTTTTCCATTAGATTGTAATGATATATTTTTGTTGGTTTCATTGTTGTTGCTTTTGTTTTTGTGGGCGAAAATGGAAAACTTAATAAAACATTTTCCCAAAAGCATTCATTCAATTACATAATATGTGAACACACACAATGATGATCAACATGGACTTGGCATTATTATTTCAGCATGTGTTCCCTGTTTGAATCTATAACCGTTTTAGAATTGTTGTTGTTATTCTTTCACACAACATAACAATCACAGATACTCAAAGTTAATAAAACTACCTAAATTGCTAGTATGTATTTATGTATTATTATCAAAATATCAAAATATCAAAATTTCTAGACGCAGAAACGCAAGTGATAATGATAGAGAATTCAATAAAAATTTTATTATATTCATTATAACATATATGGAATGTATCCTGTTCACTGAGTAATATAGAAAATATTTCTGTCAAATATTTACCTCATATGCTACTTAATTCATTCCATAAGACGTTTGTCTTGGAATTTACGAAATTAGACATTCCATTCATATTTGAATTTTTATCATGAATAACTCGATTCCAATAAGGTTAACCAACATAATAATGATGTGTTTGGAATCCTCATCACCTGTTACCAGTGCCTTCTGCATTTCGATTGAATAGCACATGACATCTTCAATATCCTTGATATCCTTTCAACTTTTCTCAACTCGACAGTTTTCGTAGAGACGAAATGAGAGAGACATTGTGACTTTACCAAAAAAAAACACATTACACCAATACCACTAAAACTCACTCTGGGATATGTTATACGTATACCAAAAATTTTACGTGGATATCACTTTTTCAACGATAGCTTAATGTGTTTGCTTAAAGTTTGGCGTCAAGTTGCTGCCTTTGGCGTGTAACCCCCAGTAAACCCCATTTTGCACATGTGTATGTACTTGTATTTGTGTGACATTTAATAAAGAATCAACAATTTTGTGTCCCTCAAACCAATATGAAATGTAAGCTGTACTTGTGTTCAAGATGGAAGTGTGGCGACTCAATATGTGAGGAAACATGAAAGGAACAGAAAATGTGCTCGGGATAGTTCAGTGGTTAGAGCATCCGCCCGGCAAGCGGAAGGTCCGCTGTTCGATTCCCGGTCACGAGTATACGACATTTTTCATTTTTCAGTGGTTAGAACGTCCGCCCGGCAGAAGCATTATTCAATTTTGAATCCTGAATTACAAAATGGGGCTTTCTTTCGAGGAAAATTCTGGCAAGCTGGATGGTCGCTCAAGAATGGTGGCTCAAGGATCCTCAATCATCGAGGATCATCCATGACGGTCTGGGATATCTCGTTCATGGTTTGCCTCCATTTATTATATTATATTCTATATTTATTATATTCCATTATCTTGAAAACTCTGTGAATGATCCTTAAATGATCCGTCTCTGGATCTCCATTCTTCGTATAGTGAAATCGACTCCCCACGTCAGGATTTTTATTGCAATGATGGCTGTGCATCTCCTGTGAAAGAACACTCATGGTAAGTGATCATGTCCAACAGTGATCATGATTCCTATACTTGAAGGTAGATTCAATCAGATGAGGGTCCTTTCGAGGATGACGGTCCTTTCGGTCCATTACTTGCACTACCATCTGTATCATTCTACAAGAGCTCTATAACTGATGGCGATATCTCAGAGTAGGATCTTGTATTCCTTGGCAGTCATCCTTGATGAATTACAGTGTCAAGAAAAAAACAAAATTTTTGATTTCTCCCTATAAAATCATACTTAATGCAAATGAGAGATAAAACCAGACGGAAAATCTGCATGTCAGCAAGTACCAAGTCATACATCAAAATAACAAGGAAATAATTTTACAAATATTTACACACCACTAGAAAATCTGCATGCCACGGCTTACACACACACCCCCATGACACACGGAGTAAAAAAATTGTGCCTTTATTGAAAATGACATTCTCATCACTTTAACCCCATATGATATCCCCCAAAATAAGGACATATAATACTAAGATTTTATCAAACAAATGTATATATGTGTTTAAGTAAGCACTTTACGCTAATCAAATAGACGTGGTTAAAGTGAAGAATGTCACAACACCCACGCGTCTATTTTAAAGGGAAAAAAAGAAAAGGGATAAAACAACAGCAAGAACAACGATGATAACGTACAGCAACTCTCTGAGACATGTAAATATGGAAAAGGATATTCTTGTCAAAGTCGTTCTAGCTTAAGATTTATATGTCGTTTTCCTTAAACAAAAATATTTCTAGGTTCCCCCTATCATCATCATTATCATCATCATCATCCCTTTTTCCCACGTGTCTAGGTGTATATTGTTATTTTTGTGTTTCTTTTTCACAGTCATGTGCAATCTGTCTGAGTACAAAGAACTTAATCAGCTTAACGTACATGACACTTGACGCAAAATACAAGTGGATTTGTCAACCCTCTTACATTTCGAGGGATTTTGTTGAAAGGGTTGCGGTTAGAATGTGAATCGATTGTTTTCTGAAGTTGAAAATATTCCCCTAAAAACCATGGCAACTTTGAGAAATAGATTAACAGCATTCACAAATATGAACAACATATAATATGATAAAAAAATGACCAATATCCACTTGATAAATTACTACAAATCTTTAAGTGTAGAAACGGATGAAATATAAAAGACACATCATGATACAAAATTTCCCAAGAGTTATTTGTACAGGATTTGTTTCTTATTTGAACTTTGAATTTTACCAAGAAATAAAGGGAATGTGTGTAAACTGTGAGCAGGAGTTTATCAAGCATTTAAAATTTTCAACGTTTCCATACACTCTTAAATCCATTAAAGCTCAAAAACATTTTTACCACATGTTATACGAACATGTTTTACAAAATATACCTTTCTTCTATTTGAAATACATCCGAAAGTCTTTAAAACAAACCGGTTTCTAGAGCAAACTCGTTCCAGTTTTCATATGACGAAGAAGAAAATATTGTGTGCTTCGGTTGGGAATCGAACCCACAGCAACTTCTACAAATATATTGCCGAGCAGTTGCTCTTACCACTGAATTGTAGCACATTGTAAATCACATTCTCTTTCCTCATGTTCCATGATCATATTATTTGACTAGCCGCAAAAATTTACAAAACGAATATTTCTTTAATTTATAAAATTATTTTATTCACTAGAAATCGGTCAAGTTCTGTCCTTATTATATAATACATTTGAAACCATGAAATAAATAATGTCTCTTTGGATAAAAACAAAATCCAATTATAAATCCCTTTTAATCTTCAAATTCAATAAACATCCCTTTTTTACGATGACATTCTTTTCTTGAAGCTAAAATTTTCAAATCAACTTAAAAAATTTTCCAGATTAATTGCCTGCGATATGGAATAAAAAAAAAGGGGTTGAAAGGATAATAAATTGAGAAAATTTTCTAATTAATATATTTATACTGTTCAAGGACTTCCACAAGGGACAAAATTTTCATGAAACGAAATATTTTCCTTAATAAAAACTGAGAACTTTGGGAAAATTTTAAATCTGTAAATCTACCCAATTTTAAACTAAACAAGGAACCAGAAAAAAAGGGTCAGTTAACACCAAATCAGGGTAGATATTATGGGGATGGAAATGAAGTTAATGAAATATACTCAAAAGGAAAAAAAATTTCATGAACAAAACGATTAAGAAATTATTGTTTGTGAATTTTTTTTTTTAAATAAGGACACCAAATTAAGGACGAAGTTCGAATCAGCATTTTTTCAATTTTCCTCTAATTGGTACGATTCAAAATTTGATTTTTCCAACCGATTATTGAATTTGGGAAATTTGAAATATTTGGGCAATTCCATGTGAACTTACCCTTTTCTATTCCAGGGAAAGTAACTTATTGTAAATATTTTTTCCAATATTTCGTAACAATTTTGATGAATATTTTATCCCTCAAATCGAAATTGGACTTTTCCCACTTTTTGATTGGTTAATTAGAAAAGGAATTTCATTTTGAATTTCGAGGACAGGTCCTTTGAAAATACTAATCACTTTCCATCAATGAAAACAACATTGAAATTGGTTAAATTATGAAAAGATTGAAAATACCCTCGAAATATTTCTTTGGGAAAAATTTTCATTTTTCAAAGGTCATCCCTTAGACGAGGGAAGATTTTAAAGTGTTCCCGTTTTTCCTTTCATTTATAAAAAAGTTTTTTGTTTGCAAAACAAGCATATCAATCATTGACGTAAGTCTTGTTTTCTTTTATGCCCTTTTTTACTTGAAGGGTTTACCCTTTTTTACTTATAGGGTTAAATTTTTTATTTAGCTTTATTTTAAGAATTCACACAACGCAAGTGAAGTGTTTTTCTTTTCTTTCCCTTATGCCATTTTTTTTTAACATCGTTACCCTTATCTCTGCATGGCACAAACATAAACAAATGTTACTTTACCATGACTTTATAAGGAATATGTGCTACTGATAAAGGGACAATTTTGTTATCAGTTGAAATATATACATCCACTTGATGGTGTTTTTTTGTTCAAACAGATAAACCAATTCAAAATGAAAAGGCAAAGGAGAAGTTTGTAAATTTGTCTAACTTCTTGCTTAGCCTTAAATCCCTTTAAAAGGGACGATTTCATTTTCTAAGGAACAAGAGTTGTCTGAATGTGAATTGCAGCAGGAAGAAGAACTAACGATTCCAGGGAAAGTTTTGTTCTAATAACTTTAGAAATGGATAGAATTATTATTTCATGGTTCACAGACCACAAATATTGATCGTAAAATATTATAGTATGGCGTAAAGGTTTCTATCCCTATATAGCTATATTCCTACATCTCTATATTTTATCAGTTTTGAGGTAACTTTTTCATGTGATTGAACTGGGAAATTTAGCATCGGGATTCAGTCAATTTCCAGCGTTTTCTGTGCAGCGAAATTTTCTTATTCCACCATTAAAGCCATGGATGAAAAGGATAAAAATGGATAAAAGGGACTAGGTTAGTTCCTGAAGTATCACAAACATCGGAAACGATAGAAATATGATAGATGCAGTTGTGAGTGTTCTTGTGAGTGTATTATGTAAATTTTGCATATTGGAACATTTCCCAATCGACGTGTCCTTTTTACGGAGCAATTCTTATTCACTACTTTTTATTTTTTCACTGTTTGGAAAATATTTCCTTTTTTCTTAACGAACATTTCCAATCGTACGTGCACAGACTTTTTGGCACTTTGTCTTTACCAAACCATATTTCAAATTATTATTTTCGGGTATCCAGTACTCACTCCTGAAATCCTGGATTCCTGATTAAATCATTAATCATTTGTTACGTAAACATTGCCCCTTATTCCATGCTTGTAACAACATTAAATTATTATTTGTTAGTTGGATTTTGAACTTTGTTAGCTTTTTAATGGCGACCATTTTTTAAAAAGGACACTTGAATGTATCATCAATTTTGCTTTAAGGAAAACAATATTTCTTTAATTAAATTTACCAAGAGAGAGTGGATATTACCTTCACATCTAAGTGGAGACACTTTCAAAACTCGTTCCAATTCAATATCAATTTGAGGGCAACTGGGACTACATAGGGACACTTTCAAAATTCGTTCCCTATTAAAAACATATATGTGAGGACAACTGGAATTGCAGAGGGACACTTTGAAAATTCATTCCAGGTCCAGGAAAAATTGAAGGGCAACTGGAACTGGATACCGGCACTTGCCAGATTTATTATAAGTTCAATATCAATTTAAGGGCAACTGGAACTACATAGAGACACTTTCAAAGTTGGTACCCTGTTAAATGTAAACTTGAGGACAACTGGAATCGCTTAGAGAAACTTTCAAAATTCATTCCTTGTTCAATATCAATTTAAGGGCATCTGAAACTACGTAGGGACACTTTCAAAGTAGGTTCCCTATCAAATATAAATATGAGGACAACTGGAATTGCAGAGGGACACTTTGAAAATTCAGTCCAGGTCCAGGAAAAATTTAAGGGCAAGTGGAACTGGATACGGACACTTGCCAGATTTATTATATGTTCAATATCAATTTAAGAACAACTGGAACTACGTAGGGACACTTTCAAAGTAGGTTCCCTGTTAAATATAAATTTGAGGACAACTGGAATTTCAGAGGGACAATCTCTCATTTCATTCCAGGTCCAGTCACAAATTAAGCGCATCTAGAATTAAATAAGGACACTTGCTAAGTTCATCCTGAGTTAAATCATAATTAAAGGACAATTCCGATTATATGGCGACAGCTACAAAATTCACTCTAAGTCCAGTAGTTCACTTAGCGCAAGGACGGACTACAGAACTCAAACCGGTTTCCATCAGTTATCAAGTTGAAGTTCGCGGTATGTCTGGAGAAGATGAAATGCTGGTTTTGCTAGGGGATTAGTTCGTTTTAACGGGCTTATCGCCAACTTTAGGATCTATTTTGTTTGAGTTGTTTTGACAGATAAACCGATACTAGTGTATGAGGAGATGTTGGTTAACCGAATTACACTTTATATGGTTTTACTAAACTTTACCGAATTACACTTGATATGGTTTTACTAAACTAGGTTTAACTCTAGTCTGGCAGGACTCTAAAGGCAACTGGTCAAAATTTCAGTTCTTAGGGCTTACATTCAAATTACCCTGAGTGTTAAGACCCAGTCTGCGGTGAAATTTATAAGGGAAAATTTGAAGCTTTGAATTAAAGTTTGTGAAGAAGTGAAAAAGGAAATGCCGAACTTACCTGCATACGTTATAAGAACAATCAGGATCAAGTAGCATTGCCCCATTTTGTATATGTTATAAATGTATTTGTGTATTTCATACAACAGTTATCGATGAAATTCCATTGTTATTGTGCGTTGGAATACATGCTTATGCATATATTAAAAACAACAGGATATTTAACTCGTTAAATATAAATAAAAATAATAATACAAGTAATTAAAAATAAATTCACTTTGTGCGTTGTTTCGACGGAAGTTTTTATTGTATTTAAATATTTTATTTTATGTTAATAACACTTTGCCATACGTCACTTGAACAGGATGAATATATATCTACATGTAAACTGGAACTTCCTGTTTTTACATTAAGAATATCGACTGGTGACTGCCGGAACTTCACTGGTTATTCATGGAACCCGTTTACCAGAACGCAAACCCGGATCCGTATGTTTAACTTTTATAAAAAATTTCATTAGTAGAACTCAATGCTGTGTCCTTTTATTTGTTGGTAAGGTACTTTAAAAAATTTCCACTGATTCGTATCAAGTAAGTTAACATTTCCCGAAATTCCCGGATTTACCCGGGTCTCCTTATTTCAATTATATTCGGTTGTTATTTTTCATTTCCGATTTCATATATATTTTTGTACAATTTTTTGAAGGGAATATTTTTGTCCGTTTTCACTTTGTTTTAATTTTAAAAGTCAACAACGTTCATGCATCACGGTTACATGTAACATAAAATACTATTAGTGGTTTTTATTTTTGATTACAACAGTTTTTACCATCACAACTTCGGTTGGTTTCATTTCACAATGCACTTTTAGTCCTTTTTCGTATTTTTTAAACTGGAAAATAGATTGAAGGTTGGTTCAAAGTTATTAGAGTGAATTGAATTGTTTCTCTCTTTAGGTACACTGCGTTTGGAATTCGTCCTTTGGATCCTGTTCACAATTCGTTTGCTTCAAGCTCGTGATCCGCCTGAAATGAAAATGGGAAAATGGATAAATTTCACGCGAATTAATCCTTAAAAAATTGATTGATAATTTTGATTCAATTTATTTGGTATTTGGTTTGGAATATCATTCCGCAACTAAATCATTTGCTATAAGAACATCTGAACATCCTCAGGATCATATATCCTGAATTCGGAAAAAATTTTGAAATCACTGGCACACAGAAGACGTGATAATGAGTTGTCGTCTCTAATGGAATGTGTTTCTCAAAAATGAGCCTTCCGAGTGTCTAGATTCTTGCATACAGGATAACACTTTGAAGTGTCATGAGTCCGGTGAGCGAAGTTCCCTGGAAGTCCCTATCATCCCATACAATTCCGATTCACAAAAAGTCATGTAACATGTGTCCTGAATTCAGGACGAAATTTCGATTCATGTCACACACCCATAAATACACTGTCATGAAAGCTATCATCAAAGATTTGATATGAAAATATAAATGATATATGAATATCCCTCAGAAATTTGATTTGACCACTGTCAGTGTGAAACCAACATGTATGCATGATTGATATCAGGTCCAATACCTTTTGTACATCATGTAATATATGACAAAAACAAAAAACTAAATTGTG
Source organism: Chrysops caecutiens (assembly GCA_963971475.1). Classification (NCBI taxonomy): domain Eukaryota; kingdom Metazoa; phylum Arthropoda; class Insecta; order Diptera; family Tabanidae; genus Chrysops; species Chrysops caecutiens. Next base: position 77,988,772 of record OZ020567.1, on the reverse strand, counting down.
TATACCTTCGGACATGTTGACAATTATAATTAAGTAAAATCGTATTGTAGAAGAGCAATTAATGTTTTTGTTGTTTGTACGAGAATTACTAGGTTTTGATGATATCACTATTGTTATCATTTGTTTGTATTTGTGTTTGAAGCAGTTTCAAGTCGTATAAGATTATGTGCTTTTACTTAAGTGGGTTTTGCAGCTAAGATAATGTGATTTGTTTTTGAGTGCTACTGATTTGTGATGTGATATGAATTTAGTGTTATTGTTTACAATTGTGATAATAACACTTATACAATATAGTTGCCAGTTAAATCTATCTTAACACTATCCTGAAATAATTTCAATTTCAAACTGATAAGAAGTTTAATTTTGTCTTGCTTCATCAAACAGTAAGTATCCTTAAAGAGGTTATGTTGGTGATTTGATAACAACAAAACGTTCAACCATAAAATGCACTGCAACGAAAATAGAAAAAAGAAAACATATATAAAAGAAGCTTTAAAAACAAGCTTAGGCCATTATCGGGTTAATGTGGTGGTATCGAGCGATTTGAAAATCCCAGCAAGGATTAACGATTCCTTGTAGACAATTGCAATGCTGAAGGAAATTGTTGTTGTGGCTGACTTTTCTTCTTATTTCCGCCATTTTTTCTTCTCGTACAACTCGTATGTGTGGTCTATAGGATATCGTAGAAAAAGGATTTTACCAGTATCCTGAAGCATTTATTCACCTGAATAAAAATTTTTTATTTGCACAAATTAAGGACACTCGGATATTGACCTGTGCATTTTTAAAATCAATGCGGACATTTTATATATTTTCAATTATCCTTTTCGAATTTCAGGACACTTTTATTGATGAAATACAAAAAAACTTCAATTCATTTTAATTTACATATTCTGAATTAAATTGAAAGTTTTCATTTGATATAAAGGACATATGCAAGGAATTGAAATGTATAATAGTTTTTTTTTTGTTACAGTAAAATTAAGAGTTTCTCATATAATATTGTTCATTTAAATTCATGTCAGAGACTTCTCAGAGATAGCCTGAAGACAGTTAAACGATAAACGAATCCACTTGGAATCCTTGCGAGTCATACAGGACACAGGATATAAATGGTTCAGTTCAAGCTAACATTCCAGAATATCCTTTCAATGATGAATAATTTCATTACAACAAATGTGTATAAATAAATTCGTCATATTGTATAAGATAAACCTGATGTTTAACGTCAAGGACTCGTTGGTCCTTAAGCAATTCTCATGACAATTCTCTCTTGAAACGACTTTGTCACATTAATCACATTTGTCAAGGACCTGCTTTAATGGCGTTACGTATTCAAGGAGAAGAAGGATAAATTGACATTTATCTTCTCCCCGATGCTCTATGCCACAACAACAAAAAAGAAAAATAAAATAGAAAAAAATAAGAATAGTATGGTTGTGCTTCCATCTAACGGAATTTTTTTGCGTCAACGATCCACTAAGGACCATCATTTGTAATCAGCTCCGGTTGGGCTTTTGTTTTAATGTCTTGAGCTGTGAGGATTTGGTGGTTCTATTTGGTAATAATTTATCCTTGTAACACACACAACTACACAAAACTACATACATTAACAAAAAAAAATTCTATGAGAAAATATCCTTTGAAAGGGATATCGTCAAGTAGACAAGTGTGAATAGAATATTCATCACATGAACATCGTTAAATATCCTTTTTTCCCTTATTGGTTGTCGTTTAGATATTGGTAAAGTCACACTTTAAGGATACTATAAAAAATCGATTTACAACTTTGTCATTGTATTAGTGTTAATTAACATTAAACTTAATAAAATGTTACCTTGTTGTCACAAGAAGCATTTTTCAGGAATTTCATTAACCCAAGTGTAGTAAAGTAGTGATTTGAAATTTATTACTACTACTAGTAAAAGTAATCATTCTTGATTATCCTTACACACACATGTGGGTCAAGAAGACTTATCCCAAATGATATCTACTTAATTAGAATGCGAATTTCATTAGATCCTTTGTACGTAATCATGATGATACTTTTTACCTTTCATCCAATTCAATAAATCCAATCAATTTCATTTAATATTATACAAGCATCATAATGGATGTCCTCGATTCAAGGATTTAAATTGTTCCTTTTATGGAAGATTGTAAACAAGTGAAACAAGCGCGTTTTTATCCTTAACGCGATAATTCCACGTTAAAATCTTAAGATTTTACAGTATTTAAGGATAATAAAATTTTATGGAGCGAACATAACAACGTTTTATTCATAGTGACATCCTTAAGGATCTGACAAGGATAACAAGGAAATTGTACAAGAGAATTGTCCATTATCTTGCGTGATTCAAAATCGAAAAAAAAAAGAAAATATTTTATATTTTCTTAGTTGTACTCGTATTATGTATATGACAAACTGCCTTAAGCACATAATAAAAATATTTTTAAGTAATTTTCATGTTTCCCTTAAAGATATTTTTTTCCTTTGTTCCACTTCCATATCCGTATCCTGTTTTGTGAGGACAATAACCGAGCAATGAACGATAACCACATTTAATTAAGATAATAAATCTAAAAGTTGAGTTGCACGACTAACTTTAATGTTACCATAATCTTAAAACATCAATTGTTGGCTAGTTTTCACGGGAAAAATATATCTCAATAAAAATATCTATGAGTAATATGGTGATAGCTTCTCAAAATTGGAGCTAATTAAAAGTAGAATTTCAATAATTGTCCACTATTCAATACATGGTATAATATCTTTTCTAATCTAAATGGAATCTACATACTTTATTTTTCTACTTAAGGAACATTTTCATATCGTTTGTACTTCTGTGTGACACATCCTTGTTAAGGACACTCACATTACATTGCTTTTGTTACTTGAAAATGGTTATTTTGCATTTACATAACAAGGTATCCTGATTGTGTTTGATGCTATCTTTGTAAGTGATTTATTGTAAAATTTATTGGTTTATTTGATTGTTCCGGTTATGGAGGGATTGTATGAACAATAGGATGTATCCTGTTTTTAAATAGGCTAAAGTTTCTTGTTTCATTGTTTTGTGATTTTCTGGTTCATTTTCTGGTGGAGATAAGGAAACAATTTTAAAGTGACACAATGGAGATATCAGGACCTTTGCTCTGATGAGCAGAAACTTTGCAGTCTTGTTTCGTTAGTTGAAAGAAATTTGGTTGAAAGGTTAATCTGTAAAACAGATTCAAACATTCTACGTGTTGAGTTCTGACGCATAATTTCTAAAGGCGGCAAGTGAGGCAACTCCATTAACAAATATCTAGCCAACTTACTACAAGCAAATACACACAACAGTAGAGCACACGCAAACTTAAGACAATCTGCTAACCGTACACACAAAACTGAGAGAGTCGGTGTCAATGACATCCACCGCGAGAAACAAGTTACCTACATACATCGTAGTGCGATGAAACGAAAATGATTTATTGATATATATTTATCACACTTCTGTGCATTTAAAAACTTTTCAAACATGCCAAACTCAGGAATTTTGTATCAGAGAAAATATCGCGATCAAGAAATTTGAAACAATGCCTCGATTCAAAATCAGGATATTCCAGGAAATGAGTCCTTAATTATGATTCTAGAACCGACCAAGTTATATTAAATGACGACGGAACTCAACTGCTCAATTCGACATACAGACAATAATGGGTTTATTTTATTTGGACTGTCTCACAATGGCAGTGATGTATGCAAAACCCTCCAGGATTTGATTCTTAACAGATTATCCTGAAAAGGATATTTGTTTCTATAAGAGTCTGCAAGGATTAGCTCATGAATGAAGTACGACTGATGTCAGATCAAAGGAATCCTCGAATGACTCTTAATAGGTAATTACCAGTCCTTCAGATTAAAGATGAAAAATTGGAAGGACGAATTTCCAAATAAGACTTGCGTCAAAATGTTCAATTGACTTTTCTCTCTACTCAAGGAAAAGAATTTTTCCATAGAAATTCAATATGAAATCCTCGCCAAAAGGATGTGATCAATTTCAATTAAAATTTGATTCATACTTTGAGCTATCCCGAAAAGTAATAAATGATAATGTCAATCAAAGTACTTTTAAAGTGATCCCACGTAAGATAGATGTCCCTAGAAAACTTCCCTCGAGTTATGTAACACACACATACACATGCATGTGTACGTGTGCCGAAGGGTGTATGCGACAAGAGTCATTACGTTTGGTACAATTATTTCGATATTACATTTTCCACGAAGAGATATTATTAACAAAAAAATAATTCTACTCTTTTTATTGTGTCTGTGAACAGGATACAATTACCGGTATCACTATAAAGAAATATAATATGAAATTTTTGTGATATGAAAAGGATATATGACAACGACATGACAATGAAAATAGAATCATGTACAACTTCAGTAACACTTCAGTATCACAAGATACAATCATATCGTATCCTTTAAAAAATTTATAAAAGGTAAAAATTTTGTCTTTATAAAGTTATAATAGTAGTTAAGTACATTGCACCAGTTCTTCAGTTTCATACTGTTCATTTCCGTCAAGTTTTTGTCAAGTTTATTGTTAAGTTTTTTGTCAAATTTAACAAGTTCTGATTGTCCTCATCCTGTTACCTGGATATTTATATCCTTGACGACATATGTATGTTTTATACAATTAAACTATTCTTAGTTCCATGACAATGGCAAATTAAATTTTATATAACAATAGCGTCCGTGCAATGACTTTAGGAATGCGAAGAACTGCGCCCCGAAGGATATATCCTTACAAACTTATTAGGGCCATCTATTCATCTTTGTTGTTCCAGTTCCATTAGTGTCTGTTCGTTCCTCTCTTCTTTTAGGACTCCTAATTTTGAGTGTGTTGGCACTGCTAGTGTGTTTTGTGGTGCTAAAGGATAACATACAGGACACATACTCTTGTCTTGTCGTTTGTACGTGACACCCACTAGATTGTAACATCTACTGCGGTTGATTTAATGTGATATCCTGTTTGTAATGTGATAGAATTATATATATCTTTCATGTCCTTGCATTTTTAGTTTATTTGACATGTGACCTATTTGCCCCAAATTGAAAGTGCAGCTTGTATTGAGATAATTTTATTTCATTATCTATATGTCAATGTGAACATTTGAGTGTGTATACAAGAAGTGGCGAGGTAGTGGGGAGTGGGGGTAAACATATTACCAAATTATCCTTCAGAAAAAATGCTTTCTTAACCGAATGACTCCTTGACAAACATCATCCGTTCGTTATTAGATACAGGCTAGCTTTTGTAGCTATTCTCCTTTATTCTTCCTATAAATTTTTTTTAAGGAATAGTTTCTTTTATAGTTTTGTTATAGACAAGATAGAATTTGCTGCTCGTCTTGTTCTACTTATATTGTTTTTGTTCCATGAACGTATAAATAAAAGAGATGTGCCTTTGAGGACAACAACTTTACCCTTCAACAACATTGTCCCGAATATATAGTTCTATACAATAAAAAGAAGAAGGTGCCTCTTCAAATTCTTCCTTCTATACTATTTCGTCCATTGTATTTTATAGCACATCAGGTCTAGAGTTGTTTGAGCCTCAAGTGGCAGACTTGTGCCTATGCTGTATAAAAGGGAGAATTTGCACGTAAGGTGGACTTGAGATATTCTCCATGGAATTTATGTTATTCTCTACATGGCAATCATTGGCGGATGAGTGGGATACTCGTTACTTGTATGCATGACTAGATAAACCCATAAAATAAGAGGTATACTGATGGCGAGGAGTGGAAATAGAATATATACAATACATAGAACATGACAGAATGAGTAGATGAAGTATCCTTATATTTTGCACCAAATTCCTGCCTCACTGCAAATAAGTGTGGCTTCAATAAAATATGGATTTACATTTTGGATTAAGTTCTCAATTTTGTGCTAAAGAAACATTCATTACATCTGAAATGGTCAACCATTTTGCTTGTGGATGATTGTGGTACCTTTGATTAAAATTTTTAATTAAATAAGTTTCACAAAATGTCCCCTGGTAACTTTCAAGTCGACTGAGTTTTATTAAGCTAAATTAAACGTATAAAATTTAAAGTTTCTAAAACCAAATTTTATTTCAAGTTTAACTCTATTCTATGGCAAAAATTATGTTGCGAACCCTTACCAGACAAACACTATTTATTATTCAAGGAAAATGAGGTGAACTTTCAGAACAAATGTTGACGTAAATAAAGCAAAACCTTTGAGGACTAAACTCTGCCTGTGTATTGACTACATGTAACTTGAATATCCTTTTTAATATACTTTACAGACTAGAGTGGAAATGACTAGATTTAAACCAGTTGAAGTTTGGTCGACTTAACCAGTATCACCTGGCAGACTCATATTGGTTTATCTGCCAAACAATTGTAAGCATCTTGACATTTCTATCGTTCATATATTACAATTAATACTTTTTCAGAAGGATAATGAAAGCACTTTCTAATGGTGTACACGTCTTTTAAACTGACCATTGCATTCACAAGTTATCTTGAATCAAGCAGGTACACATAACGAGTTACGGATTTATAATCTATAATTTATATAATTTATTCACATGAGCACATATTTCTTAGAATATCTCAAAAACTATCTCATTCAGAAATTACAGATAATATTTTCTACAAAGGCCTTTGAAATCCTTGTTTTAAATTACTATTGACATTCCGTTAAATTATTGTCCTAAGGAGTTATCTTGAATCAAACATGACTACACTCCGCGATACTTTTCTTTTTACTTTTCGCTCGTTTCGCATCTACGCACTCCGCCATATGTGCCTCTCGTGCAATCTGGGCCCAGCGTGGATTGAAAAAATTTCTATTTTCACGCTGGGGTGGTAATACGATGTTTTTCAGAGCGTTTCCTGCAGGTGGCTGCGACGAGATCGTTTGAAATATGCGCCGAAATTTTGTATTCCTTTCAAAGTATTTAATTTATATTTTGATGTATTAAAAGTATGATTATCCAAATATGGTTTTTTTTTAAGAAAAATATTATAATATTGATACTCAAAAATGATTTAAATTTTGCTCGCCAGGAAACAAGTGCCAAGTGCCAGAGTCAGCTTCAACAAACTCAACTCCAACCTTGCATTGGAAACGCACCTTAACGTATTGTATTTTATCTTTGAAATACTTAAAATGTTTTACCCAGTTTTAATTGAATAAGTAAAAACATGTTTTCTCAAATAATTTGTTTTAATTTGGAACTTTCCTTCCTGAAGTTGCAGCCATGGCACCGTACAAATGCTTATTTTTCAAATGAATACATGTTTTTGAAAATATTTCATAGAATCTTTTATTTACAAAGATGAAAAGGTATTTCTAAAAAAGAACAGTATTCTAAAAGATATCATTTAAAAAATAACCTTTCTAGAAGATATCATTTGTTTACCAACAGAATATCGGGTTAAGGACTTATCCCGAATCAAACTGACGAAAGTCACTTGAATACGTCAAATTGATTTGAACAAATTACAAAGCGTCAACAGTTTACCTTATATTTTTGTGAACAACATTCCTTATCATTTATATAAAACAACCCCACTTTCATGACTTATTCAATTCAAACTGGATAAGCTCTCCAAAAAGCAGAAACATAAATTTCATGTAATAAAACAAAATGGTATAGAAACAAAATATTCCTTAGAATCCTGTAAATATATCCTTCAACCTACAGGATAAAAATTCAATTTTTTTTCGACGAAAAATAAAATTCCAAGAAAACATAATCTTACTTATTATTCATGGTTAAAAATATGACATCCCCAAAAATACAACTTCTTCACCAGAATTTCTCTGCTTCTTACTTCCCGCCCTACAGTGCTCCTCTATCTCGTTCTACACCTCATGATGTGATTATCGCTCCTTGGGTTATTATTATTTATGAATAAGATTGGCCAAAAGATGTAAAGAGCAGCAGTTAATTATGAAATCCCACATTCGTTATATATAAATTCCGTGGGATGAATTTATGAAGGTGGAAGGACCAACAACACCGACATGACTGACACGACAGAGAAGACAGAGAAGACAAACAGACATGAAGCTAAATTTTGTTCATTTTAAGTTAATTACAATTTAGATAAATTAGTTACCTTGAAATATTTTGAGACATTCGAATATTTCCGCTTCATCAATTGGTCCATTCTGTGATTTGTTTATCTGAAACATAAGGACACATGTTGAGACACACAACTTATATAAATATAATATAATTATTGTTGTGTATCCTTGAATCATTGTTCAATGTATTCATAGATTAATGTTACATCAAAGTGTCATAGAATGTATTCAAGTTTTGTACGTGACATGAATAGAAAGTGTTGGTGATTTTGGTTGTCCCTTTAAAATCATATTAAATTGTTTAAAGTATTTTCCTGTATTTTAACACACATATAATATATACAAAACATGAAATACAGAATTCTATGGTCAACATTGAAGCATTCTGATTTATATTCAGATGTGTACACGAATTTCTGTACTTGTTATTGTACAAGTTATGATTACAAATGCACTGAAAATTGACGCAGGATGAAAATTCAAACATACTTCTTTGAAAATATTATTGTTATCTTGATGACTGTCGAATTTTAACAAATTGTAGTAAGGTGCTCTCAGTTATTTATTTATGTGAAGATTTTACTGGCATTTGTATTTATAAAAGAATTTAGTTGGATATCTGTTGGTATAATAACACTCTGACATTTAGTATGGTTCATGTTGATCTCGTGCGCTTTCCAAATTGGGACTGAACATTTATAGTCGAAGTATGTTCCTGAAAATTTGGTCGAAAGGAAAATTTCCTTATCCCGCCCGCACAACAAATCTCCGATAATCTTGTGCGACGTTGCTTTCTTGCTGATGACATTTTATCGTCTCGTGTGCCTTTGTTGGCGATACCATACGATGGGGTTGGTCGTCCTTGTTCGCTACAATCATTTTGATTTTGAGTTTACCAAACTGTTTTAATTGTTTTCTGTCAAAGTGTAAATGAAATCGTTGCATTTGTTGAATATTTATTCACTTGTTCAGAAGTAAATTCCTTCCCAAATAAACTTGTAAGTGTTATCAGCTATTTGGTAATACAAAATGATAACGATGAGGTTTTAATGACGATACACATAAGACACATTTGGGTAATGCCCATAAGCCTCGTTCGTGTTGGTGATAACCACAAAGAAAAGTAATAAAACAAGCCTTATACAAAAACGTTAGGAGAAGAAGAAGAAGAAGAAGAGCAAAATAGGTAGAATAACTTGAATACTTCAAGGATAATAGAGTCAAGTGAAAAAGATTCTCATGAAGTAAATCCTTCTACAACACGAATATGATGAGGTTCAACTACAACATTCAATGATCAAAGGATCATCCCCGAAAGGACTTCATAAAAATAAGAAGAAGCATAAGGAGAGGGAGAAGAGACACAAAAAAATGTCCTGATTTCAGGGATGTGCCAGAATGACAGTATTTTGGAATGGCAACTTGAGAGCTATGAAGGTGTTTCCCACAGGAGTATTTCCATTTGATGATGTTTGTGTCATTTCTTTGTCACCAATATACACATGGAAAAAATAACAACAAAAGACAAAATAATATAAGAAACTTCTGAAAGATGACATTACTCTCTCTCTCTCTCTTAAGGATGTCTTTGACTTTAAATTGCCAGGCAACTTCCGTTTGGAGGGAAGTCAATTTTATTGTTGACAAGCATCCCGGAAGTTTCATTTATTTTGAATAAAAAAGAACATCATTGGCCAAAAAGATTTTCGCTATTTTCATATATATATTGTATATTCTTCTACTTTAGAGGCAATTCCTTTGTTGTCTAGTATAGTATAGTTAGCCATCAAGGAAGAGAATGATTTTTGAAAAGTTTCTGAAATCATGAAGGTGGCATTGAATGTCCTTGAATTACTCTCAATATTATTTCAGGGATTTTTTTCATTTCATTTTCCCTTTCATATATCATGAAGTCAATGAAGACACTATTGAAATATAATTTCTTAAAAGAACGACTCAACACATGAGTGGGCAAAATAAATTAATCAAAATCCCTAATGAAATTATTATCTAATAGCAAAGGAATAACACTTGTCAACGCCTTCTAAATAATGAAAACCATCCCCTAAAGGCAAAATTTCATAGCGTAAATAATGTTAAGAATAGAAAAATAATGCAATTGATCTTCATTACGGTCAAGTGAATTTTATTGATTTGTAGTTTTTATAATCATATTTGTTCCACCATAACATATTTAATAATAGTATGTTGTCCCTTGATACTATTGAAACACAAAAAATTCCAATCTATATGGTCCAAAATAAAATTTAGATTACACTAGAATAAATAAGCAATTTAAGAATAATAACGATACAACACTCTCCGAGGTACTGTCATGACACGAGGGACGAGAAAGTATCCCGAATAATTACAAACGCTAAATAGGGATACACTTCACATTTTCCGCTCTCAGTTACACATCACACACACACACAGTTAGTCAGTTTCATCCTTATTTTTATTTTTTCCCTTCCACCCACTTTAGTAAATGGAATATTTCATTTCCCTTATAATGGTAATAGAAGGGAAATCGAAATAAGACCGGCAAGTGCCTTACCAAGAGGACATACCACATTACGTGGCCGTGAAACATCCCTTTTTATATATATTTGCGGATGATCGCTGTGACGATGGTATTGACATGAACGATTCTCTATTAACTTGCCCCCTAATAAAATATGTATATAAACATGTTCCAATTGTTGCTAACTGCTGGATATGATGAAAATTAAAATAAGGGAAAGTGTCGTCATGACGGTGAGTGAATATGAATTTTTGGGGACAATATTGTAGGAAGGTAGGGTTCATTCGCGGTTAATGTGATTGACTTCAAGGGTATATCCTTTTGAAGAATGTACCCGAAATGATAATTTTAGATGAATATATTTTACGCCGTAATAAATTTCCTTTATTTGTGATACACCAATCGGTAAGGACATGTCTTTATTTAAATTTACTTGTAAATTTTCAATCACATTTTTGTCACATTAAGCACAAAACATATCCCTATTTTCTAAACAAGGATTAAATAAATTGTTGAAATTGTTGAATTGAATAAGATGAGTTTAAAGGGAACAATTTCATGCCCTCGAATCTTCAATATAAGGCACATTGTATGCAACCATAAATGATAAACATTAAATAAGGAATTTTATGATGCTGCTTGTGGCATACAGCCAAACTAAAAGGAGAGCAGAAAAAGGACTTCATACCTTATTTAAAGTACGTTCCTTGTATGTTCACAAGACGACACAGAAAAAGGACTAACAAATGTAAGGCTTAAACAGATTTTCAAAATGTTCCTTTTCATCAGAATTTTTCTCCATATTTTCCTTGTCACTTGATTGCATATAAAATACAGGACATATCCTTGTAAAAAAAGGATAAAAAACTTCTAGGTCTCTTATATATTTACATATATTGTATTGAGTATATGTGTATAAATGCAATTCAATGTTATACTTTTTGATAGAAATGCTTGTGCCAAATATATTGGCTGTATTACTAACTTTATTTCATCTTCTTCATGTTTCAGGATTCAAGGATCATTTCAGGATAACTTGCATATCGTCCTTTATTTTATTTTTTGTTTTTTTTTTTTTGAAGAACAAGAAAGCAAAATATACTTTGTACTGTACATTTTTATTTCTTTATTTTTTAAGGAAAATTTATGATTCCGTACGGGAAATTTGTTTTTCTCCATGTCGTCCTTTTCGTCCTTTTCGTCCTTTTCCTATCATCTCGTTTCATGATGTTGATTTGTTTATATAACAACATATCGAAAAGGACGATTATGATTTTTGTCGAATTCCTTTAAGAATTCTTTGAATTTTTCTACATAACATATCTTTCACAAAGAGAATAATTTTCAAAATTCCACAAAATTTTCAAAGTTTTACGCCTACACTCGGTTTTATTTAAGGAAAGTTTGATGAATCGGGCACATTTTTGAAATTCCTCGAATAACTGGTAGAAGTTCCAATGAACTCAGAGTTATCTACGTCATTGTTCAGGGAAGAACCAAAATCTTGGTTGACATCATGGTTAATCCTTGGAACTTCATGATACTAGAGAATAGTTAAAGTTTATCAGAAACTCAGTTTTGTGGGTTTCTTGTTTTCCTGACAAACCTACTATAGATGTGTCAGGGATAGTTTCATACTGTCGTTGGGATAATAGCTGGAAGTGTCTACGTCTACAAGAATCCCCAAGATAAAGATAGAGACACCATTTTGGAATTGAGTCAAGACTGACGTCGGGATAAACAAGTGTAGGTGGTATGTAGCTATGGAATATTGAATAAACCCATCTACGGCACGTGTTGGTAGGCATCAAAGTAGAAACACAGAAAAGCTTAAAATAAAAACAAAATTATTATATAATGAACACGCGTGTTTCTAAGGGTTGGTGGCGGATTTTCCAGTCCAAAGCCCTTATTCCGATGACAACCATTTTCGTTTTATTAAGGTTTGTATTTTTTCTATGGCGAAGGTTCCTTATTACAAAGTGCCTGCCACCGAATTCCTTTAGGTATGTTAAGGTAACCAACAACCAGTTGTCGTCGTCGTAGTTGTGTAAGTCAATAAACCCTTCAGCGTTGACACATTTTTTTGTTGGCAAACCTTCATCAAACCCTTTTTTTATTCTCGCAGTTTATAACACTTTGCCTTTTGTTGCGGATGGTCAAGGATATGGTAAAGTATTGTACTGTGAACGGAAGTGATGGACATTTAATAGGTTTGGAAAAATAATAGAATTCAATAGCATTAGGTACACTTCGAAAAGGCTAAAAAGGGTTTTAAGAAAGGTAACTGGAAATCACGAGTCTGTCTCAAGGAGTCCTTTTGTCTTTTGTATTTGATTAAAAGGAAAATTTAACTAAATATAAACTGATGGAATTTCTCCTAAATTTTTGCTATTAAAGACTTTATCAAAGTTCAGTGCTCCGTCAAAGGTTTCTATAAATATAACTTCTGAATCATTGATGTGATATACATATCCTTACTGTACTTCATCAGATGAAGAATTTTACGGTCTCCTTAGATGTTCAATTGGATTTTTGTCAGTTGTGCAGTATTGGAAACATTCTTCAAATGACATCTTTACATACATATATCAAATGTCTAGACCGAATTAGTGTTAACCTCTTATGAAAATAGACACTAATTTGTTATGAGTTTCAATCAAATCAATCATCTGGTATGATCCTTGAAAGCATCTTCAAACCGTTTCCAGTTTCTTCATCCAGAATAGATGATTTTATAAATGTGATTTAATTTGTGCAGAGATAATGATTCGGAAAACACAGAAATACCTCGACACACGCTACTCCGACTTACGCGAACCCGGAGTTACGAGATTTTCAAATCTCGTCGATTCGTCTTTTATTTCAGCGTCACACAAGTCTCGATTATCGATTAAAGACTTACTGCCGCCACACTATTGACTTGTCGCGGGGAATCAACCCATACCTACATTTTATTTTGTGTCATGTATTTATTTCTTATCGACGGAGTGCCTGTTTGTTATTACATTTTTATAACCCAACTAACGCGAATTCGACTTACGTGGTCATCGCTCAATAATGAATAATTTTATGTTCTTTTTTGAAAATTTAAAAATGTTTTCGCCGATTTGGTGGTTTTGAAAATATCGTAAAGAACATTTGTGTGTTTCAACGGAACAAGTGATATTGTTTGATCTGTGATAACTCTATGACGACATGTTTGGTTTATAATATATAATTTTGTGTCCATTTTTGGAAATAGTAATTTAATTATTTTAGAAATATCTTAAGAAATTTGTTTTGTTATTCGTCTCAACCAAATTAGTGGTGGTGCAAGATCTTTGATAGCACCTTGACGGCATGTTTGATTTTGACATTAAGAATATTTCCTGATAGGTAATTATATATGCTTTCAAGAATATAAAAAAGATTCCGTGCTCGTAATGTAGTTATAAGGATATCGGACAGAACATATGTACGCATACTGAAGAATATCAGTAGTACACTCGCATGCAGAAAAAAGTGGTTTAAGGATAACACTTTCGCAAATCCGCTTAGCAAGAGTTGAAAATCATAATCCAGGTGAAATTGACTTAACAAAAATAGTAAAAACCCCAAAGGAAATGTTCTCTGTTTTTTTAACGATCTTAATCCTGGAAATGTTGAATCCCTTTTTATGGCACTTTTTTACAGTTTGTTAATACCATTTGAAAAAGAAGAAAAAACCCAGTACAATTTAAGTTTGTCGTTAATTGCCATTAGCCAAACTTAAGCCAGGACAAAGTCCTGCGACATCATAATCCTTGCATGAATCCAAGTTGGTATCATGTACAACCGGAAAATGTTCCTCAACTACAAGACCGGAAGTGGTTATTGTTGGATTTTTGGTATTTGTTGGCACAACAGTAGTCAATGGATGACGGGTGTTTCACCCTTTGACTTCATACTTGACTCTGTTGGTAAAGTCAACACGAAAATGGAATGGAACACGAAATCATACCGAAAAATGCATTTTACCCATTTAACCAAACAAACATAAGTCGAGTCAACGAACGAAATGAAGTAAAACAAAACAAAACAGCACAAGGGTTTGGTGGTGTTAGGGGATGGTGGATTGAAAAGTTTAAAAAAATTAAAAAAACAACAAACACACCAAACTTTTCTTACCCCAGTCTCTGTACCGGGTGCCGGATAATATCCTGGGAAAGTGCAGATTTTCCCAGGATACAAAACAGGCTGAGAATAAAAAATAAATGTTTTTCCTCAGAATTTTCACTCCATTTTGTATTTTGTATTTTGATATTTTTGCGAATGTTTTCTCGAAACTTCCTTTCCCCCCTCACTGCCGTCATTTACCAAAAAAGCACTTGAAACTGCAATTAAAATTCTGTCACAAGTTTTCCATGTGAAATATTACACTGAAAGGTTTTTATATATTTTATTTTTTTTTTTTGGCGTTAAAACTTTCGTCGAAAAGTTTATGTTACACAAATCGAGCGAAAAAATTGCAACAAACACATTTTTCACATCGAATTTGTGTCGTTTGTCACATGAGAATTTGTGAGGGTGTGTTGATGTTGAATTGGTTGCCTTAAATCACACAGGAAAATTATCATCGTTTTAACCCTTAAATCTGGGGATGATACCCTCTCAGCGTGAGCACAATAACCCACAAAATTACAGTAACACTTGGGAGTAAATTGTTTCCATCAAAACCACCTTTGGACACGAGAGACACGAGCCTTTGAACAATATCTCGCCTTGAAGTTATTGTGGTCACTTGTGTGCTTGTGCTTGTAACCAAATGGAGTAATTCAATTAAAATTCATTTTTAACGATTTCACATCAACTTAAATCACAAACACATTAATATATGAAATTTACTTAATATAATTCTACTGTTATTCATTATTATAACAACATCACCAAAAAAGGATTTCACATCAAAATTGATTTTTCATATTTAACATTAAGCAGCTTTTAATTTGACGTTACATAAATACGATGAAAAATATCATTAAAAATTCACAAAATAATTAACGATGAAATTTTGAATTCCGTTCTGGAACTAATACCGGAATCACTCCGGAATGGACTTGTTGGACGGAGTAAAGGACTAAGAGTGTAACTGAAACTGAAATTTTGATTTGAAAATTGACTTTCAAATTGTCACCCCAAACCCTGTCTGCGTTCTGGCCGCTTCTCCCCGAATGAAATGAACAAAACCATTTTAATGGTCGACTATTTATGGTGGATCCTTTTATCTTCCAAGACATTAACATAAATTTCATTTCGAATCCAGAGCTAATTCGTTGTGGCCGAGGTTAGATCGATTAAAATAGACCAGATTTAATATGAACGTATTTGGGGGAAAGGGAGAAAATAAAAATTTCCCTTCTGAGATAATTTTCTTAATCTTCATCTTGAATGGAATGGAAATTCCAAAAGAATGTTGTTTTTTCAAAATTTTCTTCTTTATGTTGGTTGTGTTATTTTGAAAAATTCTTATTTACATAAACTTAAAAATTAAAGAATTTATATAAGAAAATATTCCACTTCAAAACAATTCAAAAATTCCATCCAACATTTTTTATCTATTTAAAGATCGAACGAATCCAATGGAATGCAAATTTCACGTTTAATGACTTCAAGTATTGTAGAGTGGGAAAGTGTTTCTTAGAACTAAGCCTCCCTCGTTGGAATGATTGGAATTTTTGTGTTTTTATCCAAACTGAAAATGTCTTAATAGACGTTGGTGCTATTCAAGAAGTCATTTTCTAAAAACAAATCGACATCAAATGGATTTTCATAATTTTCGACAGACGAAATCGTGACACGTGGTTTTATGAATATCATCAAAGGAAATATAAAAATAAAAATTTTTAATAGTTCAAATTTAAATTTAACCTAAATGCAGCAAGCCTATGGAACCATGAAGTCCTGAAATCTGGCCAAGCATGAGAAATGCGAACTTTCAAACAATTATTGAAGTCCGGTTTTTGATGTTAAAAATTCACTTTGTCAAAAATCAAAATACGAATACACAAAATATAACAGCAAGAAAAATAAATAAAATTTACTCAAGGTTTTTTCGTTTTTTGGCAGTTCCACTTTTCAGTTTCCATCTTGCCAGTTTTTCCGCTCATTTTAAGCTTATTCCGTCAAGTTTATAAAAAGCAGGACACGGAGAAGGAAGAAAAAATAAACTTTAGCTCGTAAATAATATTAAGCGAAACTTTTCAACGATACACCAAAAGGATATACCGTGTCCTTGTTTTGTTATATAAAATAAAATAAAGTGAAATCAAATAAAAAAATATATGAAGTGATATTCATACCTCGAAGGAGCTAAACTTTACTTTTCACCAAAACTGAATGACTTTAACTTTTTAAGGGATTAAGGGAAGAATTTTTTCTTTCCAAGTATCCTTTGCTTCTTGTCACATCGAGCGTGAGTTTTGAAAGTCCTTTTTTTGGATGTGAAGTGGAGGCATTCTAGTAGACAGTATCCTGAATATTAAACATTAAGGCAATCTTCCTTTCAATTTCAATCTATGATGGATGATAGATACATCAAGAAGTTTTAGCTTTTACGTTTTCCGACATAAAATAAAAAACTGAGGGATAAGTTGAAATTTCGAAAATAAGTTAATATACAATATATATTTCGTTGTTGTTGGCTTTTGTTTGTTTTTGAACTTTTGTTCCCTAAAGACTTGAAAGTTTTTCGCATACCAAAACTTATACATTTTCTTCTCATTTTTTGGAGTTTTTTTTTTTTTACCGAGAGAGACTTCAGGCATAACTTCAGAGTTGTGGTTCTTAATAAAAAGGGAACTCTTGTCTCTTGTCGGATTTCGCAATGATAACTTTGAATTAGCTACCGTGGTACCTTGGAGAATTTACGTGTAACCTTATGAATACCTTTATGGGAAGGATGTAGTTTTGCGGAAGAATCCCAGGCACGTGTTAAGGACATTCACTGCACATGGCCGAGGGATGTTTCTCCGGGAATCGTGGAATGTGTAGCTCGTGCTGGTAGCGGATGGATTTTGATTGAACAGATTTAGGAAAATTATTTCTTTTATGAGAGAGTTAAATAGCAGTTACAAGTTAACAGAAGAAACAGTCATCGTAATTATCGTTTCAAGATCCGATCTTTTTGTTGGTGAAAAAGAAATTGATGAAGAAAGAACAGCGGACTTGTTAAAAGTAAAAACTCTGTTCGGTTGGGTGGAAGGTTGGGAGTCACAAACGACAGTCTCTGTAAGAAGTGCGACGAGGAGGAGGAGAGAACGCTTCAGAGGACTGAAACTTTGCCCAGGGGTTAAAGTGCCTTAGAGCGGAGTGAATAAGGAAGAAGAAATAGAGAGTGGAAAGAGTTGAAAAATAGTATAGTGAGAGTGGTAAACTAATAACTGAGAAAAACTGCAGAAATTAAACCAGTTCATATCGGTTAACTGGAGAAAACAAAACTTGTTCAAGTGATAATAATCTAATGACAATCATCATGACACTTTCCTTCCACGAAGTACGAGTGAGTACTTAGTACAAAAAGACAGTGTCATAGCTTGACAGCAGGACGAAGAAATCATGTAACACCTGTAGGACAAAAGTTGTCCACCATCTGAACAATGTGACACATTTCCCAGTCATGTCACACAAGTCCAGTCACCATTTTGACATAATTAAATCGAAACGAACGTTTGTATCATACATACGTACTCGTATTTTTATCATCACTATACTATATGAAATTCCAATTTAACAGTGACATTATCCCTTGTAAACCACAAACCATACCATCTCTGACTTTGTGACATATGTCATGTCATGCACATGTTTAGATTAGACCTTTTCAACTTCATAAAAACGTACAATTTGCGTGTTTACTCTTTATATAAAGTACGAGCTATTGAAGTTTATTTTTGTAATCACCTTTTTCCGTCCGACAAATTAAAAACGTGACATTACACGGAAGCCGAAAAAAAATCTTCCCTATTATTCTATTTTCTTATCCTTTCCACTATAGTGTATATTATTTTCCTTTTTTGTTGGTCTTTACTTCGTTCCACATGTCACGATTTTAGTGTCCAACATCCAGATGACATAGACTTGATGGGATTACCAATATCTACTTGTTAACCCCATAAAGTGTGAATATGGTTTTAGTTGAATCGGCTTATTTCAGTTCTCGTCAAGTTTTGTCATAGAATTTTAGGCAAACTTTGTATCATGATGATATCGTTATCAACTACACTTTGATAGGGACAAAATATTGATGACATGTTTGTCCCACAAATGAAACACGTACACCATGTAAGAGAAGTAATAAAAATATTAATAACATCAAGGATGTTGGTCGTGATTACAGGATTCTAGGATGATCTTTGAATCATATATAACAAATGTAACATTGTCTCAGAGTGATATTACAAATTTTCCCTTTTTGTCCCTTTTGTCGGGGTCCTAATCATGTGCGATGTTCAATAACATGATTCTTTGACAAAGCTTTTCCTTCAAGTTATCCTTTTCAAGCTGGTATGTATGTACATACCACGTGATTACTAGCAATAACATGAAAATTTATTATCTTACAGATGTAAGCACGTGTTGTTAAATAAGGATAACCATATTCATTGAATCAAATATTTTCAATTCGAAATAAAACTCGAATCAATTTGAATTCGGATTTGTAATTAGCAATATGCAAGTGTCCCATTTCGTGTCACGTCTTAGATAATCATCCAGGATAATAAGAACTAGGTCTCATTCCAATCACATTTTTCTATATGCTTCACTTTCATACCTTAAGACATTCATCTTGGCACGTGTTCAAATGCAAAGTTCAACTGAAATTAAGAAAAGGACGGAGTAAAATGGAAAAATAATCATTTTCCTTTTCAACTACAAAATAAATCCCTGCCTCAGGATGATTTCAATATTTACGAAAAAGTATTTTTCTAAATTTTCAGATTCGTTTTAATTTTTTCGAAATTATTAAAATTATATCTTATCAAGACAACACAAAGTCCTTAAAGAAAGGATCAAAAAAAATTATAAAAATTGTATTATATATATTTATTATATTAATCAAGATAAATATATATTTCATTATCTATCTAAATCCGGAAAAAATATATTTTGGGATTTTTCACATTTCTTTGAAAATTCTTGGATAAAATTTTCTATTCCTTTCGCCAAGAAAAATGACTGCGAATGAGAAACGCTGGAAGAAATTAATTAATTTAAATGCATAATATAGATGGCTCTACTTGAATTTATTAAGTTATCAGTCTCCTTTAGTGGATTATTTCAATTCGCTTAAGTGCTATTTTTCTGATTTTCTTTTCATTTATTGTCTTCGTCTTTAAGGAGAAAATCTTGTTTTCTTTTCCTTTTTGCCTCGGGGAAGATAAATTGAAATTTATCAAATTTCTGTGTTTTGTGTATATGAATTTGTAATTAACGTTTAATTCAAGTAATTTTCAAGATATTTATTAAATATTAGAGAGCATTTTCATGATTTTCTTGTCATTTATTGAATTGGACCATGAGGAATATTTGCCCTATGGAAGAATTGAATTGAATATAATTCAAGTGTTTTGTATATGTGAATTTTCAATTATTGTTTAGTTTTGATGATTTACAAGAAAATTATGATATATTTTTGAAAAAATAAAGCTTAGTTGGCTAGTTTCCCTACTTTCTTATCAGATATTGCACTCGTCCTGAAGTCATGTCATCAGGAACAAATTGAAATCTAAAAAATTTGAGTGTTTCATCTACGTTAATTTATAATTAATGTTTAATTTAAATAATTTAGAATAAATTGGTGTAACATTTTATAAAACTTTGAATGCCATCTTCTACTTTTCTACTTTCTTGTCAGTGATTGCACTCGTCCTGAAGTCATGTCATCAGGAATGAATTGAAATCTATCAAATGTAAGTGTTTCACCTACGTTAATTTCTAATCAATGGTTAATTTAAATAATTTAGAATAAATTGGTGTAACATTTTATAAAACTTTGAATGCCATCTTCTACTTTTCTACTTTCTTGTCAGTTATTGCACTCGTCCTGAAGTCATATCATCAGGAATGAATTGAAATCTATAAAATGTAAGTGTTTCATCTACGTTAATTTATAATTAATAGTTAATTTAAATAATTTAGAAGAAATTGGTGTAATATTTTATAAAACTTTGAATGCCATCTTCCACTTTTCTACTTTCTTGTCTGTGATTGCACTCATCCTGAAGTCATGTCATCAGGAATAAATTGAAATCTATAAAATTTAAGTGTTTAATCTACGTTAATTTATAATCAATGGTTAATTTAAATAATTTAAGAGCATCCAATATCTTCATTGATAAAACTTTAGTGATAATTTTCAAGTTTGCCGACATTTCTCCCGAATTTACGCTCAAGGGTGAAATGTGGCCTTCAGCAAAGTATTGAAATCAATCAAATTTCATTGTATGTAAATTTTTAATTAACGATAAATTCAAATGATTCACATGATATTGACACAACATCTTGTATAAAATTGGAATCATCATTTACGAATATATTCTTTCGTTACGAAATTTTCTGTCTATGAAAGCGAAAATAAAATAAGAATGTTCCCCCTTTCATTTGTTGGTACAATATATACATTTTTGTAGTTCCCCGAGAATACTCCCCTGCCATAAAAAATTTCACCATAATTTCATTTTATTTTATTTTATTCAATTTCTCTTGACTTCCTTCAGTCTTTAATACCTCAAAGTCACGCCCAATATCTTTTGCAATTCTTCGTTTTAAGATAATTTTCCTTTACCCTACATTACCTTTGATTTGATTGAAATTTTACAACAATAATATAAATTTGATTAGAGACTTTGAGTCGTTACAATTTATCAGATATCTCTGATTGAATTGATTAAGTAAATGAAATTGAAATTGAAATTGGAATTGAAAGACACTTTAGCTAGGCTGCAATACGTTTATGTGTTTAAGGGTAGATATCTTAAAGTATGTATTTTGCAGAATATTTTTCTGTCAATTTTTATATGACAACGAATTCAATAAAATTTTTAATTGAAATGTACTTTTAACCAATTTCATTCCAATAAACGATTTCAAAAGCAATAAAATTTCCAGTTATTATACAATAAATTATTCATCATAGACAATACGATTTCATTTACATATCAATGTATTATACAATATGATATTGTATTTCGTGTAATTCCATTATTTTTCATTTTTTCATCGAAACATATATATTACAACACCATGACAACATTAATCATAACGTTAACACTTAAAATAAAAACAAATTTTATATTTTCTGTGAATATGTTGAGTTGTTATGAATTTTCAATATGATTTATTTGAAAATTATGAAAAAAACGATGAAACAATCAACATTTAATTAAATGAAATTTTAATTACACAAATGAATGAATTCCGATCACGTTGACGGATGAAATGTTTTTAACAATATCAGAATTTGTAAAATACAATGAATTTTCAGCGTTAAATTGGTTAAAATTGTTAACTATATTATTGTATTTGGAATCAGTTATCAATATTATATGAAGTCAAATTTTGTTAAATACCCAGAATGATATGAAACACTTTATAAAATTCAGAACAATTCCTCGAAAAGTGGAGAGTTTGCCTAAATTTCGTTTTCCGCGAAATGTCAGCGTATTCGTCCTGACAGTTGATCCTGATTTTTTGTGACAAATCAAATTGCCGTCTTACTGGTGATGAATGAAACGTTTTAAAGGATTAAAAATTCTCGCTTTATCCGACAGGGACCACAATAGTGTCAGTCAATGAGAAATGAAAATTATCGTTTTAAGCGTTAACAAATTAAGCGAAAGAAATTTAATACCTTATTCACAGTAGGTCCGTTTGTGTTGAGTTCAGAACAGTGTGGAACTTTGTACTAAAAGTACAATTCGACACTTCTAGCGCTCGACTCTGTTCCGTTGTAACTAACGCGTCAAGGTAAAGTGAGGACAAGATCGTCAAACTCTCATACTTTCTCATGATAAAATGGTACAGTTTGGTACTACACCAAAGTTGAAAACAAACTTCTGTCAATGATGTTGGTGTTTGCGTTAGTAAGTGCAACGACGCAACACAGTATAGTGAACCCTCATCGTACTGTTTGTGTCTACAGTTCGTCATCGTCAGTGCCAGCGCGCAAGTAGTGATAGTCACATACCCTATCTCGGGTGTCCGGCTTCAGTTCGTGGTCTGTACGGAAGGCCAGTATTATTTAAGGAATTAGCTTATTGTAAATTCAGGATCCATTTTGTTTGGGTCGTTTTGACGGATAAACAGATTTTAGTCTGACATGTTATATTGGTTAATCCGGCAAAATTTCTGTTGGTTTTAATCAAATAATTAAAAATTTCAGGTTACAATTTTGTATTCCAATACATCCAACAAATGGTAAATCATGAGAACCACATTATATAAATGGATGATACAAGGACATTTCCTGAAAATATGAATCCTCCCTTAAATATAAGAAGAATCGTCCTTATATTTTAACTTTTCTGTTGAATTCGCTCGATGGTTTCTTGAAATTTTTGTATCCCTCATTCAATACCGCCACCTGTCTGCTATCAAATTAATCTTGAACGCACATAATTGACAGTAGATTAGTGATTATCTTCATAATAATTATCTGAACAATTCCAACTTCTTGGTGTTGTTGATTTTTTTTTTTTTTGGTGTAAATCTTCTTAAGAAACTTTCCTTGTTTCCTGTTTTCTTAATTGAAGTCTTAGTTAAAAAAGTTTTTAATTACAATCATTTCCTGCTCCACCCTGTACACTCCTCGTATACCGAATTTCATTACAACAAAAATGGAGATGACCAAGTTACCTTGTTACACTAAAACGGACATCAGAATCTCTGTCGTTGATTGTGTAACGGATTTCAAACTTCCACCATTTTTCTTATGTCCTTTATTACATTATTATTAAGTTTAAAAAATTTCCAGTTAATACAACAAAGAAAAATGTAATTAATTCACTTGAATGTCCAATGAACCAAGTGGAAAAATTAATGACGCTCCAAATTGGGGGTGATTTCATCCCTATTCCCTTATACATTATACATAAACGTGTTTATATAAAATTTTCTTTTTTCGCCATTGATTTTATTTAAACTTAATTAACGCCATGTTTTCGGTGAAAAGTTTCCTTTCATTTCATGTCTTAATCGTTGTAATTTATAAAAAGGAAAAACTTCTGTCAGGGAATTAAGTAATTTGAAAAAGTAAAAAAATTTTCCCTATTTTGTAATTTTCCCTATTTTGAATATCGATTCATATCAAAATTTTATTGCGTGTATTACAGGTGTGTCCAGTTAAATCAGTGGAATATGATAAAAAGGTGAAGAAATTATTTTTCTTTTATATAGCGTGACCCGTTTTAACTGAAACGGGACAATTTGTTTAACCCATCAATCAAAAATTTTTACCACTCGATTTTTATCAATTCCATGGTTAAGTAGAAAAAGAATTTTTATGTTAGGGTCAAAGTGTCACGGACATAACCATAATGTTATATATGTATAATACAATATCGTCTTATTTATTGGTTACAAAATGAAAGAAATAATTTGCTAAAACAAGTAACGCTTCACTAGCTTCTATACCTTTTAGATACATTCTGTTTGTACCTTGTGTTAATTGAAGGTTTCTATTTCAGGATTACGTTCGGTATGAAGGCAATTGCAGGTCAACCTTATAATTAAATTACAAATATAACCTGTAACGATCAGGTACAACAGTGAATGTTATTAAATTATTATCTGCTATCACAATAACTTATAGGATACTCTGCTAACTTGTGTATGGGAAATGCTCCATATGTTTAAAGGACGTGGACTTTTTACTTTATTTATAGAATACCAAGGAAGTGTGTTGATATCTTGTTGGCTGTCGTGGACATGTTTTGTTTTGATAGCTGTATCTTTATAGTATCACCGACATATCCGTTTGCATTTAACGGTCATCCCGAAAAATCTGTACCTCAAATTTTCAATTCAGAACAATGGACTCATAATGCAAGGACAATCCTCAGTGGATTTACATATATGGAAACATATTGGAATCCTTATCGCATATGATGATCCTACATAGCCTGGTTGGCTTACCATCTCTGATTTAGAAGAACCAAAGTTTGATCCTTCACAGGATTCCCTGGAACTTGATCAGGAATCTAGGAAGGGAATCTGATTAAGGAAAACAATGAAATCCGTATTTCTTCATTTAGAATATAATGAACTTGTTCATTGATAAGTGAACTAGGAACCATAGAAGGAAGCAGTTGCAGGATCTTTTAGTCTCATATCACGAACGTGATGAATTCGGTATTCAATCCTATAACATGGCACTAAGCGAACTGTAGGAACTCAACCATGGAATTAAAGCAACGTCAAAATTTGTGCCTTTAATCGTGAACTAGGGAAGCTTACCATTGAATTGGAAATTCCTAAAGCTAAGGAAAGTAAAAAATTTACACATATATTTGTAACAAGAATTGCAACGCTTCTTCCGGCCCATTAAGACACCAAATCGTCCATATACACCACAATCGAAAATTAGTTCAAGGGACAATTTATGCCCCATTAAAGTACATTCATCGATAGTTTAAAATTTCTCTAGTCTAGCAACAGAAACTTGAATCGTCCGTCTTTGTATGTACATTGGAACAAAACAAGGATTCCGTAATATCATGGATTCATGTGTGACAGGATATTGTTACAAGACAAAAGGGAAAAACACAACCTGTAGATACAAGGATATGTACAAGTGCTTGTGTGTATGTGGACAAGATTATCCTGGAATTTCTGATACTGGAATTCTTGGCACAGGAAATTCTACACAATCCAGATCCTTTCCAGAGGCTTTTCTGTTCTTCTGTTCGTTATCCTAGTGCAAGGAATTTTGAAAATTTCCTTTTTTATTTGATTTAATTGATTATTAAATTCCTCAAATTCATGCGCAACTATTTTCAAAATGATTCGTTTCTCTTCCTCCTTCCTCCATTTCATCATGATCCTTTTTTTTTTTTACTACTAACATGCATAACTTGCTTGATATGCATTTCACATGAAATCGACCCATTTTCTTATAAAATGTTTTCCCTTTTTTCCCTTTTACCCTCTTTTAAGGTTCATAAAATGCCAGTTTCAACTTCATGTGATTTATCATTTACCATCAAGTGCTACAAAAGTACCATCCTTGTGGTTCCAATAACTTCTGATTGTGATTCAAAAAGTTCCCAGCACTACTAGGGATTTTTTCTTCCCTATTTTGTTATTGCATATTATTATTATTATGATTTTTGCTATTAGTACGAAAAACTTTTCAACATTACTGTTGGTGGTAGAATATCCTTTTTAAAATGTACCCTCTGGATGTTTAGTTGTTGGATGAGTTCCACCACAAATTCACTCTCTTCACGATCATCCCTTGCACTCTGCATCCAATTATGATTGCACGCAAAATATTTTACGCTCGTATCCTGTACGATGTGTTCCCCACTGTTTGAATGTGTGCATTCTTCACAATCACATATAATACTTGTGGCCGTACATGTAATATCCTTCACAAACCTTTCTAGGGAATTTTATCTGAGATAAGCACAATATTTAAATGAGCAGTTTTATATGCATGGAAAATTGTTGCATCAACTTTGTTGTTGTTAATGTTTTGTGTTGCTGCTGTTGTTGTTATTGTTGTTGGAGATAATGGCTTGAGACTTTCATTTTTCTCTCCGAAAACCAACTGACCTGGTTAATAATTATAAACAGTCAAGATGAAGAGTTCTTATTCCTTAAGGATAAACATGACAGTATATGATATGATTTTTCTGCATTTGTAGTAACAGCATGACTTACAATTGAATATAATGAGGGTAAAATAAATAAAAATGTTTACTTAAATTATTTGCGACTGTCCTCACCGAAAATAGCACCACAAAATCTGTCCCTACAGCAAGGACACTTTATGGCTTGACGAGCATCCCTTAAAAACACACCAAACGGCATGTTGTCCCTAATTGTTTATTCAATATGTCACATGTGGATTTAAAGGACAACTTTATAAATATATCAATTTTATTTTTAGCCTATTCGAAAGTGATTTGTAAATAAGATATGCTTTATTTTGAATTCGTAAAAAAGGACGTTTTGTTTGTCAATGTCCTTAAATCATGAACTGTATTCAAGTTGGAGGAATTTGCATTTAATATAATTTTCCCTATTTTGTGTTTTCTATTGAAGGTATCAACGATTAGCACCCAAGTCAATGTTATTTCACGTTGAAATGGAAATAAGGATATTCCATCAATAAATCAATTTGGCAAATATTTGGAAAGCAATTGTCAAATATAAATTTTGGTTTATTAATTTTTTGAAAAAATAGAATTTATTATCTCTGTGAATTATTGATTGGCCTCATTTCTGATTATAGCAATTATAAGCCAAGAAAAGTTAATTAATATTTAATTTTATGATAAAAGGCTCATTAAGTTCAACAACAATTTGATTAAGGGAAAAGAGGGAATTGAATGAAAGGTCGAGGGAAGGTGAAGTTTTAATTGAACGTTCCTTTTTTTTTTATTAATATTTTCTATTTATAATGCATTACCAAATTACAAAATTAATTGCTTTTAATATAAGTGTGGAATGGAATTTTGAATTAATTTATTTACTACAGAACATGTGTACGTGTGTATGCTATAGCTGGCGCGATATTTTGTGTAATGAAATTGAAAATGTTTCAAATATTACAATCCCTGAAATGTGATGAAGGATATCATGGTATGTGCAATGGATCCCCGTAATTAGAAAGTTGAGAAATTCCATTGAAATTTTTTACAGAAATTGACCCGAAGTATGTATTGGACAGAGATCTAAAGTTACAGGCAGCTTTAAGGGAATATCTCACTCTAATATAAATTATCCTTCAAATATATATTTAATGACAGTAGAGACTATTAGTTATCCCTAATAACGTTCACCTGAACGTAGAACAAAATTCTTCCAAAAATGGAAATCGTCCCTAGAAAACTGTCCCTCTAATCAAAATTGTCCTTCAAAAATTATTCGGTATGTGTAATGCATTGCATTGTAATGTAGAGGTTAGCTACCTATCTTGGTAACAGAATTCTCCCTACAAATCAAAATGAAAATCGTCCCTATAAAACTATCCCCATAATAAAAAGTCCATTTTTAGTGCATTTAGTATCCACCATGAGAACAAAAAAATATATCCAAGATTGTGATATAGAAGTAACTGCATCAACTGTATACTTTTCTCAAAAGAATTTTCCCTAATATGAAAATCATCCCTACAAAATTTTCCCTTTAATCAAAATTTTACTTTAAAATGTATCCATAACACGGAGTTTAGAAAATCCATCCATAATTTCAGAAGTAGAGTGTAAAATAAAATGTTTCCTAAAATGGAAATTGTCCCTACAATACTATCCCTATTATTAAAACAGTCCCACAAAAATATCCATAATGAGTACAAGTCAATATGACTGTGATTCAATGAGAACTCTATGTCAGCACCCGAATGTAGATGAGATTTATCCCTGAGATTTAAAGTGTCCTTACAAAATAGTCCCTCAAATCAAAATTGTCCTGTAACCAAGTAAGGATTTCCTTAGCTGAGAGTCAACGACATCTGTACTTGTGGACCGTTGTGTAAAACATAATTCTGCCTTAAATGAGATCTGTCCTTAGAAATATAAAAACTATCCCTTATAAATGAAATTTCAAATAAATAATTAAAACTTTCACTTTGGATTTGTCAAAATCCGGAAATTACTAAAAGAAGTAAAGTAAATTTGAAAAAGGGATTAAATCTGTAAAAGAAGAAATAACGATAAGGGAAGATTTTATCCCTTAAAACAAAATTGATTCGCTGAAAATTTCATTTGAAATGACGTCATTTCAAAATGAAAATAATAAATTAAAGAAGATTTCATTTGAATCCCCCTTTAACTGACATCCAACACATTTACAAAAGTGTTTTCCGGAAAACATTCAAAGAAAAATTTTTCGTCCTTATTGTAGAAGGACATAAAATCAAAGTTAGTCATCAGTAGCAGGCAGTTCTTTGAAATTTCTTTGATTATCCTTAATAAGGACAAATGAATTCTTTTGGCTAATTGCGACTTTCATCTGTTCAAAACACTTTTCCTTCCAAGGATACACAAAAGAAAAGCCACGAATTAGTGCGACAAATTGTCACAGAAAAGGCCAGAGCAAAAGGGAAGGATTTGAGAATTCTTAATTATCGGTCATGGAAAGGACATTCTTCCGGTTTTAGGAACTCATTACAAGATTTTGGCAATTAAAGAATCTTAACAGCTCGCCAGAATGTCTCCGGGAAAAAGTTCAATGCCCCAATATCATGAAAACGATGCGTGACAGAATAGGGACTAGAAAACCCCTATTAAGACTTAAAGCATTATTTCATTTGCTTTAAGGTACAATTGTTAACGATTTTCGTACAACATTCCACTTGATTAATTTCACCAAAACCCTCACAAAAATGTATAAAGGTAAACGCAGTAAAATATCCTTTTTTAAAAAACTAAGGGATTTTTGGATGATTCCATTCTGTATTTTTTTGAATAAATTTTTTTTTGTGAATCTGCATTTCAACACCTCACCACAGAACATTCACCTCATTTTTGGCGTTTAAAAGCACCAGGAAAAAATAAAAACGAAAGTGCCTAGAAAATTCACCTTAATCCTTGCCGCAAAGAACAGACATTTCTCTTTGGTTTTTATTATTGTCATTGTTATTTTTTTTTCGTCTCTTACACCTGGATAAGGCACCTGATGCGAATAACCTTGCAATGACAGCAACAAAAAACCATGAAAAAAGGTTCAACCTTAAACATCTGGCTAAGGTTTTTGTATTTTTTGGTATCATTAGCGTATTAACAGAACAATCTGACACGTCATTATAGCATTACATATCTACGATTATCTACGTGAAAAAATACGTATTTATCTACGATGTATATTCATGGCAAATGGGACAATCCAGGGGCAATCAGAGAGCTACGACAAATGGGCAAAAAAGGGCAACAGGACAAGGATACTCCACATCCATAGCGAATAAACACACAAATCCCTTTCAAATAATCAATCTTTGTTTTTGTTAGATTTTGTAAGTGTCCAAATCATTGCCCATCCCCTAAACGATGTTAGAATGTTATAAGTGGGTGTCCTAATTATACTCAGTCTATTTTTTTTCGGGGAGAATCTTTTCGTGTCGCTCCTCACATTTAGATCCGGCCAATTAAATTCTCATTAGCTCCTGCTGATATTTTGTTGTTCCCACTTTTTTGAATTGTTTCAACAAAAATATCCAACTTAATTTTATTTATAACAGGACGAAAAATATATATATATCAAGGATCCTAGCAATGCCCCTCACTGTTTGATTACTCTCATGCCAGTGAATTTTTCAAAGGAAAACTATAAATTTTTGGTTAAACTCATGTTGGGGCACACTGGCAAACTGTTAATGAAAATCGTTACTACAAGGATAACGAAAAGGATAACGCAAGGATTTATGCAAATTCAGGATACTGGACATTATTACATGAAAATTATCCCTTACCAGGTCATCCGGAATATGATTAAAACTAAAGCTAGGTCAAAAAGGAGAAAAAGGATTTTTTTGAAATAAAATTTTTATATAGGATTCGCAATGACCTGTTTAACTCAAAGTCAATTGATGTTTCTCATTGATTAGTATACATATACATATATAGAAAGATGAATGTTTCAGGAAAAGGACATTCCTTCATATCGATTACCAGGTTTAACCAGGTTAGGTGAAAATCCTTTAACAAATTGTTAACATTAATAGGGATTATGTTGAAGCATTCATTTGAATGCAATTTAACCTAATACATATATAGTACATGTTGAATACAACTTTAAATAAGGATATTTCAGACGTTTTAAAAATATATTTATATTCCCTGGAAAGATACACTCATACATATTATTTATACCTTAATATTGTTATTTGTGGTTTATTTTGTAACCTATTTGAAAGTGTTTTGTTTCCTTAACCGTATTAACCCTTGAGACTTACTCAACGAAAATATAAGTATATCCTTATTTATATTTCTATTTCTAGTTGGTTCTGTATTTGTATTTGTCCCCGTATCCGTATCCATGTCCTTACTAATCGACAGGATCTATCGATTTTAGTGAAAGGTATACTCTAGTGGATACATTTATATGTTTATCTCCTTAGTATCTGGTTTTTGGCTTTGCTTCGTAAAAAGGACGAAAAGGAAAATTTTGATTTTTGGGCTTAAAAAGGAAAAATTTTTTCTTCTTTTTGCTATACTATTAAAGCAAACCCTTATTTCTGATGATAAATTTATTGTTTCCCTTTCAAAAGGAATGTGGTATTGATTATATGTTTCCGTTGTAATGAAATAAATTTGATAATATTGATTTATTTTTAAGATAATATTAGGAAAGATTTAGATATTTATATGAAAGGCAGGTCGGAAATCTTTTGTTCAATGTATAATAGAACAATGTTATAGTAAAGTTTATGATGTTATCTTCAAAAAGGGATGATACGGATATGCTTTAATTAATAAAGAATCTTTATAAACGTGATGAACATCTATCGTATGTGGGTTTAGGGCTATATAAAATATTGACATCCTTATAATTATGCTGTCAAAGCCCTGATTTAGGGACACCTTGTCTTTGGGGGTTTTTCAACAATATCATCAAATGGCTTGATTACTTGATCATTTTGTTGGGATATGCTTTAAGAATTGATGAAGGCACATTGACGTCAATGATTGGGAACTAGGCTTCATTGTGTTTTATAAATTCAACCAAATAGCAAATTGAAGTTTCTCCCAAAGGACAAATAAGGACTTTGCTGCCAAATCATTTTAAAGGATTGGACAATCTGTGAACGACGCCTGATTGCATTCTCATCATACAAAGGACTTCAAGAGAATTTCAGAAACATTTCTGTCTTTATCAGTGACCGGAGATGCGGTTGATCCTTTTATAATTTCACTATCAACTACAGCAGAAAAGTGGGTAGCTGAGAAAGGACACAAATGCGCGGAGTTTATCCATTCCAAAAGTTTCAAGGATTTCACAATTTTTCTTTGAGTTCTGGTTTATTTAAGAAATTATTTTTTGAAAAAGGACGAAAAATTGCCTTAGAAAAATGCAACAAAAGGACCGGAGAAAATGCCATCAATTTGATCAAAGCCAACACGAGAACAGACAAAATGAAAAACATGTTTCCGGAACCGCGTAAAATATCCCCCAATTCCGGGATATCCTCGAAGCGATACCATTATTTCGCGTTTATTTCGTGTGAAAAAGAAACAGGACATTCAAGGATGCTTTCTTGAAATGGTCCATAAATAAAGTTTATCTATGCTGCTGCGGGAAAACGCGAAGCTGGGAAGAAATGCACAATTGACTTTAAAAAATTCCCTTTAATTTAGCACATAAATTCGGGAACCAACTGAAGGTGATATAGGGGAAGAGAATTTTCAACTCAATATTATAATCCTTGAATGCCCATCAATTTGTGATAAATGTCCAGATTTACAGGTAACAAAAGGAAAGGACAATTTATTTTTTATTCGACATTCTCCTGATTAACCCCGGAACTTTGTTCAAATGCACAAAAGGACATTACCTTAAAATGGTTTCTTAGATTATCCCGAATGGCTTTTCTTTGAACTTAACGAAAACAATAAAGTGAACAGGAAACTTCTTCATTGTTAGCTAACTTCATGCTGTTGTCCCTCAAATCTTTGTTTTGTCCCTTTATCATAAATTTTTCTTATTTCAACAACAGTAGGTACTGGGAGAAAATCCATTTTATCGTTGTTTGGATTTCTTTTAGCTTCCGGATTTATTGAGTTAAAGCTTCATGTCAATTTGTTTTAGGGATTGGCGTTTTATCCCTGTTGTGACCTTGAACAATATTATCTGCGACCTTGGCCTTTTAAGCGTAGAGTATCTAAATGTCTGGAAGAGTATCCTGTAATTCCGGTGTTGAAGAAATGCAAAGACCCTTTCCCCCCCATGCAACAGGAGTTCAAAATCTTCCAACTTTAAGTGAATACATTTTGTCACTTTAATGCAAGAAAATTTCCCTTTAAAAAATTTTACTTTAAAGTACCAGAATGAATTGCCCCTCGATCCCTATTTTTATTTACAGTCAGACGATAGTCAATAGGGCTGGCTACCATCAACAAATCAGGGAATGCAGAGACACTGTCCATCTTAAGCAACAGGACACTAGATCCTTCCCTTTTAAAATAAATAAATTTTGTCCGTTCAGTGCTTGAAAACATTCTTTGACAAAATGGGAATTTTAAAACTGGACTGTCCCTCTATCACCTATTTTGGTCAAAAGTCAAATCACTTGTTACCTTGACCTTGAAAACTGCAAAATAGGGAATGTTTCAAGAAGTGTCCTTTCAGTAACGATTACCAACCAATCCGGGAATGCAGGAATATTTTGAAAATCTACCTTTATTAAGCCAGTTAATATTGTGCCTTTAATGTCAAAATCCTTAAAGTAGTTCCTCAAGAGTATATTTTGTCCCTAATAAAATCAAAGAAAAAAAATAGTCCCTGAAAAGTCCACAGAGTTGATGATTCAATATACTTCATTTTGGTAAAGGGAAACCATCATGAAAATTCCTTTATCCCTATTTTCATCAAAATGATTTATTGAAGAAGGTTTCTGGTCAAAAAAGAAAAAAAGAAAATCCCTGAACCTTTTATTTTTTATATAGTATATTTTATTTTGTGGTTTACAGGACAATATACAATGAACAATATAAAAGGATACACCTCGGCATGTGTGTGTATGTGGGAAATTAACAATTCAACTATTGGTCCTTTCTCCGTTTGGACAAATTAATGAGAACCAGAAAATTTTTCCCAATGTCCTTTCTCTCTTTCCATATCCTTGTATTCATCTCCCATATTCATTTCACTTTTATCCTTGAATTTCTTAAAGTCCAAAACAACAATAGATTCAAGAAAAATTCAGAAACGATGAGACAAGCACACGTTGACTCCTTTTTTGTTGGAATGAAGACACGTGTCGTGTTTTGTTGGTTTCAGGGATAATTTCATTTTTTCTTCATTCATATATTTTGTGATCGTCCTTTTTGAGATGTTGTCTTAAAAAAATTGATTTCGCGTGGATATTATAAGATTTAGTTGTTTCCCATAATCAAACAAGGGAATATTCAAATTTTGAGAAACTCTGAAGGACATGAAGGGTGTCCTCATTCTGAGAAAAAGTTGTACATGTTAAACGTTAATTTACGACTTCAAAATGATTTCATAAGGTACTCATTATATTCTTATTTTGTTAATCAAAAATTCGTCGAAGGTGAATTAAATCCTAGATGAGAATTTTGTTCCAAGGACCTTTTTGCGTGTGTACCTCATTAAGATATTTCCCTGAGAATGCATTCTCTTTTCACTTTAAAGAAATTGGGGTAGAGTACACTCTTGCGGATTTTTTATTAGTGATTTTTTTTAAAAAAAAAGCACATATTTAGTTAGCTGTGATTATTATCTTTACTTTTAGGTGAGGAAAACAAGGTTTTTCCGCACCAAAATACTAAATTTTCAATTTTATTCCGCGAGACGCTCATACAAAATTTTGACATTTGTCAAAGTTCTAGTACAAAACAAACAAATTTGCCTTTTACAAAAGATGCGGGGGGGTGCGGAGGGTCAAAAAATTTTCCTCACCTTAAAATGCTCAGAATAGTCTAATATATCTAAATAAAAAAGAATTTTTTAAAAAAAGTCACTAATAAAAAATCCGCAAGAGTGTACTCTACCCAGAAATTGATTTGTCCCATTTAGTCCAAAGGAAAATATGTAAGGACAAAATTGCTTTACTCCCTTCACAAGGATTTTGTACAAACCATTACGGAAATACAAAACTTGCTGTTATTGCAACTTTATCCCTTAAAAGGTTTGATTCTATGAGCGTAGCAGAATTGCCACCCTTAAAATTCGTCCTTTTTTCTGTTATTTTTATTTTCAACATCACGTGCATGACATCCACTTGTATTGGTCGCTAGCTCAGCGTTTACTTTGATTTTGAGGGATAATTTTTTTAAGCTTAATTTAAAAAAAAAATATATATATATAGAAGGGATAAAGGAGTAATGATAATAACACTAAAGCTTTATAGCAATTTTGTGTCTCATTCAAGGGAGAATTGCATTCCCCGATACACATGACCTTAACATCATGAATTGATGGAATTACATCGTTTCGAGCAACAGTTTGTCCCTGTAAAATGAAAGTTATGGGAATGACAGGATAAAAGGGATAGTTCTTGTTTTTTCCTTTTGTAAAATCCCATTAACAGTGAGTTACTATACATTGTGTTATTGTGAATCATATTGGAAAATATCCTTAATGTAGTTAACTTAATAATGTAAGGAAAAATTTGTGGCATTATGAATGTTTTGTCATTTGTATACTAAAAATTTCATCCTTATGATATGAGGTAGAATTTGATTTTCTGTCATAGAATAAATAAGGTTAACAAAGGTGAACCTTAAAGGAAAAATAGGCAAAATATGACAGAACAAAATTTTCAATTTGTCCAAGTATCCCTGAAATATTTCCACAATATCCCTATTTTAAGGGATATAACGAAATATAACAAAAATCAATAACGAAAACTTGTCCATCCTTTATCCGGATAAATAAAATTTTTTATTTTTTATATATATAAAATCTCCCTAGTTTCTTTCACAGTTCACAGTCTGTCTGTCATTGGGCTGGTTAAAGAGGACCAAAAGATTGTCACCCTTTTTCCTTGTATCCTTGTAGCTTAATAATATAGTGTGATCTATAAATGTATACTCGTAGATATGAAATAAACTAAGGGAAAAGGTCAACAATTGTAAATAAGGACGAATACCTTAAATTTTGTTCTGGTTAAAATGGAAATTTTTAATGGAATTCCTAAGTAAACTTCCGGTGAAAAAAGGTAATATTGAAAATATTTAAACGAAAATGCAAATATTAAAGAGAAGGAAAAATGAAATTTCATTAAGGGATCATTTTTAAAGACAAAATCATTATACTTATTAGGGATAAAGTTTTTCTTTGGCTTGATAAGGATGGAGATATGTGTGTCAGAAATGTTAAAAAGGATAAAAATAAATGATCCCATCGATGGGAAAAGTTTGCTCTTTAAAAATCCTTAAAAATGAAAATTCAATATTGAAAATCAACTTTACATGATTTTATCACTTTCGAAATCTTGATGTCTTTGATGAAATAGGGAAAATTGGGAATGTAGGAAAATGTAAGGGAAGAACTTTTCCATTGTACACTGACTCGAATTGTGGCATATTTTCAAAGATATCCTTAAATTCAAATGATTGCGCAAAAACCCAGAGAAATAGGGAAGATCTGGTAGTAAAATGGGGTAAAGTATTGTAGAACTGCAAATTCTTAAAAGAGGAACGGGTAAATACTTTTCACAGCATATTTTTAGGTTCTTATCCGGTTAGATGTATCAGACAACAAAATATCCGAATTCGTATTGGCAAACTTACAATATTCACTCATTTTCCCTTGGGGGAAAAAATAGAACCAACGAAAAATAAAAAATCTCTAAAATCCTTTCACGAGGATCTAGAATTTTCTGTTTTGTTTATTTACTTTGTTGTGTGTTTGAATTGAATTGTCTTGTTTAAACAGGAGACACAAATACAAAAATAAACTCAAAATATATCAATGGAAAGGTTTTACCCTTAAAACAGGAATCATCCCTGAAATCAAAGCGTTCAACACGAAATGATGAGGAAAAATTGATTCCAACTGAAGTTTTATTTTTTTCATTTCAGTGGTCCAAGGCTCAATGGAATAAGGACAAAACCAGGATACCAGAACACTGTGTTTCAGGGTGAATTCAATAAAATTTTGTTGTCAATTTTCTGGATACAATTTTTTATTTTCAACAATTTCCATGTTTGGAAAATTGTTATTATTGACAATTTACAGGGAAATCATTTGAATAAAATGAAGTTTTACGAAAATCTGTCTATAGGGTTTTCCCTGTTTGAAATATTACGGAGGATCACTTTCAGATTGAAAAAAAACGAATTTTTGTGACAAACTTCATGCCTGGCGCTTTGAGATATAGGTGAACATTTTTCAAGCGAAACTTTTTATGTGGCGGTTCGATAATTGGACGATAATTGAGAGTGATATTTCAAGCACGCGTCACGTTTGGTCACATTTCGTTACATGAGAAAGAACAAACTTAGTTTACGCTATCGGCGTCTTTCTTTGATGCGTTCCTTCGTCTTTTCTCCAACTCATACGGTACGTTTAGAAATTTCACTTCTACAACACAACTAGTAATAAAACAAAACAACTATAAATGCACTTAGATTCAACAGTTGTTTGGGAATAGTTTTTAATATTAAAAAATTAAAAACATTCAAAAATGCCGATGGTATAAACCATCAAGTGGAACCATACATCATTTGAAAACACCTGTTGATATTGTGTGTTGTTATTCTGCCAGGAATCGTACTAAAAATAAAAAGGATATATTTTGTTACTAAAAAAAGTCAAACGTAGCACACATCACAAAGGAAGCTATTTAAAAATATTTTTCATAGAAGCGACAAATGATTAAAGAACATGTGATTTATACAAAAATTTAATTTTATGTTTCAAAAATGTATACCTTATGAACGCGCCAATGGATCTACGATTATTGAATTTTCGTCGTTAGATAATATTATTCATATACAATCGATTGAGTAGATTTTGAGATACATCCATTCTACAACAAAACCCCAATCTATTCTTATTTAAATCAAATAACTTCGAAAATATGATGAACTTTCAAATGATTTAAAGTTAAAAATATTCTTAAAGGTATCGTCAACTCATTAAGTTTAGAAACAAGAAATGTTTCTTAAAATTTTCGGAATCGTTTTGAAATGTGTCACACTTGATATTGAATGAGAGAAAATCTTCGTCTTAAACAAAATTTCATCAGAAATATTTTCGTCAAGTATTTAAGAGGAATCATCCCTTAATACCATTGAGAATTTCACTCCCTTACAAAAGAAAAAGAATAAGGTTTATTATGTGTAACACATTTGAAATGGCAGCAGGGATACGATGG
Source organism: Chrysops caecutiens (assembly GCA_963971475.1). Taxonomy (NCBI): domain Eukaryota; kingdom Metazoa; phylum Arthropoda; class Insecta; order Diptera; family Tabanidae; genus Chrysops; species Chrysops caecutiens. Next base: position 77,950,882 of record OZ020567.1, on the reverse strand, counting down.
CATTGGTGATGTAAGGTCAAGAGCGAGTTCCAAGGAATGTTAAGTATTTCGCAGAGAACAAAAACTATATATTATTAATTAATTGGATAAACGAGTGATCTGTCAGAAGGTAATTGATTTGTCCTTCCTTTTGTTTTTTCCGGGAAATCCTGGAATACCATCAATCTCTTGCCAGAATCGAACAATCTCTGGCCAGACACTGGCTTAAAGGGTAATTGAAAATTCGTTTAAAAATATTTCATAAGCAAAGCACAAAAAAATAAATATTAAAATAAACTAAAAAACATAAAAAAAACCATCTGGTTATCCTTGAGGGTATAAATCTCAGATTGAATTCAGGACATAACAGCATTCCATAACATCAATCCCTATAATAATGGATCACAGTACCTACTCAAGATATCTTATTTTGGAAATTTTTTCATCATTTACAATTTGATAAATTACGTTTTTTCAATTATTTGGATTTTGTCCTGTCTTCACTTTATGTCCTTTTTGATGTAAAAACAATTTAAAGAGAAATATTTTCCTCAAAAAGACAGAAATTTAGTTTTAAAGCAAAGCTCTTGTATATTAAATTTTCCTTATAAACGAGGATATTACTTGGCTTAATTAATTTCCATTCGATTCATTTCAAACTAGGGACAATTTTATACAATTTCATGTCATGTTAACATGATATTCATTTGTCACATACAGATAAAATCATTCAAATCATGTCGACTCAATAATAATAACTGGGTAAAAATCAAGTGTCGTGACTGAAGAGAAAATACACTTCAATTAGGGACAATTTAATGGGAAAGAAAATCATATCAGGACAATCTGTGACGAAACAGAATTTATTTTTATTTTTTATATTTTGAAAAATTCTATGTCATGTTTTGTATTTTTTTAATTAAACAAAACGTTTCATGACATCGTTACTTTTCGATTTTGTTGGGACGTCCCTATTTCGTGGAATAGCTTCAAAAATTATGAGGTAATCTTAGAAAATCACAAGGCAAAAAATAACAAAATCAAACTGAAATTGAATTTCAATTTATTTCCCATTTTCACAACATTCAGAAATTTTGTTGTTTTTGTTGTTGTTGCTGGTGGTGTTCATTTAACAGGCCAAACAGGAAGCTTTAGTCTAAGCTAGTTTTTTGTATTTTCAAAATAAAAAGGGATTTCACGTGATATGCCACGTGCATTTGTCAGGACAATTTCCATTTGGTTATCGATTGTTTTTTAACACGATATATGGTCATGTCCTGTTGACAGGATTAAAGGCCATGATACAGTTTTATTGACATGATTCAAGTTGGAGTTTTATTAACAATAACAACAATTATAAAAGGATTTTAATGAAGTCAACCGCATGTGACACAGGCATCAAAATTAAAATGGAATTTTTGGGAAAGTACATTAATTAAATTTTTCGTTTTTGAATTGTTAAAAAAATTACCCCTGTATTTTAAAAGTTTTCGTTGGACTTGAAAATATAAATTAAATAAATTACTACCGTTGCAATTTTGTAACCCACTGTTTCAACGCTGCCGTTTTCTCAGTATTTATTTTATCACTTGAAGAAGTCATCGAGTGGACAGCCGCTTGATCGCAATGATGAGACGACTGCAGCTCGTTCTTTTGGGACTCGCTTCGAGTACGAATTAGAAGTTGCAAAACAGACAACTTCGATTGAACTTTACGAACTTCAGTTGACATTTAAGTGAATTTCCATCAATTTTCTTGTTTGTTTGTAAGAAAAATGAACCATGTCGCTATCTGGATATTTCTAGCTTAACTATTTATCAAGTACTTATTCGCACTGCATAAGTGTATTGGATTTGAGAGTTCTTCTCTACTGGAGTGAGCAAAATAAGATGGTTATGATAACATTTAATTAACAGAAATATGTGTTTAATTTAAATTGATTAATTCCATTTTGGAAGTCCTGAATTCCTGACGACCAACGATGGAAAAAAATCCAAACGTTCTAATGATGTAAGGGATTGCCGTTAATAATATCCTTTTCATTATTTCATTGTAGCTACATTTTTCGTTTAAATCAAATCTTCACATTCGGTAATAATTCATCGCCTCCTCTTCGCCCTCATTCCATTGTTCATTGTTTCAATTAAACTATGACTGACTCCTGTTCCACTTAAAAACTTAATAGTTTTAGTTTCTTTACCATTTTATCAAGTTTTAAATGAAAGGAAAACTTTTAAACCACATTTTGATACAATTTTAATTAAGTGAAACAACATTGAGTCAAGTTCATCGAATCCATGGATCCAAGAATTTCCTTCATTCCATCCCCCGAAATTTCCTCGATCCACCAACCACAGGTCGTTAATTAATAATATAAAGAAAGGAAGAAAAAAAACGAAGTTTTTAATTTAAAATTTTACTCAACAAGATTTCAATCTTTAAGTATTTCCTGTCTTATGGTTTTTGCGGAAGTTATTCAAGGAAGTCACAATTTGAAACACGGACAAAGTGAGTTTGTCGTCTTCATAACTTTACCACAAAATATTTTCACAACACATTATATCACGTAACCTCAAAGTAAGCTGTTGTCCTTTTGCTACATTTTTCATGTTTTATTTCCACCCTCATTCCCTTATTCCCTGCTTCGTTTTTCTCTAATAGTATATCTTAAGGGTTTGATAAAAAAAAAATGCTAATTTTCACCTTAATGTGCTACTCAAAGCATACTCGTTGAGAACCTTAAATGGGCTCATTTTAACCTACTCCCGTCTGAATATATGAGCAACGAAAGAACCAACACGAGTGCGTCCCTATTTACGAGGAAGCTGTTTCAACAATTTTACCCCGGAATTAGAACTAACTTTTAAGGGTTACATAAAACCATTTTGCATATTATTATATATCCCGCAAACTTTACACACTTTAATACAAATGGGTTCGTTCCGTAAACAATATTTCCGCAAAAATATATAATACATGGTTGTCCTTAAATACACAAAGGGTTAGAAAATGGCGAACAAATATGGTTTTGACCAAACCAAACAACACCAAATGAATTTATTTGTATGAAAAAATACTCATTTTCATTTAACTTAATCAACCAGCAGCAGCAATACAAGTTAGCAGGAGTTGGCAGTCCCGGTCTTTCTCGGAATTAGGGAATTTAATTTAAGGAATGGAAAAAATTCTTTGTTTTGTTAAATAAAAATGTAGTTAATTGAGTCGATATAATGAGCATGTGATGATAAATTGGGACAACACATATTTACTCAGGAGAAAATATTTTTGTGTAAATTAACAAAATTCAACAAATAATTCAAATAATTTCATCCGTATTTCTCTTGGGGGATGAGGGTTTTGACATATGTGGAATACACAACCCAGGGGGTACATTTTATTTCATTTTTAACTACACACAACGCACGCACTTGACCTAAAAATAAACACGCAAATAAACAAGGAAATAAAATTAGCATCACCTTCTTCAAGGGTTCAGGAAAAGCGTTTCTCCAAGACTTTTTCCCGGTTACACATTTTAAAGTATTAACACGAAAATTTATGAAATTTATCATATTAACTTTTGACTTTATTGTGATATAGATATTTAATTAAAATCATTATTTTGAAAACTACAGGAGCTACAGGATTGATGGGAGCACCTCTGGAAAAAATATTTAACGTTTAGCAGGATATGCCTGGAGTTAATTATTAAAAATTGAAAAATCAAAATTATTTGCATAAAGAAAGTCAATACCAAGTAATGGCTTCAAGGAAAATTGAAAATATTAAATTCAAAAAATATAGCAGCCTCTCAAAAAAACTACAACTTTTGGTGAAAATTCAAGGATTGAATTGTTTATAAAGTGAAAAATATTTATCGGGCAGAAATAATTTTCACTTAGTGTGTAATAAAGCTTGTGCAAAAATTTGAAACTCGTCGGTCACGCCGTTTCTGGAATAACTGGCTCAAAATCTCTACATAATTTTGAGAAAAACCGGTTTATATTTCCAATGTTGCAATGTTCTTGGAAATACACGTGTAGCTTCGAGAATATTCGCCGGATTGACTTGAAATTTTCTGTGTATATACTCTGATATATTTCCATTTTTAAAATTAAGTAAAAGAAAAAATGACTTTTGGAAAATTTTATCTACTTCAAATCAAAAGAATTCACATCGATAAGTGTCGTGGCAAATTAAGGATAATATATTCCCGTCACAAATCAACTGTCAGCGACATTATTTAACAAAGGGTTTAAAATTAAAATTGAAACCTCCACAAAGTGTCCCTACTTCAAAACCAGAACAGTCTCGTGTCAAGTTGCTCTCAAGAAAATTGTTACCTTGAAAGGTAACTTTTACGGAACCTACCACAATGGTAAGAAAAAAGGTTCACAACTGACATAAGCTCTTTTAAACTAAATAAAATTTTATCCCCCGAAAAATACTTGAAAAGGCTCAAAATATCATGACCTAAACAAGTTGTATATTCTGTGCCATCCTTTTCTCTTAAAACACATTCTCAGCAAAAATAAGGATTTATTTAAGAAACTAAAATTCAAGATTAAAAAAGGGAGAAAATTTTATTCCTTGATCTTTCGTTCATACCTTGCAGCATCATTTCGTACTTTATTCTAATAAATGTCGTATCCTTAAATAAGGATTTGAGATGAAAATTTTTATCCGTTTATTGACTCTTACTAAATCCCTAATAAATGATTACCCTTTAATGATTATATAAATATTATTTGAAATGATCACGCAATGTGACTATAACTTAATTACAAAATTACATACCATCTTGAGGTATGTAATAAACATTGAGGTTATGTAAAGTTTGTAAATTTGTAAATATGTAAATGATACGAAAATTACATGATTCTTGTAATTCAACTGTTAACGTTCATTCCATAATAAATTAATTGGTTTTATGTAACAAGAAATTTCGCCCTTTTATAATAAACACCTTAAGGATATTGCTTCATTTACACTTTCATTAAATACATGTTGAAATTTGTGTTTACATTTGTTTCACTTTGATGGAAATTATCCTTGATTTGATTTATATATATAGTATCTAGTATGTTCTTGTTTTATCTTTTAAGAGCTTGAAGGAATAATTTTTTAACATTTCATTTAACGATGACTTTCGTGTATTGACATTTAAGTATAACGACATTGACACTATATATGTTGTTATAAGGATATACTCGTACTACAGTAAATTGATTGGTTACAATGTTTTGTTCAGAACAATATCACTTGGTTATAAGATGAATTGATGCAAAATGAAGGAATAAATTCAAAATGCAGTCACAAAACTTTCAAATTGACATAGAAAACCATTGAATAAAATAGGGAAGCTTTGTCAATTCCAGACACGTATCGGGACCATCACTTATTGATTCTTGATTCAATAGAATATCTTCATCGATTTGGATGAAGTTCTTGGAAGATGCCACCAAGAAAACCATGGAATGCATTTTACTCCATTGTATTTTGTGATGATTTTGAATTGAATTTCAAAATTAATTTCTTGATGAATTCTGATTAATAACATCAATATCATATCGTTATAACCAAATTGAACAAGAACACATTTTCATACTCAAATCAAAATAAAAATCTAGAATTGTCTTTATTTTCGAAATAAGAATAAGAAGTTCAAAGTTCTAAGGAAATTCATTGGCTCTAATTGAGAAACGTGCCAGGAATAGGAAATAATGCTAAATTTTTTCCCACCAACAAATGGCAACAAGGACAACAAGGATTTTATAGAGACAGAATCCTTCTTTGATGGGCAAATTAAATTCTTGCCTTCTAGCAACAAAGCTAAGGTTTTTGTTATATGTACTTGTATATAATTCTTTCCGTTTTTGGTGTTGTCTTTTTAAAACTTTGCTCCTTTGACAGCCACAATTTGGAGGATATGTTTCCTCATTCCTTTCGTCCTTATTCCTTCTACTTCTACTTCTATTTCTCCCAGTTCCGGTTTCTTCATTTTCGGGATAAAATTAACAAAATTTCACGATTTTCATTGGTATGTCCTTTTTATTCCTGCTACTGTTATCCTAGTTCGTGTTGTGGCTTCTTTTTCTACAATTGAAACATAAAAGCTAAATCAGGGAAAACAAAAAAGGAAGCTTTTATTTTTTAGCCGCGCAATCAGAGACACTTTGAATTTGAATTCGAGACATTTTCAAAGTTCACTGGATTTGTTAGTTCTTTTTTGCAAAAATTTGTCACACAAATTTACCCTCAATTCCATGGAGTATAAATTATTGAAATAATGTTAAAAATAACTTTTGTCTGTTGATACACGTTTGACTTAACTTGAAGTCCTTAATTTTGGATTCTTGAGTTCAATTCCAGAGTTTTGGTTAAAATCATTTCTTAATCAGGTTGTGTACATCAAAGGAAATTTGTTCCGCACACTTGACCTCAACAAAAATCACATTCTTATTTCAAAGGTTATTTTGGTATAATAATACCTAAAACAGGGTAATATTGAAAATCGCCGCCGGTTGAATTCTTAAAAAAGGACACATTCGTCTTGCCAGACATCTCCTTACGATTAAAATAAAATTCCTGTGAAAGTGACGAATTTCCAATAAATTTCGATAGGCATAACCTATTGTCTAAAACAGTTTTGTATCCTTAAAACGTTTTTTGTTTTTTAAAAATATACCAAAGGACATACACACAAAATCCAGTCGACAGCAAAAGTTTTATAAACCTGAACAAATTATTGGAATTAGCAATACCTAAGAAGGTACCAGGTGTTTAGCACGAACCTTATTTCAGAAAGCAAGAAACCTAACATCCAGGTTACCTTTAGTCATATCAATAAAATGAAATGTTGGTTGAAAGAAATACAGGCATAAGAACCGATTTTTTAGGTATTCCTTAAAATGGCAGTGACGACAACATGAAGAATAATAATAAAGAAAAAAGGAAATATCCTTCCAGCAGGATATACTTTTTCTTGGGTGATTTCAGTGGAAGGCATCTTTAAGGAAATATATAATTTTTTATATTCTTTTTGAAAAATAGAATTTTCATTTTAAATGACTTGCGGAAAAATGTTTGTCAAAGGTAGTCTATTATTAACCAAATGTCTACCTAAGAGTTTGAAATCACAAAACACAATCGATATCCTTCGGTTATATTATATGAAGAAAAAGTTTATCGATTTTATATAAGATATGTATGTAAATATAAATATTATTATTGAATTCACTTTATCACGATCAATTTAATACATCATTATCACCTGCTACTGTTGTACAGGATCCACTAGTAATATGAAATTCTAATAACACTATTGTATCACATAACTAAAGTGATTTTCTTGATCACAACTGATCACTCAACGGAACAATATCACAAAATCAATTCATTTGGAATTAATTGAATTAAAAATTTCATTTTCCACTACAACTGAAAACATTTCAAACAATTAATTCAAATAATTTACACACGAATAAAAATAAATTTCAATTTATTTACACATTAATTAACAAAATACGAAAACTTTAACTAATACCTTTCATACTCGCATTTTCATCCTACATACATATATCCACAATGCACTTGTAAATTTTGTTAATTTAAATTGCTGAAAATTTATTTGTAATTCAAGTAATTTCCAGTAATTATTATAATTTATCCAATCACTCTGAGAACAACACAAAAACTTAAAAAGTTTTTAATTAAGAACACCTCACAAATTTATTTTTCATTTATTTAATTTAAAATATTTTCACTTTGAATTTAATTAAACGAATTTCTTTTACTTTTTCTTGTACAGGATAATCCACTAAAAAGCCTTTAACAATCTCATTCCAACAAGGACTACAACTAACACATATCCTGGAATTTAATTAAAAATAAATTCCTTGTTTCTCCTCAAACACATATAATGTGATGTTGAATTATTTTTTAACAAAATATTTAATTAAACCATAAAATTATGAATAATATTATTATTTAAATAAAAATCACATGTGAATCCTTTTGACGACATTTTTTGGCGCAACATTTTTACAATATGAATACCAACGTGTACCGTTTCCGGCAAATCCTCAAACTAAACTAAACGCAAAAATTTTTATTCATCATGGGAAACGGGGCCAAATCCATGGAATATATACAAAAACCTATCCAAAAATCTATCTATCTATGGTATATGAGTGTATAACATACCGATATATATGAATGCGAAATGTTTTTAGTACTGAAAGCACAAACAAAATGATTTTCAATTCAGGATATTTTGTTGGAGAAATGTGCTTTGTACTAAATGTAGCACACACACACAACTATTTCCAGGATAAAATCAGAGTGTGTGTGTGTACTAAATCCGGTCTTGAATTGGTCTGCGCTGGGTTCGAGCTTTCAGGTGTTAGAGCTTTTTTTGTCCTTTCGAATGTTTCCCATTCAACGATGGCTGGACAGAGCTTGAACAAATAAAGGACTCACTCGAATCGTCCTCTGTTGGTTCCAGCCAAACAGGATGTTGCCATAAGGTCACTAGAACTAATTATGTTTGTTTTCTTTTAAACCACAAGTTGGCCGTATTACCGATGTGAATTATCCCTTATTCCCTTATTTCTAGAAATTGTCCCTATTTTTTTGACTCCAGTGCTGGATGGCCTAGACACGGAACACCGTTCGCCCCTGAATCATCCCTAGTTTGTACCTACTTGTACCTTAAAAATGTCCCTATTTCTGTTATTCTCTTCCTGGCTAGCTCCGATAGCAGAAGCTTCGTGTGCCTGAAATGTTCCCAATTTTTTTTATTATTAAATGGCTACGGATTGTCCCTATTTCCCTGACTCAGATCGCAGCTTACTTGCCTCCACTATCCCTAGTTTAGATAAATTGTCCCTATTTGTGTGACTCAGATCCTGTCTGGCTCGGAATGCAAACACTTCTTTTGCCTGAATTACCCCTCAGTTCTTTAATTAAAAGGCTACGAATTGTCCCTGGTTTGTTCATTGGCGATTCCTCACTGGTGGATCAATTGTCCGTTTGTAATCAAAATCATCGTTACTACATTCTTGTGATGGATAAGTTGGAAGTGGCCCTAATTCCCTAGTTAAGCATTACTCATGTGAAAACAAATTGTGCCTCGAATCCAGTCCCCCAAATACTCGTAACATTTCCAAAGTCTTGACCAACTCAACCCAGCCCCTGGTTAATCCCTCGGTTGACCCGGATTGATGGAATTCTACCTTTCCTTTTTCAAAGCGCAAAAAACTAACAATCGTCTACCGTCCGGAAGCCTTTTAATTGCACCCGGACGCGACTTATCTCAAAGAGCTTTCCACAAAAGCTTCCCAAATGGCGGGAGAAAGTTTTTAGTACAATTACCATAAGCTTTATATAATATTTTGAAACACTTTCAGAGGAAACCTTGAAAAATATTCTTATTTGTAAGACGTCTCATGTGTTCGAGGGAAAACTTTGGAAAAAAAGCAAAATTAAAAAACAGAAAAATCCCTAATTACAATTAGGGATTATTTTTGAACATCCCCAATTTTTTTGGTTTTTCGTTTTTTTGGAAAATTTCAAATAAATGAATTTGAAAATCATTTCATGGCAACTTGCTGTTGTTTTTGTTAAAACCATTAAAGTGTAATAAAATAATTTTAAACTTCCCTTTTCCCTTTATTTATTTACATAGCATGCCTTGTACTTCCGGTGACTTGAATTTCTGTTTTTTCTTAATAAGTTTAAAATTTTACCCACGGGAAATTAATTTAAAAACGAATACCAGCAAAAAGCTAAAGGTAATTTGATAGCAAACTACTTAGTGTCTTCTTAAGTTGTCCTTAATTTTTTTATTCCCTACCTTTTTTGTTAATGCTCGTATTTGTGCCCAACATTAATGTCATTTGAAGCGAAGTATTTTGTTAATATTGTCATATAAATTGGTTTTATGTGACAAGAAATTTTTTTCCACTCATTTTTATTGTCAAACACGACAAAATTAAATAAGGGATGAAATAATAATGGTACAGTTCCTTATCCCAATTTCAAAGGAATTTCAAATTTAAACCAAATTATTTATGTATCGATTATATATTCAATCAATCGATTAAATTACATTCAAGTGACGCGACGACATCGAGGAGATTAACCCGAAAACAAAAATTAACTCATTGGAAAATGCTTCGTTCAAAGAATCCCTTTGATCCTCGATTGAGGTTATCCTTGAATACGGTGAAAATTCTACAAAAATACTCATATTTAAATGGATTTATGTACCCTTAAACAATTTACAAAACTACTAAATCACTTGGGCGATGAGTTAATATAATCCACGAAACACTAGAATAAATTATTGAGCACCAATAGATTAGGGATTGCCTTATTTAATTTTAGGGCACATCCACCAACATTTGAGGGTGTCCTCTTGGTGTCGCTTTTGGTTTAAGGAACAAGAGAAAGTCAACGGATATTTATGACAATCCTCAAATTATAGTAATATATTCAAAAAAAATGGGTAGGTTCCTCTATGGAATACGTAAAATATTTAGGGAGTCATGGACAAGGATACAGGGATAAAAACAGAAATGGATGAAGAACAAGTTGAAGTTGAAGCTGAAGTAAAAGGAATGGCTAAAAGTTGTACGTATGTTTTTTGGGTTTTCTGTTGAATGGAAAAAAACAGAAACAAGAATATTTCTTTTATATTATATATATGAGGATATCTCTTAAGGAAATTCTCTTGCACATATTAGAAAATTTATTGCTGCATTTTATGAACTGTGCCTTATACAATTTTTCTTCTTATATTTCCTTTTACGTTGTATATAATTCACAAAGTTTGTGATAATAAAAATAAAGCAACCAACACTAATACAAATACAAACAAGTTAATACTATTAACATCATAAATCCTTGATTCAATAACTTTTGTCTCGTGTATATATATCACTACAATAAACTTTCACATTCATTCTTATCAACGAGCTGTGAATTATGGATTCATATGTCTAATTCGTGATGTTCCAATTTATGTCAAATTGCCCGTATTTACGGAAGGGAAGGAATGAGGTTTTCGGAAGTGAAATTTCTTAGGTGGCGATTCAATAATTGGACGAGAATTGAGAGTGAAATTTCAAGATGCGTCACGTTTAGGCACATTTCATTACGTGAGAAAGAGGAAAAACATAATGTAGAGAGTGTAGATTATCCGCTTCTCCCTTTTATACGGTCCTTCGTGTTTTCTCCAACTCATACGCTTAGTTTAATTTAAAAAGTTTCACTTCTACCAATTTGTTTGACATAATCCTTCTGTCATGTGAATAAATCAATCTGCATTCAAATTGCCCCTATTTAACGAAACAAATTATTTAGGGAACGTTTTGTATCTACATCAAAATCAGTTATTATAAAATTTGACTAAATAACAAAGTCAATCAGTCAAATTGTCCCTATTACATACACATATATGTACTTTTAAGATATTTTGAGAAATTTTTGTATCATTGAAGTAGATAAATCGAACGACACCCCTTCTAGGACAAATTGAAATGGTACGTTCAACTCGGGAAAAGGCATATGGCCAAACAAGGTAATATAGAATTAGGGATATTTTTCCTTATAAATTTTCTTAAATATAACTCCATATAGAAACACGATTCAAAACTCTACAACATAATCCACACGTCTGAAAAGAACTCTAAAACTCTAAAAGTCTAGAAATCCCTCTTCCCTTTTATAAGGATATAGGGATAATATATTTTTTATCGTTTTCTCTACCGAATATTTTTATTCAACTTTTTGATGCAGATTTATTGAGTGTATAAAATTGGATTTCATACGCGCTTAGAATATATTTTTATAAAATCAAGGGATAACTTTGTGACAAACCAAACTTGTCTCTTAAGGTTATGACAAATACTTCCCCGCCCGAAACAAATGATATCCTTTGAAAATAAACGAAAATAAGAAATTTATACAATCATGGTATCACCATGTACCATGTATGTAGTAGTATGAGAACTACTACCGACAATTTAACGGTAACAAAACTATAACAATTTTCCTTCATTTTTTTTTTTTTTCAAAGTAAAAAAAGGACTAAACTTTGCATGTGACTTGAAAATCCCTTTTAAACTTTTCATCTTGACAAAGTTATCCACCTTATCACGTGGAGGTGTACCTTAAAACTTCAAAAACTTTTGATAATATTCATTCATTTTGTCCAGGTTCATTATTTGTCCTGTCAAGAGGCATCCATTAAACCATTTTCTATGAGATTTGTGAAGTTCCTTGCTCAACAAGGACGTGGATTGAGTTGCAAATTTTATCGGGAGAGAAAATTTCGCTTATGTTACATTTGATGCATTTCACATGAGATTTGTATGAAATTCAGGACAATCTAACTTTCCTCATTATGGTAATAGCTGCCAACGGGATTGTCGTCATTTTTAAGGAGAAATTTAATTGAAAATTAATTATAATTAAATTAACTGAAATCCCATTGTTTTCGAA